>PVIW01002777.1:0-199001 GCA_004026585.1 Noctilio leporinus | reverse complement strand
TTTCATTATTTTTGGAAAGAGGGGAAGGGAGAGAGGGAGAGAGATATCAATGTATGGTTGCTTTTCACCTGCCTCCAGCCACAGACCTGACTGAAGACCTAGTTTGCAACCTGGTTCTGTACCCTGGCTGGGGAATCGAACCTGCGACCTTTGGGTTCGCAGGCCGGCACCTTAACCACTGTGCTACCAGCCAGGGCCTCCACTGTGCTACCAGCCAGGGCCAAAAAAAAATCAACTTTTAATTCTAAAAGTTACATGTTTGTTGTAAAAAGTAAACAGAATTATACAGATTGTTTATATAACATAAAACATTTCCATGATTCATTTGTATGTGAAAACAGTGTTGTTTCAGTCAAGAATATGTTCCCATTCTGCCTGGTATGGCTCAGTGGATTGAGTGCCGGCCTGTGAACCAAAGGGTCGCTGGTTTGATTCCCAGTCAGGGCACATGCCTGGGTTGCAGATCATGTCCCCAAGTTGGGGGTGTGTAAGAGGCAACCACCTATTCATGTTTCTCTGCCTCTCTTTCTCCCTCCCTTCCCCTTTCTCTAAAAAGAAATATTTTTAAAACATTTTTAAAAATAAGGTCCAAGAGAAACGAAGTTAACTAGAAATTTCTTTAACTAGAACTGTGAAATCACAGCATTGAAACCATGTGCATCTTAAAAGTGAATAAATAGACACAAAAAGCAAGTGAGTCAGAAGCACATGAGTTGGAAGGGGCTGAACTCCAATCAGGCAATGCTGCTTAGTACCATCACATGATCAGCCCTGAGGCCCATATTTAATTAAAATAAGGAGTGGGGCACAGTAGAGGCCAGAAGTGCACTGTTGTTATTAGCAGATGGAGCCAGAGGAGTGAGAAGTTAAACCTTGACTGCTGGGTCTGTGAGAACTCATTCAGCATGGAATGTCTCTTCTGTTTCCTGGGATTTCTGCTCCTGGCTGCAAGACTGCCACTCATTGCGGCCAGACGTGAGTAATTCTCCATTTCTGTGTTTAACCCATTCTCTGGCTATCTGCTAGAGTGGTGGGTTGTCTGAAGTAATGTCCACGGGAGAAGCAGTCCTCCATGAAGCTCCTCAGGCAACTTTCATGTTCCCTCATTCCTTCTTCTGGAAACTTGGGGGTGTTGGAACTACAGCAAAGTGCTGCCCCAGCTCCATTTCTTGCTTCAGGCCCTTGGAAACTAATAGCCATGCAATGCCTCTCTTAGGAAGCATTATTTTTCCATTGCAATTGTGACCCCCTCTTGGCCAGACTGTGGGAGGGTGGGGGAGTGAGGGAACAGCCTCTGGCCTGAGAACAAAGCAAGGCTAACCACAGCACTTGGCCTGGTTTCCATCCAATGGGGTGGAGAGCTCAGATAAAATGGGGCCCAAACTCTAGAGACAAACGCTTACCATCCCAACCCAGAAGCTGCTGCTAACCCTGCGGAGGTTCCTTCCCAGACCTGCATGAACTTGCGCTGCTACAGGGAGGTTACAGAGAGAGGAGCTGAAGCCCCATCTCTGCTCTCGTTAGGCGTTAGAGGTTGGGGACTCGTTAACAAGGCTGATGACCAGATTCAAGCAATCAGAATCTTTAGAGGTAGGGTCGGAACACTCTCGCTTTAAAAGCTTTTGTGATTGGAATGCAAAGCTAGAATTTTGAGCCATTAAACTCCTATGCAGCCCAGTCGTCCCGGCCAGAGGGTGGGTGGCGATGGCGGCCCCCATCCTCCAGGCCGAGTTAGTTAGAGCGGAGTAAGAGAAAAGTAGATTATACGGCACCCAGCAAGGCCACTCCACCTTGCTCCATAAGAGCCGTGGTATTATTATTGACCGGGTGAAGAGTGCGGGAACCTGATTCTGTCAGGCGGCCCGCTCGCCCGTCACTCAGGTGAGGCCCACAGCACTGGCGTGGAGCAGCTGGTCCTCCCCCTGCTGCACCGGTGAGAGCACCCGGGAGCTCTGCACCCGCTCCGCCAGCTCAGAGAGAAGGGTGCTGACGGTGGGAGAGGCGCGGGCACATCCTCCCACGCCCGCCCCGCGGGACCCAAGTGTCCTGGCTAAGCCGTCCTGGGGGGCGCGGGGCGCGCAGCAATCTGCGGGTAGCCCCAGGGGGCGGAGCGCCCCAGCAGGCTTCCCGGGGCTGGACAGGCTCAGGCAGGGTGGGGTGTGAGAAAGGGGCGCAGGGGGCGGGGGCGGCATTTAGAGGGCAGGGGAAAGAAGAGGCCAGAGGTGCGCCTCGTTCTGCTGCGAGCAGCTGGGGCTGCGGCTCCGGGGGCGGTGCAGGTCCGGGAGGGGCCGCTCTGCCGCGCGTGGGCCGCAAAGGGCCGGGGGTCCTTGACAAGGGGGTCCAGACGTGGGCTGTGTGGAGGTGGGGGTGGGGATGGGCTCCCCCCGGGCGGGCTCCCCCGCTGCCCCAGCGTCGGCCTCACGTGGGGAGGCTGCGCAGCGATGGTCCCGCTTCCCAGACCAGGAAACAGGCGGCAGAGGGCAGGGCGCTCGCCCCGGCCACGCAGCGCAGGGAAGGCCGGCCACTCCCACGCGGACCCTTCCTTCGGCTAGGGCTCCCTGCCAGTGTGGGGCAGGGCCACAGGTGGCTTAGTGCCACTGAGCTTTCCCTTTTTTGCAAAATTGGATAGGAGGCTCTTTGGATCAGCTAACAGGTGCTTAGAGTGGGAGTCCACAAAGTAGCCATTGTCTCACCTCAGTGAACCTCCCGGGACAGGCTTCCTTCCCCTGGGGCCTGCCGGCCGGGAGATGGGGGGACGGAGAGCTGCCGGGAGCGGAGGTCCTGCACCCGGTTCTAGCCTTCCTTCCGCCAGCATGCTCGCTGTGCTCCCGCCCATGTGCGGGAGGTTGCATCTCTACCTGAGAGGCGCCCCAACAAAACCCTTGCTGTTCCTGGCTTCACCTTGCCCCAAGCTAGAGATTCTGGCCAGAAACAGTAAGGACGGGAGGGGTAGGATTTAGCAGTGTATCCAGCACTGCCACTGTTCTATCAGCCCTGGTAGAAAGGAGGAAGATGAAGGTGTTGATAAAACAGGTAACAAGCAGCTGGCAGCTATTGGGTTGGTCAAAAGTCTTTTTTTTTTTTTTTTAACGGAAAAAAAGTAAACAGTTTTTTCACCAATAACTTGATTGATTTGGGTATTTTGAGTATGTTGATATCCCCTGATATTGGCTCCTGGTGAGTAGAGGCCACAGGTGCTGCTAAATACCTTCCAACAAGACAGCCCCTCAACAAAGAATTATTTGGCCAAAATGTCAATAGTACAAGAAACTTTGCAAACTACTTTTTTTTTTTTTAAAGATTTTTATTATTTTTCATAGGGAGCGGGACAGAGAGGGAGAGAAACATCCATGTATGGTTGCCTTTCACCTGCCTCCAGCTACAGACCTGACTGGAGACCTGGCTTGCAACCTGATTATGTGCCCTGGCTGGGAATCGAACCAGCAACCTCTGGGTTCGCAGGCTGGCGCCTTATCCACTGTACAACCAGTCAGGGCTGCAAACCACTTTTGACACATTCAATAGTCACAGCACCTTCTCCATACACTGCACAGATCTTTGCATTTCAGTTGCATTTTTACCTTTCTTGAAATAGTAAGACACAATAACACCAAAAATGTTGTGTATCTCCTTCCATCTTCAATATGAAAGTGGGTACATGTAGCCCTGGCTGAAGAGGCTCAGTGGATTGAGCACTGGCCTGCAAACCAAAGGGTTGCCAGTTCGATTCCCAGTCAGGGCACATGCCTGGGTGTGGGCCAGGTCCCCAGTTGGGGGTGTGCAAGAAGCAACCCCACATTGATGTTTGTCTCCCTCTCTTTCTCCCTCCCTTCCCCTCTCTCTAAAAATAAAATCTTAAAAAAAAATTAAATGGCTACATAAAAACTCACCAATTTTGATTTTTTAAAATGCATGCTGATATGACAGCTGTCAAAATACAATCTAACAGAATTATTTCAAATGAAGTTAAAGACAACTAAGTGTTACTAGAGCCATCATATGGGGGGAAACACTAAAACTTTTTGGCCAACCCAATATTTCTCTGCTGGCAATGGATAGCAATGAGGCCAAAGTGTGGAGAGAAACGCCAGAGCTGTGTTGGGAGTGATTTATCATTTTTTCCTTCTATGGATCATGTTTTTGGTGTCAAGTGTAAGAATTTTTGCTTAGCCTGGAGCCTAAAGATCTCTCCTAGGCTTTTTACATTTTTGTAGTGTCATTTGTTGAAAGAGCTAGCTTTCCTCCAACAGATTAATTTTGTATCTTTGTCAAAAGTCAGTAGGGCAATATTTGTGTGGGTCTATATCTGGTTCTCTATTATGTTTGTGAACCTGTGTTTTTTCTTTGTCACTCCCCTTTTAATTTTCTCTGACTTTGGACACTTAAAATCAGAAGAGAAATCCACTTTATGTTTCTGGAAACACTGACTGTTCTCTCAGGAGCTAAGGAAAAGACTCTGGAGCAGTGAGGAAAAAAATCCAAAACCTGGTTCTGGGAATCAAAAGATGTGAATCTTCATTTCTACTCAACTAAAGATGATTTTGAGTGAATCATATGACTTTAGCTCTGAATTTCTTCATCTATAAAATGAAGGGATTTGAACTAAATAAACTTATTTCTCTCCAGATTGAATATTCTACCGTTCTATGACTGTTCAAGGAAATTTCCAGTTGTAAATATTTAGTAATAAGCATGCATTTCCTGCCCTCACTTAGTAGTAGTATTTTCCAAATAGGAACAATCTCATAGACTTACAGGACATTTGTTTTTGTCTGATTTGAAGGCCCAGAGAAGACACATGGCTGAGGTCTCCCAGCCTGTTTAATAGCAGACCCAAGACTAGAAGCCAGATTCTGTAACTCCTAGTTCAATGTTCTTTCCTATTTCATTTGCTTCCTTTATAAGAAGGGACCAACATGCTCCTCCCTCCTTCTTCTGGGAAAGTGGAATAAAGACAGAGGATAAGGGCATCCATTCATTATGGCCTCTCTGACTACCTAGAAAATGCCACACCTCATGGAAGCCCTCTTCCAGGATTTAAGAGAAGACAGTGTTTCTGGTATTAAGAGTTCATGTCCATCCCAAGACATAAGACCATATGAATTGATGAGAGAATAGTTTATGATAGTGTATGATTAGGGGCTGACCTAGGACTATAGAAAATTGAGTTTTTGACTGTAACAGAATTCTCAAATAGGTTGAGTAAGACATGGTATTTCATTAAGTCCACAGTATGCAGCGCAAAAGCAAAAGCAAGAGCTCATCAACATCAGCAAGAACTCTTTTCATCCTCCCATTCCAAAATCCTAGTTATGTGGGCTTGTTTCCTCAGGCTGGTGCCCTCATGGCTGAACAGGGCTACCACAGCTCCAGGCATCACATCATCACCCTACCATCTCCAAAATCTATTCTGAGAAAAATTATCTAAGAACACCAAGTAAAAAGTAGTGTAGATTAAAAAAACCAACAACAATATTCTGTTTATAAAAACCCACTTCAAATATAAATATATATAAATTAAAAGTAAAAAGATGTGCCAGTTAAACACTAAGATTAATATCAAGGTATTCTCAGAGCAAGGAATATTATCAAACATAGAAGTCAATTCCTAATGATAAAATAATTTATGGAAAAGATTGAACATCCAAGCTTCAAAATACATAAAGCTGACACTGACAGAGCTGAAAGAAATTGTCAGAAAAACAATAGGAAAATTGACATCTCTAAATGCACTACCAACCAGCCTGACACAAATGATATTAAAAAACACTTTACCCAACAACTATAGACTACACAAGCACATATGGAACATTTACCAAAACAGACCTTATGCTGGCCATAAAAAAAAAAAAAAAAAAAAATAGGCTTTTCAACAGTGTGCTGTTCAGTGTGCGTCTCTTAGAATCCTGGAGGTGTACCTGAGTCTGGCCTTCCTTTAGCCAAGTGGATAATTCAGAATGTGAGAGAGGTAAAAACTGGTCTGAAGAGCATTGGCACATTGGCATCAGTGTTTTCCTAATGGCCTTACATCAAAATATTCAGAGGAGATGAACCAATGATGGCTAAGAAATACTGACTTTCAAATTTTTCTTTGATTCATCTAAAGTATATGAAGATTACTATAATAAAGTATCTGAATACTTGTATTAAAGATATTTCCAGTGAATGTTAAAACAACCAAAAAAAACCAAATAACCCTTTAGCCCTGGCCAGTGTGACTCAATTGATTGGAGCATCATCCTGTAGAACTAAAGGTCACAGGTTGGATTTCTGATCAGGGCACATATCCAGGTTGTGGGTTCAATCCCCAATTGGGGCATGTCCGAGAAGGCAACCAATCAATGTTTCTCTCTTTTCCTACTCTCTCCCTACCTCCTCTCTCCAAAAAACAATGAAAAAAATGTCCTCAGGTGAGCGTTAAAGAAAAAAAAAAGCCTTTACTTGCTTGACATACTGGAAATGTTATGTATGTTCTTTCCAACGCTATGAAATGGAAAGTAGCTTTAACCGTTGTAAGGTAAATACTACATGAGGAATAGAGTAGGTTAAATAATTTGTTTTTTCAAATATTGATACAGGATTTCACGAGGTTTTGGGCAATGAAAGAACTTCTGCTTATACAAGGGAGCACAACAAATTAAATGGCTGGTCTTCAGATGAAAATGACTGGAATGAGAAACTCTATCCAGTGTGGAGAAGAGGAGACCCGAGGTGGAAGAACTCCTGGAAAGGTAAGTCAAATGCCTCAACCCAAATAGCTGTCATTTCCTATATAAGTTAGTCCCAGATTGTAAATTGGAAAGCATGTGGCTTGTGTTTCTTCTATGAATGACAGTACTCTATTTATCAAGCAGCAGGCACCTGGATTTGGCAATCTTTCCTTGTTTGCAGCATAGCACTTTCTAAGACACACACACACACACACACACACACACACAGTTTAATCTCATTAGAATTTACAAGTTTGTAGTTTTGGGGAGATTTTGGAGAGTGAGCAGATTTAATCTCAAACCTATTTAATGTGTGCATTATCATCTTCACAGATGGTCAAACAGTCTTGACCATCTCTAAAATGTGGTTCGTCAGAAAGTGAATGTCTTTCCATTCACATGAATGAATGACTTTTTCAGTCATTGGTTTGGAGTTTAAATAATACAAACTTTTAATACTTGTCTTCTCAACCCAATTGAGCAGATTTTAAAAATTATTTTAAATAAATGCCCTTTCTGTGTTTAGAAAATTCTTTAATAGTCTGACTTTCTTTTTTTAAAAAAATTTATCTTCTAGAATGTTGTGCAAAAGTTAGGAGTCCAGACAATAAATTAATTTACTGTAAGAGTCATAAGGATCCATGTGCTGGTCCTTATGAGTAGATTTAACTTTACATTATTCATTGATGAAAAGAAAGAGATCATTCATTTATCATTGAGCTCCACTTTTCTCTACCCTAGGAGGCCAGGTGCAGGCAGTTCTGACCAGTGATTCCCCAGCGCTGGTGGGCTCAAATATAACATTTGTGGTGAACCTAGTGTTACCCAGATGCCAAAAGGAAGATGATGACGGCAATATAGTCTATGAGAAGAACTGCAGAAATGGTAAGAAATATTATTTGCACCACGGGAACATGCTAGTTCTCCACACGAATGGATACCCATTTCAGAAACCTTGATTCTCGTAGGTACAATGCTTCTCCAATTACCTCTTGACCTTTTTTTTTTTTTTTTTTTTGTATGAAAGAGTTCTTGTGACTTATGAAAATTTTAATAAACTATCCTTAAAATGCCTAGGGATCTTTGAAGAAGTAACTGATTCCAGGAATAGGGAAGGGAAAGTACCAGGTGAGCCTGGGGTATCTTTGAGCATAGGAATATGTCACAAGGACACATAAACCAATTCGAAGGGGCTCCCACTGGCCCTGTATGGGTCAATATAACAATAAAAAATACTAATGGTTGTACCAGGTGGATAAATAAAAAGCTTCTCTATAAATGTTAGTGATAAAAAATACCAAGAGGGTAAGAATTTGTTCTAGATGAAACAATATTGATCAAGACTCGTTTAAGATGAAGAATTCATATACATACAGAAAAGTAGAAAACTGGGTACACTGAGCACCCAAATACCTTCTACATACATCCAACAATTTAAATGTTCTATCATATTTGCTCGCTCTCTCCCTCTCCTGGCTTTAAACAAAATATAGTATGTGACCCTCGATTACTGTGGTAGGGATGGTAATGACATTGTGTTTATGTAGAAGAATGCCCTTGTTCTAAGGAAGTATGTGCTGAAGTCTCTAGCAGTGGGGAGTCATGAAGTCAAACGAGTCAGGAACAAAAGCTACAGGTAGAGTATGTCCAAATAAAAAGATAAAGCAACGCTCAGTTGGATTTCAATACACTTGTGATAGGGAGACCCAGTATGAAGATAAAATATATTAAGTGATATCTCTAGACTAAACTTTCCTGAATAATTGTTCAACATAAAACTTACTGAAATTGAACATATATGTGGGGAAAAAAAGCATAGGTCATTAATGCACCATTGGATGAATACTGGTCATTAGGGTTGTAGTTGTTTATCTATATTTAAATGAGTTATGAAAAAATATTTGTAAGTGTCTAGTTCAATGGTGAACATTGAGCATCCTGATGCCAATAACAATCACAGCTTTTTCTTTCTCTGTTTAGGCCCAGGTCCATCTCCTGAGCCATATGTTTACAACTGGACAGCGTGGACTGAGGATGGGGATGGGGACTGGGGAAATGGCACCGGCCAAAGCAACCACGTGTTCCCTGATGGAAGGCCCTTCCCCCACCCCCACCACCATGGATGGAGAAAATGGAATTTCGTCTACGTCTTTCACACTCTTGGTTGGACTTTTACCCTCTTAGCTTTTCCTTTACCTTTCCATAAAATTTATTTTTTTCTCTTTTCCTATTTTATAATCAAGAATTAATAACATTGCATTTTAATAATAGTTAATCTGTTAACTTTCTTTAGCTGGGATTAAGGGTGAGAGATTAAAAATATATATATTGGTTCCCTGCCAGCCAGGGCACAGAACCAGGTTGCAAGCCAGATCTCTAGCCAGCTCTGTAGCTGCAGGAAGGAGAAAGACAACCATTATTGATGTCTCTCTCCCTCTCTGCCTCTCTCTCTCTCTCCCTTCTCCTCTCTATAAAAATAATAAATAAAATCTTTAAATATATATATATATATGTATATATATATATATATATATATATATTTATTAGTCTTGCCAAATCTCTAGGACACCAAAGAATTAAAAGGAAGAAGAAAAACTGATTCTGTTTCTTTTTTAAAACAAAAGTACTCAATTGGTTCTTTCTAAAATAGTAATCTGAAAAATACTAATAAAACATACCAATATTTATTTGATTGGTACACAGGTAGGCATTTCTTGATTTATTCTGTAAATTTTTTGTATTGTCAAAGAAATTTTTAAGAATTTGGCCCTGGCTGGTAGCATAGTTGTTAAGGCGCTGGTCTGCGAACCCGAAAGTCGCAGGTTCGATTCCCCAGCCAGGGCACATAATCAGGTTGTAGGCCAGGTCTCCAGTCAGGTTTGTGGCTGGAGGCAGGTGAAACGCAACCATACATTGATGTCTCTTTCCCTCTCTGCCTCTCTCCCTTCCTCTCTCTCTGGGAAAAAAAAAAAAAAAAGATTTAAAGAATTTAAGAAATTTATGTTTTATTTCTGGAAAATGTAGAAAAGTACAAATGAAAACATAAGTCATGTGTAATTAACACCAGAAGTTATTACTGTCAATATGATGGTGTTTTCTTTACTAGTACTTCTTGATTAGGATTATAATGTATACACATTTTTTTCTTAATATCATGAGTATTTGACTATATTATTAAAATTTTTATATACATTATTATTTTTAAGACTTTATTATTTTTAGAGAGAGGGGAAGGGAGAGAGGCAGAAGGAGAGAGATATCAACGTATGGTTGCTTTTCACCCACCTCCAGCCATGGATCTGGCCAGAGACCTAGCTTGCAACCTGCTTATGTGCCCTGGCTGGGTAATGGAACCAGCAACCTTTGGTTTCACAGGCTGGTGGTGCCTTATCTACTGTGCCACCAGTCAGGGCTATATACATTATTTTACTGACTGCATAACATTCCATTGTGTAGAAATAACATAATCTAACCTCTGCCCTTTTATACATAACCTGCTTTTTTGTCTTATTTTTTAACCATTTTTTTATGTATCTTTTAGATCAGATCCACTTTGGTATATTACTGTTGATACAATTATCTTTAGAAGCAAATTTAGGTTATTACTAGCAAAGCAGCTAAGTCCTTAAGTTAAAAATGTCACCAGGTGCCACTTGACTCTGAGGATTTGAAAACTGCTATCAATAATGCAGCCTCCAAGTTTCTAAATGGTTTGTCTTTTTTCCTAAATTAGAGAAAGCTTCTTTTTTCTTCAGTTAACTTACAAATCAAAACAAAATATTAATAATACATCTGGATGATACAAAATACAAAATATAGGTCAAATATTATTCCAATCTACTTAAGTCAGTTGGCTTAAAGCTGACTTTTGTCAGCACCTTCCTGGCCCTTGTCTGTCACCTCACCACCTGTCATGGGTTCTTTGACATGATTTGGAGTTTTGGAGTCACCTACAGTCACTAGCACTCCAGACTCTTGAGTCTCGTTAACATTTCATTAACTAGTTAAGATGTCATTATTTAAAACCAGCTTTCAGCCAGAAAATGCTGCTTTTCTAACAGGACTGTGTTGGATTTCTGTCTTCTGCAGCCACCTCAGAGTTAGCTGCTATTGCCCCCAGCAGGCATTGCCTTTGTGGTCTGGCTCTGTGACAGAATTAACATTTTCCTAACATGTAACTATCCCCCTGAGACACCTCTTCCCCCTACCACCCCCATCAGAGCTGCCTCTGTGTGTCAGAGTAAAGGGAGGAATACCTGTTGTTCCGATGACACATCGATGCTACGTGCCCCAGTAGGATTAGAAAAATCCTTGGTCAATGAATGAGAGGAATTGCTTTCACTGCTAGATGGTGGTGGTTAGATTTAGGTTAGGGCTGGAGAAAGAAGAAGAATGAGTCCAGGGTGTCCTAGAAGGTATTTATGGAACCACTCCACTCCTTTTCATACGCACCATACCTTTCATCATGCACTGCATGTTTATATAAAAATACTATTAGAAAGTGAAGGATTCTAGTCCCCTAAAGAAAACTACTTGTTAAGATAGCTGAAATAGTAATATTATACAAAAATAAGGTACATTCTTGGATAAATGTTTTAAAACTTCATCGGACACCTCACCATTACTGTAAATCTTCTTTCTGTGGGAAATACACAAATTTCAAGTGCCAAACCACTTACGCATAAAAAGTATTTATTTGTGAACAGATGACTGGATTATCCCATTCAACAATCCTGTTCGTTTTAACCATGCAATTACATTTCCTTAACCATGGGTTTGTTTTTTAATGTTTTATGTAAAAACAAGCACCATCTTTCTTTCTGAAGCAGCCAGGACCACATTCCCGTCCTGTTTCTTCTCCCCTCAGACAATCACTAAGTGACGGTGGCCAGTCCTTAGGACACAATCTCCTGTCATGATCATGTGATGTAAACCAATACCTAACTATTCCAATCTTTCACAGGTCAGTATTTCCAGAAATTGGGACGGTGTTCAGCACTTGTTTCTATAAACACAACCAATATGACGCTTGGCCCTCAGCTCATGGAAGTAACTGTCTATAGAAGAAACGGACGGACATACGTTCCCATCGCAAAAGTGAAAGATCTGTATGTGGTAACAGGTGAGAGGTGTGAACTCACAAGTGCCCGAAGATGAAGCATTTCATTCTGGCAGTGTTAGTGGGTTAAGAAAGGGTTAGAACCATGTGTTTTGGGTTAGGCTACAATTCCTCCAGACTCCTTCTCAGACTTATATTGAATGATGTATTCCCTGTTTCCAGCTTAGTGTGGGAAAACTCTAGAAAACTTGCATAGGGAAAGGAAAAAATGATGCTGAATTATCTCTGATTTAAATTTTTAACTTAAAAGTGTTATTGAAGATATCCACTTAAAATCAAGCAATCATGCATTATTTTTTTTATGTATCTTTTAGATCAGATTCCTGTATTTGTGACTATGTCCCAAAAGAATAATCGAAATTCATCTGATGAAACCTTCCTCAGGGACATCCCCATTATATTCAGTGTCTTTATTCATGATCCCAGCCACTTCCTGAATAAGTCTGCCATTAACTACAAGTGGAACTTCGGGGATAATACTGGTCTGTTTGTTTCCATGAATCACACTTTAAATCACACATACGTGCTCAATGGAACCTTCAACCTTAACCTCACTGTGCAAGCGGAAGTGCCTGGACTTTGTCCTTCACCTTCGCCCACACCTCAAAAATCGCCTCCTTTTTTGCGTAAGTATTTCAAGTGTTTTCCCCATGATCCCTGCAGAGGGATGGGGGAGGTCCTTCACCGCTAAAACAATTAGTATAGGTTAGAATATAAGATCCCTAATTAACAGGATTGTGTACAGACTGCAAAAATGTGTTGAGTTTTTAAAGAAGATTTTATTTATTTTTAGAGAGAGGGGAAGAGAGAAAGAGAGGGAGAGAACCATCAGTGTGTGGTTGCCTCTCATGCTCCCGCCCAGGAGCCTGGCCCAGGCATGTGTCCTAACTTGGAATCAAACTAGCGACCCTTTGGTGTGCAGGCCAGCACTCCATCCACTAAGCCACAGCACCCAGGGCAAATCTGTTGATTTTTAAGAAGCCATTTTATCACTTTTTAGCTTGTTAGAATATGAAAGAAAGGAGAATATGCTTCAGGTCCCTTTGCAAGTAAACTTGGGTGACTTGTATACAGCCCTTTGACTGTCCTCATTTTCACTGACTTTGTCATGTGTACAGGTGCTTCCTCCTGTCATTCATCACATTTCTGTTTGTCTCCTGTTTTTTGTTGCTATGAGAAGACACACTGGTCCTTTGTGAATATTCAGGCCATCACACTTGGCTTCCTCCCCCATCCACTTTTCTTCCCACTTCCATTCTCCCCCTTTCCTAGTATACATCCACCTAGTGCCTCAGGAAGACACAGCCACATTTAAAAGCACTTTCTAAATGACCCCCAAAAGAATGTACCTTGAGGATATTTCTTGGCTAGCAAGCTTGAAAGACTCCAGACATTAAAATTGTTTTGAATATGACTTAATTAATTACATCTCATCCTCCACTTATAGTCTGTGAGGACATTCAAGAAGTCCTTAAGAGTCTAGTTTGGAAAGCCTCACCTACCCACTCTTTTCTCCACCCTTCCCCATACAGGCATTAGTACATTTTAGCACTCCAGGATCCAAGCGTAGTTCAATAGGCTGACATCCTCACATTGGACACATGAGGGCGCCATCACTAAGCCCAGAGGGAACCATGATGCCATCATGATGTCCAAATTGATCAGTTTCTACCCCAAAATTTTAAATTATAAATAATTCTCATAATATGTTACTAATAGAATGAGACCTTATAAACCAAAAATATGTAATTCAAGACACTATATTTACTTATTTTTATTCTTTTTTGAAATATTTTACATTACAAAATTAATGCATGTTCCTTAGTAAAAATTCAAATATAGGAATCTATAATGAAAATGAAAGTTTCTATTCACACTGTCCCTAAATCCCATTAATAGTTGGGAGTGTTCCTTTCCAGACCATTTTCTATGTATTTATAAATATATTTTATAAATGCACAGAGATTATTATTTTGGTTTTTAGGTTAATGGGTTCATGTTATACATATTATATGCATATAATGTCCTATAATTTTCTCTTTTAATGTAACAAAAATCATAGATATGTTATTATCAGTGCATGTAAATCTAACTCCCTGGCTACATAGTATTTTGTAGCATGTATAAATTATAATTTATTTAACCATTCTCATATTGATAGATTATTTATTAGGTAAATCCTAATTCCAGTTAAAATTACAACTGCACTGAACAATTCTAAACATGTAGCTTTGTTATGGTATTTCTGTAGGAAAGTCAGTTTCTTTATCTATAAGTATTGATGGCCTTCCTTACAGATAAAGAGACCAAACATAAAATTCAATGTAATATCTAGAACTGTATAGAAATTCCTGAATGGTAAAGGGCTTAATGATAGGTTCTAGTCTATTTTGAAATGCATTTTTATTAAACAAGCTTATTTTCCTTAGAACCTATTTATATAATGACAAGTATAAAATATATTTTAAGTCAGTGAAAGATTATTTTAAATTTCCCGTAAGTTCAACCATAAGCTATAAAGTAGTAACCTTATGAATTAGTTAAGTCTTATAGTGACGGGAAGCTGCCTGGCTTTATCTAAAGGTGTTAGATCAACCATCATCAATCCAAAAATGCCTTAAAACAGTTGTGAGAGTTAGAGGGCAGGGATAGGAGTAAGTTATGGGTCCCGAGGTGATGGGGATGTTGCTTCCCGTGTTTAAACAAGATATGGAATTGGGTTTACTTAAATGATTTAACAATTATAGTACCTTAAAGCTCTCACATCCATATGATTCGCTACACATTCAGTTCACACTTCTACAGCAATTTAAAAGTATTGGATTCTTGCTGTTTTTCCAAACAGCACGTAGAAAGGTACTTAGATTTGTGGCTCTATCATGTACATCTTTAGCATTCTCAGCAACTAACCTAATCTAAACTATCATTCAAACTCCACAGCACCTGCTGGTGACAGCCCCCTGGAGTGGGGGGAGGCTCCAAATGAACCCTGCCTGGTTATCAGAGATGGTTACTTCACAGCCCGGCTCACAATTGTAGGTAAGATGAGCAAGGGGAGGATGTCAGAATCTACTTTGGGTGCCCCCCACTCACTTCACTGACTCTGGAGGGTGGGATTGGGGAGCAGGGGCACCCCTCTCTGTCTGAGGTGATACCACACGTACACGAGCAAAGACTCTACTAGTCACCAGACCCCCACCTGCCTACCGCAGCCTTCCTACCTGCACCCTAGTGGAAATGAAGCCCAAATACTGATGAGTCTGCTCGGGGTCTGAATCTCCAACCCTGTATGTCCCAGAAATCAGAATGAACAAGCCTTGAAAGAAGGCCAGCAACAGGTTCCCCTGATTTCCATTCTCTCCCCTTGGCTGATTTCACAAAGTCACTCTTCTGGTAAGTACGAAACCAGGAGCAGGGCTACCATACACACAGCTGTGCATGTTAGACACAGCCCTCCAGTGCCCAACAGAGAAGACAGGTGGGCTCATCAGCCCAGGCCATGCACCCTGGTTCCAGCGATGGGGGCTAAAACCTACACTCTGCGCCCTGGGCCTGAGCCACCTCACTGCCACCAAGAGAAGCTGGCTATGGCCTGAACGTGGGGCTGATCTCCCCCACCTGCCTCGGGGGCACCTTTTCCTAAATGACGTGCCCAGAGGGGTTGCTACCTTCTAACACATACATAGGCTCCAGAAATAGAGACTAGGTTGGATTAAAGAACAGTCCAGTCCACCTTTGAAAATGCTGTATGGACTTGTATGAGGAGCAGTGGGATGGATTCTGGGTCTGGTGTGTTAGGTATGGTAAGAAGGCTGTCTCGTTGTGTTGGGCCTTCTGATTTGTAAAGAAGTCATTTGATTTGGGTTGGTTTCCATTGTATCTTGAAGTGTTTTCTGATGGGGGGTTATTTTGTTAGAGGGAATTCTAGAGGTCAACATCATTGAGATGACAGAAGTTGTGTTGCCTGTGCCGCAGCCTGATGACTCTTTGATGGATTTCGTCGTGACCTGCCAAGGGACGTGAGTACATTGCTTCAATCAGATGGATGGGTCAAGTGGGGACCCTAACAGAAGCCTTGACTCCAGTCTCCCCTTCTACGCTGATTTAAAGTCCTGGTGCATCAGTAAAGCCAGGACAAGGGAAGACCCTCCTAGGCACTCTCAAGGATGTATCTGTCTTGCTAGTGTTGAGCAGTGCCCATTACCTGTAATTGTTGATGTAGTCGAATCATTGTTGATCAAACACTTCCCATGTTCTTGACATTGGCATCTGTTCTCCTCTTGAATCCTCACACAATACTACGAGTCTCCTCATTTTATAGATGGGGACACAGTGATGGTAGAACTTGCTCCCTCAGACAGTGAGTACCTGGAAGAGGACATTTGCAGACCACAGTCTGGCTCAAAATCCCACTCTTCAGCTCCCTGAGGTCCCTCTGGAGTGACAAGAGGCCAATGTGTCCTGGCGTTAATTAACAGCAATACCTGACAATCCTGTCTCTCTTCATAATGGACAGAGCTCTCCAATGTATTATATATTTTGGCTTCCCATGGTTTGGTTATAAGTGTATGTAATAGACTAAATATACAGTACATTAATATATGCACTATACAGAGTCATTAAATATGCTAAAGAATTCATTGATTCCCATATATATAAATCAAATAAAGTACATGTGTATGTAAATGTACATTCTAATCAAGAGCATGGGACAATATAAAAATGGCAGCTGAGAAGCTCTCCAGCTTGGGCTGAGGGGTGGAATGAGGATGGCCAGAAACCAGAGAAAAACCTAGGGGCATTGGAGCTGTTGCAGAGGCCGGGGTGTGCCGCTGTCTCACCCCACACCCCATCAGACCCAGCATCAGAGCTTGGACTCTCCCCACAGGAAGTCAGCTCTTAAGTGAAACCGTGACTGAGAGCCATGCGTAGCCAGGTGCCTAATGGTTACAAGGACAGTTGTCAAACATCTCTTGCTCAAGTCCCAGCTTCACCTCTAACTGTTGTGTGATGAAGGGCCAATTATTTTCCATCCTCGAGTGCTTTGTGCCATGCTACACTTGGATAATATTACTTTCCCTGTGAAGTCATTGAGAGGAAGAGACAAGACCATGTCATGTATCTAAAACTCAGCGCCTCATGCACAGTAAATGCTGCACGATCAGCTGGCATGTAGTAATATCGTTGCCTAACATCTATGCCAGCTGCATCTTTGGGCGTTCTAGAGAGCCAGACGTAGAGGGAGCAGCCTGGGCTTCACATAATTTCCAAGAGCCCCTTGCCTTGGGGGACATCATTTCTTCCTGCTCCATCCCCGATGCCTCACCTTCCATGGGATTACAGTGGAAACTGTAGCTGACCCCAGGCTTGTGTAAGGGTCAATCATATGTGACAATTTGATGTCATGGGGTTGGAGTAAAAAACAAAGTGGAGTTCAATTTTATAGAGGTGTTAATAATAGTTTTCCCTTTAAAACTATTACATTTTTCTCCTTCTCTCACGCCCTCAGCCTTCCCACAGAGGTCTGCACCATCGTGGCTGACCCCACCTGCCAGGTGGCCCAGGACACAGTCTGTAGCCCTGTAGATGTGAGCGACTCGTGCTTGCTGACTGTGAGGCGGGCCTTCAACGGGTCTGGGACGTACTGTGTGAACCTCACTCTGGGGAATGAGGCCAGCCTGGCCCTCACGAGCACCCTGGTCTCTGTCCCAGGAAGAAGTGAGTTTTGTTTCATGCTTATATGAGCATTTCGCACTGCGTGTGAAGGGTGTTGTGGTTCACACTAAAGCTATTCAGAGCTTTGTTATCTATATTTAATTTTATTTTAGTGTAAACTTCATTGAGCTATTGGTAATGTGGACTTGACATTAAAATCCAATAGCAAATCTATTTGGGGGGAGATGAGAGAGAAAGAGATAGAGAGAGAGACTCTGTGAAATTGTGGCCAAAGAAAAGCCTTTTGATGGGAAAAAACAACAACAACAAAACTCAGCTGTGATCATGGAGCAGTGATAACATGATATGATCACCACATGCTTGTGTAGGTTTGTATTTCAAGGGGAAGGTATAAACCAGCCTCAAAAAATAACAATGTTCTCTAATTAAACCATGACCAAGGGGAGGGCTGGTATCATGTTGTCATTAGAATCCATCCAGCAATGATTAAAGCTAAGAAGAGAAGTGAGAAACCTACTGGATTCCTCACTCCCTTCTAACTTGCCACATGGTCTCCCCCTTTCCAAATTCAACCAAGTATCACATGGAGACTGTAACAGACCAACTTAACCTATTCCTCAGATGTTCATCTGAAAAGCTAATCTTTACTCTCCCAGTGCTGGGAGAGGTAAAATGGTTACAACATGGACTAAAGAATTCCGTTGAGAAAATTTCATTGACTTTTGGCTTTCAGTGTTACCCAACCTCAAAATAAGGTTTTGGTATCTGGTGACCATAACTGAATTTCATTTATGTCCAATTTAAATTTATTTGTAAATTACTGCTTTATCTCTTAGAAGGAGTGCAATGTGGTAGAAGGGGGAGATTAAATTGCATACACATTAAAGCACTTAGTTTGCCCCTTAATCTAAGTATTATCAAGTACAACCTAATGACTAACTTGCAAATAACTCCTTTGGACTTGGAGCCTAAATGTACTTAAGGTAAATTTACTTAAACATAGTCATTAATGTAAAAGATACCTTTAACCTCTTTGAAAGAAAAACTTTAGTAACCATACATATACTTATTTGTTTGAGGGCTTATTGTTGGTAAGATCCTAGGTGTGGATTTAAAAACAAGAATTTATTTTACATCAGTGTATGGTTGCTTTTCGCTTGCTTCCAGCTACGGACCTGGCTGGAGACCTGGCTTGCAACCTGGTTATGTGCCCTGGCTGGGGAATCAAACCAGCAACCTTTGGGTTCACAGGCCAGCGCCTTAGCCACTGTGCTACCAGCCAGGGCATTAAAAACAAGAATTTAAAGGAAGGAATTATCCTTCCTGAGGGCAGGTGCATGGGGGCTTGTGGTCAAGGGCAGAGAGGTCGGGGCAGAGAGAGGTGGGTGGGGCCTCCACACCGCACCTCCAAGAGCTGCTGCCTTTAGTTCTCTTGTGCTGCCAGTTTTTTTTTAGAATTGTCTTTAGACTCATAACCTAGTCTGAATCTTCCTCGCTGCTGGTAAACCACTGTTCTTTCATTTAGATTAGGAGTTTTGATATTTGTTTAATTCTTCTTATAGTGAGTGATAACTTTAGGTGTGACCAGAGCTATTTTCAACATCCAAATACAACAAGTTCAGAAGGAGAGCTTTTATTTATTTTAAAGATTCTATTTATTTTATTTTTTAGAGAGCAGGGAAGGGAGGGAGAGCGAGAGGGAGAGAAACATTGATGTAAGAGAAAAATGTTGATGGGACCTGGCCCCATGACCCAGGCAGTGCCCTGAGCTGAAATCCAACTGGCAACCTTTCACTGCACAGCAGGACACCCAACTGAGCCACACTGGTCAGGGCCAGAAAGAGAGCTTTTAATCCAGTGAGCCTATAACTTGATGGCTTAGGTCAGGATTTCAAAAATAGATCCTTGCTCCAAAGCAAATCCATGGACTTTGGGATGAAATCATTTTTATTCCTTGATTCCATAAACATTCACAAAGCAGCTGCAATTCTTTTAGCAAATACATCTTCTCCATGCCGAGCACAGCTCTAGGTTCAAGGTGTAGTGTTCTAAATGGAACAGGGAACAAGATGAAGAGCCCTGCTTTTCTGAGCAGAAGCATACAATAAGATGGCCTTTGTGAAGAAAATAAAACATGGAGAGTGACCTGCATGCGAGGGGACAAATGTTAGCTTTTGAGATTGAGCCGTCACGAGAAGTCCCACTGACTCAGTAGCACCAGCTTGGTAAAGGGCCTCCTCTGAACTGAAACCTGAATTTCAATTATGAGCAGCTAGCTCATTTAGATCCTTGTAGGCCACCAGTAGGTCTAGGGTTTTACACAGTGCGTAAGGGGAACCATGGGGGAGTCTGAAGCATGACCTTAACTGATGCTTTTAGAAGATCATCATGCTGACTTCTGATTGCAGCAAGGATCGCTGGAGGTAAACCTGGAAGCAGGCAGACAAGGGGTCTTCTCAGGAGAAAGGGCTGGTGGCTGGGACTGTAAAGGTGGCAGAGGGTGGGGAGGAAAAGTAGATGAAAGGGCAGTTACTTTGGCGGTAAAGGTAAGAGTAGTTGATTTGCCTGGGTTCCAGGAGTGAAGAAAAGACATAATTCTGGCTTGGTGATTCTCACAATTAAGTAGGAGAGAAATATGTGTAAGGAAGTAATTTCAACACAACATGATCAAGGCAGAGTAAGAGAACAAGTAGAGTAGTGACAAAGGAAGGGATGACTGTTGCCTCATGAATGTCTGAGAGACATCCCAAAGGGATGGACACAAGCTAAGCTGGGGAAGGACATTGCTGGCAGAGGGCATGGAAATGTGAGTGTGGGGAGAATGGGCAACTGCTGAGATTTGAAGCACACCTAGAAGGTAGGTCGGGGGAGATGAGGCCAGAGGAGTGGGCAGGAGGTTCTCAGGGTCCTTTATCGTGTGGGCGCTGCTGGGTCAGCTGAGGGCTAAGCAGGTGCCTCTAGGACGTGACATCTCTCTCCTGAGCCTTAACACAGTGTTCCAGACATGCTAACTCATTCTCTAAATGGAAGATAAACGGACCCAAAGACTACGTATTATTTAATTGGGAAGATTACAAAAGCCCAGAGGGAGCCATATATCTTCTGATAGCTCCCTTCATCATTTACTTAATTACATTACCAGCAGCATGCCCTCTGGGTGGAAAATGTCTCTAATACAGTCTTTCTTCTGTTTTAAGATTCAGGCTTCTCTACAAGAATAGCAAAGGGCGCCCTGGTCTCCTTCGGCTTCTTGGCCATAATTGTTGCTGTGATTGCCCTCCTGGTGTACAAGTAAGTTGCTGATTCTAACACTTTAATTCACTGTTGTATATTGTTGAAAATAAGTAGCAATATGCTGCACAAATGGTACACTTTCCCATTTTGTCTTTTTTTTTTTTTTTAAAGATTTTATTTCATTATTTTTAGAAAGAGGGGAAGGGAGAGAGGCAGAGAGGGAGACAGACATCAATGTATGGTTGCCTTTCACCTGCCTCCAGCCAAAGACCTGACTGGAGTCCTTGTTTGCAACCTGGTTATGTGCCCTGGCTGGGGAATCGAACCTGCGACCTTTGGGTTCGCAGGCCGGCGCCTTAACCACTGTGCTACCAGCCAGGGCCCCATTTTGTCTTTTAACCATTTTGTGTATGGAAGGAGAATCTTCTTTTGAATGATGAATACAAACTAGCTTGTTGATTTTGCTGTGGTTTACTTTTTTTTTCATCCTAAAAAATGCTACCAGATGTCAGCAACTTAACAAAATTCTGTCAGCTTAATATTTAACATATAATCTCAAATGATAGTAAACAGGCACATTCCTTGTATGAAGAAGAGAAAATAAATATATTTACATAAGACATCAGTGTTGCAAAAGCCAGGGATTAGGTTAAACGGAATGAACCATTTTGCACTGCGCATGTAAAAGGTTATGAAAGGTAATGTATTCCATCTGGAGATCTTTTTAAAAATCTTTCCAACACATTGTTTTCAGAAAACACAAGGAATACAAACGGATAGAAAGCAGTACTGGGATCAAAGGCAAAGGCCTGAATATTTTCCTCGAGCAAGCAAAGGTCAAGTTCTTTCCCAGAAGACAGGAAAAAGATCCGCTGCTCAAGAACCAACCAGGAATTCTTTAAATCTCCAGCCTTCTTTCTGACCAACAACTCACTCTTCAGTGCATATGGCACATATGGTGTGAGCTGGGCTAGAGTAGATGTCTATTAACATTTTTCCCTTGATGATGACTTTAAAATATATACTGTGGTTCAGGGAGGTGCAATTTTTTCATGGGTTAAATAACATTTTAGAGAAGTGGAGAGGAATCATACTGCACATAGCCTCAGCTACGTTATATAACTGACACAGTCAGTCAGCAGTGCTTTTATTTCATTATGATTTATGTTTCACTTACAATGTCTTAAAATAATTAGTAGGATAGATGTACTATGTACAAAGAGTAGGGGGAGAAGGTATTATTCATTAGAATCTGACCTAGGTAGCCTAGAAGGAGAGACTGGGTTTCCATATAAACACATGCATAAAACCAATGTCCTGTATTCCTGTCCTTAAGATCATGTTCCAGACTAACTGAATCCTATGTCAATGAACATGCATGAGTGCCCAACAGAACAGTAACAGGCCTAGCCTCTACTATGATGTGAATGCTTATTATACTAAAATAATTATAATAATAATCTAATCAATAGGTGTGAATATTTTTGTGACAGCCCACCTGCCTGGCTGTGTAAAGAAATTGTATGCATTAATTCATTTATCCCATGGACATTTATTTAGCTCTTTTTGTATATCAGGGCATGTTCCTAGGCAATGGCCCAGCACGCAATGTTGACAGCCTTGTGTATATAGGTGAATTTCTGTACAATCAGGCGCATTTATTTGAAATTACATATTACGATTTTCCAAAGAAGGAGGCCCCTGGTTTTCCTACTAATTTCTCTAAATGATATAGAAACTTGACCAGTAAGGGTTTTACCTCCATTTGGAACAAAGATGTGACATTTTTTTTACTCTCCTTCCTGAAAAATAAAGTATGAAAAAAAATAAGATCCTGTAATTGTTTTTTTTTCCCCAATTTATTGTTTGCCTTTTGGCTTCATTTATAGTTTTGACATATAAAATTTTGTTTAATTCAGCCCCATGGAACACTGAGGATTTCATAAGCATTTTTTACTTATTTATGTATTCTTTGGTTCATTCCTTTTTTAAAATTGATATTTAGGGAGGGGAAAGGGAGGAGGGCAGAGAGAGAGGGAGAGAGATTTGTTTCACTCATTGATGCATTCATTGGTTGATTTTGTATGTGCCCTGACTGGGAATTGAATGTGCAACCTTGGCATATGTGGATGACATTCTGCCCAACTTAGCTACCTGGCCAGGGTAAGCATTTTGTATTTTTAGAAGTGTATAAGGTCTAGAAAAATTCCAGTCATTGTTAATATGAGAATGGTTTGTACAACATGTAACCTGGCAGCCAAGGAGAGTAGATTAGAATGCATGGATGCGTGAGCAATGATGAATTCACTATACTAGTCAGTGGGGGCAGTAGATGCCCACTGAGTAAGCATGGGTAGTGTGTGGGGGTCCCATTCAAAATGACTGCCCTTTGCCCTGGCTGGTGTGGCTCAGAGGATTGAGGGCTGGCCTGAGAACCAAAGGGTTGCCAGTTCGATCCCCAGTCAGGGCACATGCCTGGGTTGCAGGCCAGGTCCTCAGCTGGAGGCATGCAAGAGACAACCGCATATTGATGTCCCTCTCCCTCTCTATCTTCCTCCCTTCCCCTCTCTCTAAATAAATAACATCTTTTTAAAAATGACTGCACAAGTAGAACAACAATCTGCATGAAATTTTGCAAATTTTGCTTTAAGCTTGAACATCGCTCTGTGGAAACTATTCAGATGACTCAGAAGGCCGCAGCTATGGGCAGCTGGTGATCGGCAGCTTCATCATGACAGTGTGCCCGCTCATGCATCACATCTCGTGCAGTTTTTTGGCAAAATATCAAATCACCCAGGTGACTCAGCCCCCTACAGCCCAGATTTGGCACCCCGCAATTTCTGTTTTTTCCCAAAACCAAAATCAACTTTGAAAAGGAAGAGATTTCAGATTGTCAAAGAGATTCAGGAAAATATGACATGGCAGCAAGGTGCCCACTTTGAAGGGAACTGAGGAATCATTGTCCTAAGTACGATGTTTCTTGCATATTGTTTCTTCTAATTTTCATAATACATAGTATTGGTTTGATACTTTCAGGACAGACCTAGTAACCTAAATATGTGAGGCTAGACAGAAAAATATTATCAAGTTGCAGCAGAATCACCTGGAGGTTTGTTAAAATGGACTTATGAGCCCCCCACACCCCAAGTTTCTATTCAGTGTTCTGGGGTGGGGCCTTATAATTTGGATTTCTCACTAGTTCCCCATGATGCTGCTAGCACTTGCCAACTATGGTCTTGAGATCCAAACTTTCCCTCTCCTATCAACAGAGGGTAGCAGAGAGCAGCAAATATCATTAGTTACCAAAGAAGCAGGTCCAGAGCCCGTCAGAATCCTCATCAAATCTATGTGTATCTTATCACTATACTATTTATTCTTTAGCACATTGAAAAAAATCACTTCTTTACATGGAATAAAACAACTTCTAAAAGAATTTTTCAATAAGCACAACCCCCTAGAAAAAATTGGCAAAGGTTCAGGTAAAGACCATTCACAAGGGAGAAAATCCAAATGCCAATCCGCATATGAAGAGATGTCCAACCACATCAGTAACTGGGAAATGCAAATGAAAAGAGCAAAGATATGTCAACGACAAGCCATTAGTACAGCATAATAATATTTAAGCAAAATAAAAAACACGTGAAACAATAGTCTAGATTGTTTATGCCTACGTAGGAAGTTAAAGAATAGAAACATACATGGGAACTGTATACATCAAATTCAGGGGAGCGGTCATCACTACCAATGGAGAGAGGCCTGGGATTAGACAGCGCTGTGAAGGGGCTTTAGCTGAATTTGTAACATTTCATTTCTAAAGTGAAAGAGATCTGAAATATAATCAAAAGATTTTCTAAATCTAGGTAAATCTGGGCAGTTCACTTGTTTTTCTCACCACTATTCTATATGTTGGAAAATTTTTATAACATTTTAAAAAATGAGTTATTAAATTTTTTCATTCCTCATGTGTGGTCTGAACAACCTAATAGGAATGAAATTTTAAGAGATTCCATTCAAAACTGTCTAGAGCTTTGAATCCTCAAGACCTGCCCTGCTCGCCTTTTCCTACAAACCCCACCTGTCAACTTGAAGTTACGTGTGGTTGGGTTTCACGATGGTTGTTGATGGCAATCCCCCCAAAAATGTACTTCACATCATCTATAAAATAACTTCTACCACCCTAGAACCTTCCTGATGAGAGAGGTAGCCATGGAAGCGTTCTAGTCATTGACTCGTTGCTTGGCCATGGCAGACTGCTCCCAGAGGGCCAGCTGTGTTTCAAAGCCTCTGGCTGAGGCCTCCCTTATTTTAATCCTGTATGAAAAAGGTTACTGCCCTGACCTGTGCAGCTGTTTGTTGGGCATCGTCCCCCAAATGAATCACAGGTTTAAGTCCCCGTTACCTGGGCGGGTATGGGACACGTGAGGGAGGCCTCCGACGACGGTTTCTTTCCCTCTTCTTCTCCCTCACCTCCCCCTCTCTAAAAGAAATTAATAAAATGTTCAAAATAACTAGACCCTGGCTGGTGTGGCTCAGTGGATTGAGCACCCACCTGCGCACTGAAAGATTGCCGAATGGACTCCCAGGCAAGGCACAAGCCTGGCTTGCACGCCAGGTCTCCAGTAGGGGGCGTTCTAGAGGCAACCCATCGCTCATTGCCGGCGCAACGGTTTTTCTCCCTTCATCCCCCTCTCTCTCTCAAAGTAAATAGAATCTTTTTTCTTTAATCCTGCCTTTATAACATTTACATCCAGAAAAAGGCAACAGAACACTTTGTGTATCCTATTACGAAAGGCGAAGCAAGGGACTACTCCTCCGACCCCCACAAAACAAAACCCAATTTATCTAGGCAACCCTTTGGGACTCAGACCCCGCCCACGGCCCCGCCTTCGGGCCCTGGTCCCGCCCACACCCCTGACGTCGATTTTCCAAGCCGCGCCGCCTGGACCTGGCCAATCGAAAGCCTCAGAAGCCGCTGGGGCTCCGTTAAGCCCCGCCCCGTGAGTCGCCGCGAGGCGACGCTATGGGGCCGGCGGGCTGCGTGGCTCGGCAGCTGTGGACGCTGCTGGGCCGTAGGGCCCATTCTCCCGTGGGCGCTGCGTCCCGGCTCCGGTTGCTGGCCGCGGGGCAGCTTCCCGCGGGAACAGCGCTCGGCCGGGCCTGCGTGGCCCCCGACCATGCGCGCGGCCTGCACAGCAGGCCGGGCCTGGAGGAACGGCCGTGGGGGGCGGCCGGCGACGCGCGCCGGGAATCGCGCACTGCAGGTACGGGCGTGGGGGAAGGCGGCCGCGGGCCCCGCAGGCAGCCGCAAGCCAGGCCCCAGCGGAGCAGGCTCCCAGCTCCCCTCTATGCATGTCTCCTGGGGTCCCAAGCCCACGGACTCAGCGCTGGAAGGGACCTGGCAAGGACTTGAAAGGTTGCTGGCGCCGGCGTTGCCGTTTCTCAGTGAGCAAACTTGTGAGGCCGAGAGATGAACTGAAGCCTCCAAAACCCCGAGACGTTCGCAGGGCCACGCCGGACCCTTGGCGTCACAGCCTCGCCGCGCTGCCTCCCCTTCACTGTCCGCCTCGGGCTGAGGAGTGGACTTGCGGGAGTGTGGGGGCCAGGGGTTAAGAGCGGTGATAGGCTATGGAGCCCATTTAAGGTCCGCGAATCTTTGGAGGTGATTAGAAACGTGAGAGACGGTAAATTGATGACACCTGCGAAAAGCTGGCGACGAGGGGGAGGCGTTAGTGAACTAGCCCCCAACTGGGTCCTTGCGAGTCCGCCGTAGACCGAAGGGAGCCATAAACTTACAGGCTCTCATACTCCGAAATGAAGAACGAAATAGCTAAATCTCTACGGGAAAAAATAAAACAGGTTTCACGGATCATGGTGGTTGTAGAACCTAAATGGCTTTATAAGAAAAACTTGAGGGTTCGAAATAAGAGTTGCTTTTAAACGTTGAATTCTCTCATTGGTTCATTTGGGGCCCCCTACTTACTTATTTCTAGGGCTGTTTCTGCAGCTTTTAAGTGACGGCTGTGGACCAGCCCTTCCGGCTCAGAGTTCTAGTTTTGTGACCCTTTTTGTCTGGGATTACGTTTAATATCCGCCCCCCGCCCCCAAGTGCTGCTCTTTTTCCTTTATTTCTCTAACAACTGTGTCTGAGGGAGGGATAGCGCTCACTTCCTCCAGTGCTAGTTAACCAAGTCGTTTGTTGCTGATACACGGTTCTGTTTGCACACAGCGACAGCAAAGGAGTGTGGAATCTGAGTGCCCTTCCTATGAAAAAGCAGAGCAATGCTGTCTGAAGCCCCTGCCCAGGTTCCACTTCCAGGCAGCCTGGGTCCTGCTGTCTTTCAAAACATTTCAAATCCACAGATCCTCACGGAAGAACAGTTTCGCAGTCAGTTGCCGGGGTCTCTGGGTGCGCACTGCGTCTGTCTCCTGCTTGGCCACCTGACACAAGCCAGTCTTTGTGCATTTCAGATCATGCTGGTCCCAAGTTTGATATTGACACGCTGGTTTCACTTCTGAGGCAAGAAAGTGCAAGAGACATTTGTGTGATCAAGGTTCCTCCGGAAATGAAGTACACAGATTACTTTGTGATTGCTAGTGGAACTTCCACCCGACACTTACACGCCATGACCTACTACATCGTGAAAATGGTAGGAGTCTTTCTTCTCCCTTTGGAACTGTGAACTGATGGAATAGTGTCTGTTCATAGGGTTGAGGAGTAATGCATGAATAGTAAACCTGTCTGTGAGATTTATCTAAGAAACCCAAATTTTCAAATTTGAATGAGCGTGTTCTCTGATAGTGAAAGTTTTAGGGACATACGGCCAGCCCTAGTGAATCATTAGAAGTTTCTTATTCTAGTCTCATATGACCACAAGGAAAACAATACTAAAACACAACTTGAGGCAGACTAGAAGACAGTGGAACCCAGAGGCCAAATTTCAGGTGCTCCATGGCCATATGTGACTAACGGCTACCGTATTGGACAGCACACCTGTAAAACGTTTCCATAATCGCAAAATGTTGTATTGGACAGTGCTGCCCTAGAGTTTAATTCAGATGTTTGAGCATGTCCAGTGTTCCCAAGCACGGCTGGGTATTGAGAAGAGAAAAGGGGTAAAGGATTTAGTCCTTGCCCTCTGAACTCACAGTTGAGGAAAGGGGAGGCAGTTCGTTTTCCAGTTGGATTGAAGATGAATCAGAATGAGGAAGAAAATACACTTGGCAGCCTTTGCCTGATTCTTATACCACTTGACAGGGAAACGTACACCTCTCTCACCTTGTTGAAAATTGGTCATAGAGGGATCAATTAAGACCAAAAAAGTAGCTGGGAGTGCCTAAAGAAGGGTAGTAAAATTGATGAGCTGAAAACTGAGCTTTGGTACCTGTACACAGTAAGCTCCCCATTCTCCCTTTCCCTAGCCCCTTGCACCCCCATTCTGCATTCTCTCTCTCTAAATTTGATGACTATAAGTACCTCATATGAGTGAAATAATATCTTTTTTTGTGTGTGTGACAGGCTTATGTCACTTAGTATAATATTTTCAAGGTTCATCCATGTTGTAGCATTTGTCAGCATATTTTATTATATGTACATACCATATTTTACCTTTTCATCCATTGATATTTGTGTAGAAATAGCTATGTCCCTGCTCTTTTTAAAATGTATTTTTATTTATTTATTTTTCAAGATTTTATTCGTTATTTTTAGAGAGATGGGTAAAAAAAGTCACTTAATTTTTTTATTTAAATCATTTTTTCAGGTGATCATCTTGATAAATCTTACACCCATCTGACACTATACATGGTTATTAGAATGTTACTGACTATATCCCCTATGCTGTATTTTACATCCCCATGACTATTCTGTTTAACAACCAATTTATGCTTCTTAATCCCTTTATCTTTTTCTCCCATCCTCTCAACCCCCTACCATCTGTCAATCATCAAAACATTTTCCCTGAGTCTGTTTCTGTTCTGCTTGTTCGTTTATTTTGTTTTCAAATTTAGTTGTTGATTGATATGTATTTTTTGCCATTTTATTTTTCATATTTTTATCTTTTTTCTTCTTAAAGAAGACCCTTTAACATTTCATATAACACTGGTTCGGTGGTGATGAACTTCTTCAGCTGTTTGTTTGTTTGGGAAGCTCTATATAGCCTTTCATTATAAATGATAGTTTTGCTGGGTAGAGTAGTCTTGGTGGTAGGTCCTTGCGTTTCATCATTGAATTATTGCTTGACAATGCCTCTGGCCTACAAAGTTTTGTTCAGAAATCAGCAGACAATGTATGGGAGCTCCATTGTAGGTCACTTACTGCTTTTCTTTTGCTGCTTTAAGGTTGCCTTTTTGTCTTTAAGCTTTGGCATTTTAATTATGATACCTTGGTGTGGGCCTCTTTGGGCCCATCTTGCTTGGGACTCAGTGCTTCCTGAACTTGTGTTTATTTCCCTCACCAGCTTAGGGAAATTTTCTGTCATTATTTTTTCAAATAGGCTTTCAATTTCTTGCTCATTTTCTTCTTCTGGCACCCCATGATGCTAATGTTGGTATGCTTGAAGATGTCCTAGAGGCTCCTTGCACTATCTTCATTTTTTTTTATTTTTTTTTCCCTCCTGTTCTGTTTGGGTGCTTTTTGCCTCCTTATATTCCAAATTGCTCATTTGAATCTCAGCTTCATCTGTTCTACTATTGATTCCCTGTAAGTTATTCTTCATTTCAGTTAGTGTATCCTTCATTTTTGACTGGTTCTTTTTTATGGTTTTCATGACCTTTGTTCTGCTGTTGAGGTTCTTTCTCACTAAGTTGATTGAGCATCCTTATAGTCAGTGTTTTGAACTCTGCATCTAGTAGATTGCTTATCTTCGTTTTTTTTTTTTAGTTCTTTATATGGAGTTTGTTCTGTTCTTTCATTTGGGCCATGTATCTTTGTCTCCTCATTTTGGCAACCTCCCTGTGGTTTCTATGAATTAGGTAGAGCTTCTGCATCTCCTGGGTTTGGCAGAGTGGCTTAATGTAGTAGGTGTTCTGTAGGGTTCAGTGGCATAGCCTCCCTTGATCACCCAAGATGAGTAAGTACTCCAGATACCCCTATCCCCATGTTGTGGGGCTGTGTATACCCTCCTGTGACAGTTGATCCTTGATTGCTCTGGGCAGGTCAACGGGAGGGATTTACCCCTAGGCCAGTTTGCTGCAAGGACTGGCTGAGACCAGTTGGGGATCAGCTGGCCAGGGGCCCACCCTAAAGGGCAGAGCCCCTTCAATGTGTCACTGTGGAGATGGTTGGATTGTACCTCTCCATGGTCTGAAGCTATCCACCAGATACACTGGCTTGGAGGCCTTCCAGGAGGTGCTGGCCAAGGTCAGCTGCCACCTGTGTGCTGCCCAAGGCCACTTACGATGAGCTACAAAGTGATCTGTATAGATGGTTACTACTGTTGCTGGGCTTGAAAGAGCCCAGGTGAGGCCAAGCTATGAACCAAGGCTGGCTGCTGCTACTCTGGAGCCTGGGGCCACTTAGTGAGAGTTACGGGACATGCTGAGTTTGGATGCTGCTCGTTTAAGAGATTTGAGGAAAGTCTAAAGTATAAGCCAAGATGGGCCTTTTTTAAGGAGAAGCTCCTGGAAACAGTTTGGGTGGGGCAGGATCTCAGGGAATCAACAGAGCAAGGTGAACAGTGTGAGCCACCGTGATGGAGACTCAGGTATGGCTCTCACAGGCTGGGTCGTTTGTGGGGTGGGAGGCAGGGGGCTCAGAAAAGGAACAATGGCCTCATACTGTTGTCTGGCAGGAAGCTCCCTCTCCTGTCCCCCAGCCCTTGCCCTGATGCCAGATGACTTATTTTCTCCCTGTATGTCCCTGATGTTTTTCAAGCTGCTGCCCCAATGCTGGAGCTCAGAGGAGGTCCCAGTCAGTCAGTATGGGACTGCAGAAGCCCCCTGGTTCCACCACAGTGCCCGCTAGTTTTTACAGCCAAAAGTTCTGGGGACCTAATTGTCTTCCTGGCACAGGAACCCTGGGCTTGCAGGCTTGATGCGGGCTGGGCCCCTTTGCTCCTTGGAGGGACCTTCCACAGCCAAGATATCCTTGTCCCCGTCCCCATCCCCGTCCCCGTCCCCCCCCCCGGTTATTATCTGCAACATGTGTGAGACCAGCCTATTCCACATCTCTGCCCTTCCTATCAGTTTCTATGTGGCTACTTGAAGTCCTTAGTTGTTGGACTTAAATTTAGCTAGATTTCAGGTGGTTCTGAATGATGATAGTTCTGTAGTTTAGTTGTAATTTTGATCAGTGTTTGGCATTTTAATTGTTACGTTTTGGTGTAGGTTTCTTTGGGTTCATCTTGTTTGTGATTCCCTGTGTTCCCTGGACTTGTATGTCTTATTTCCTTCCCCAGGTTAGGGAAGTTTTTAGTCATTATTTCTTCAAATAGTTTTTTCTATTTATTTCTCTCTTTTCCTCTAGAACCCCTAGGATGTGAATATTGACATACATGATGTTGTCCCAAAGGTCCCTTAAACTATTTTCATATTTCTTTTTGCTGTTCCAGTTGGGTCATTTCTACTACCTTGTTTTTCAGATTTCTTTTGTTCTTCTGTATCATCTAATCTGATGTATCTTTTAATTTTAGTTATTGTATTCTTCAAGTTCTGATGGTTCTTTTTATAAATGGTTGGCCCAAAAGTTCATTTGGCTTTTTCTGAAGGGTGGCTCTAGTTGCACTTAGTTGTCTGACTTCATTCAGAACAATTTTGTTAGACTGTATTGTGACAGCTGTCTTATCAGTGTGCATTTAAAAAATCAAAATTGGTGAATTTTTCTGTAGCCATTTTAATATTGAACATGAAAGAAAATACACAACATTTCCAGCATATTGTGCTTTATTATTTCAAGAAAGGCAAAAACACAACTGAAACACAAAGATTTGTGTAGCATATGGAAAAGATGCTGTGACTGATCTAACATGTCACAAATGGTTTACACAGGTTTGTGCTGGAGATTTCTCACTGGACAATGTTCCATGGTTGGTTACACTAGTTGAAGTTAATAGCAATCAAATCGAGATATTAATTGAGAACAATCAACTTTATTCCACACAGGAGATACCCAATCTACACAGTTATTAATGAAAATGAAAAATGTATCTTTTACAGAAAAAATGAACAGACTTTTTGGCCTACCCATATTTTCTGTCTCTTTGTTGAAGTTATCATTGAGTTCAACTATTCTCCCTTGTTAGTTGTGCATCTTTATAACCATTGTTTTTTAACTTTTTATCAGATAGTTTTTCCCCATTTCATTTAGTTCTTTTTCTAGAGTTTTGTCCTGCTCTTTAATTTAGAACATATCTCCTTGCCTTCTCATTTTCGACTGTTTTGTTTCTGTGTATTAGGTGGATCTAATATGTCTCCTGATTATGAAAGAGTGGCTTTATACAAATGGGGTCCTGTGGGGCCCAGTGGTGCAGTCCCCCTGGTCGCCAGTGTTGGGTGCTCCAGGGTGTCCCTGTGTGGGTTGTGTGTGCATCGGCGGGTAGGATGGTTGGCTGTGAGGACCAGCTGGGAAGACAGCAGACTAGCTGTTGTGCTGGGGCTGGTCCTGTGGAGCAGGAGTGTGAGCGTAGCTCTGAGGCCAGCTGAGGCCAGCCTCTGGGTGTGCAGGATCTGGAGGCTGTTGGGAGAGGCTACAGTGTTAACTAGGGCTGGCCAGCATTTGTGCCAAGCTCAGTGGTCCTAGGAAAATGCTACAGTGCTAGCTGTGGTTGACCATCACATAGGCCAGGCTTGGGGCCTCCTGGTAGGAGCTACAGTGCAAGCTGAGGTGGTCGGTTGGTGCTTTTGCTGAGATGAAGGGCGTTTGGGAGAGTGCAATGCACATCAAGGCTAGCGACTTGTATGGAGGGTCTGGAGGCTTTGGAAGGGTGGGTTGGGGGGTCGGGTTCTGGGTCTCAGGGAAACACAAACGGTGTCAGCCAGGTTAATGGAGAGGGACAGATTTCACCAGTTGGTGGGAGGAGAGCTCAGCAAGACACAATGGCACCTGCCTTTTTGTACCCTGAGAGAGTTCCCACCACTCTCTAACCCTCCAGCCCTCCCTAAACTTAGGCAACTGAATGGCTCCTTGAATGGCCCAGGCATTTCTTGAACTGCTGCCTCTGCGCTGGAGCTTGGAGCATGGGAGTTTGTGCACAGACCCCTTAAGGACAGTGTTGCCTGTCTCCCACTGCTCCGTTTCCTCAGATGTAATCCCTGCTGGTGTTCAAAGCCAGATGTTATGGGCTCCTGACCAGCGTAATTGCTCCAGGCTGGGGAGGCTCAACCCCTTTTCCCTAGGGGCAGCCTGGGATGCTCCTTCCGCTCATTAATGGCCACACTCTAGGTGTGGGACCTGTTCACATCACGTCTTGGCCCCTCCTCCCCACTCTCCACTTTTATGAGGCTTCTACGTTATATCCTTAATGATAGGAATCCTGTTCAGCTAGTCTTCAGGTGGTTCTTAATGATGATGGGTCTGTTATTTCAGTAATTTTGATTTGTTTATGGGAGTGAGTTCAGGATTTATCTAATCTACCACTCTGACTCCATCATGTCCCCACTTATACTATCAAGTGAAATTGTCAGATTATGATAATTTTGTTTTTAACTTTTTGAGGAATCACTTTACTTTTTCTGTAGTAAAGTACTTTCTGCTGCACTACTTTACATTCCCACCAACAGTTCACATGGGTTTCAGTTTCTCCACATCTTTGCCAAGACTTGTTATTTTTTAAAACTTTTTAAAAAGATTTCATTCATTATTTTTAGAGAGGGAGGAAGAAAGGGAGAGAAACATCAATGTATGGTTGCCTTTCGCCTGCCTCCAGCTGGGGACCTAACTGGAGACCTGGGTTGAAACCTGGGTATGTGCCCTGGCTGGGAATCAAACCAATGACCCTTGGGTTCGCAGGCTAGTGCTCAGTTCACTGAAGGACTTGTTATTTTCTTTTCTTTCTTTCTTTCTTTTTTTAAAATTTTATTGTTGTTGTATTACATCCATCCCCTTTTTGCTCCCCTCTGTCCCCAGACTTGTTATTTTCTGACTGGTTGATACAGTAATCCTAATGGGTGTGAAGTGGTATTTTATTGTGGTTTTGATTTGCATAGTAATTAGTGATGTTGAGCATCTTTTCTCTTGCTTATTGGTCATTTGTATATATTTAGAGAAATGCCTCTTCAAATCATTTGCTCATGTTTTAATCAAGCTATGTTTTGTTGGAAAATTGTAAGAGTTCTCTGTTTATTCTGGATGGTAATCTCATCTCAGATGCAATTTTTCTCCCATTCTGAAGGTTGCCTTTTTACTGTTGAAGGTATTTTTTAATGTACAAATGGTTTTAATTTTAATAAAGTCTAGTTTTTTTAATTTATATTTTTTAAGATTTTATTTATTATTTTTAGAGAGAGGGGAAGGGAGAGAGGCAGAGAGGGAGAGAGACATCAATGTATGGTTGCCTTTCACCTGCCTCCAGCTAAGGACCTGGCTGGAGACCTGGCTTGCAACCTGGTTATGTGCCCTGACTGGGAATCGAACCCCCGACCTTTGGGTTCACAGGCTGGTGCCTTATCCATTGTGCTACCAGCCAGGGCATAGTTTAATTTTGTTACCTTTGACTTTGGTGTCATATCCAAGAAGTCACTGCCAGATTCAGTGTCACAAGCTTTTTCACTGTATTTTCTTCTAAGAGTTTTATAGTTTTAGGTCTTTTTTCCCCATTTTGAAGTAGTTTTTGTAGATGGTATAAGGGTCTAACTTCATTCCCTTGCATGTAGATAGCTAGTTTTCCCAGCACCATTTGTTGAGAAGACTGCCCTTTCCCCATTGAAGGGATTTGAAACCCTTATTGAAAAATTACTTGAACATATGGACCCTCTGTCTTATTCCATTGTTCTATATGTCTACCTTGATCACTATTGATTGCTGTAGCTTTGTAGTAAGTTTTGAAATTAGGAAGTTTGAAGCCTCCAACTGTTATTTTCAAAATTGTTTTTGGCTACTTAGGGTCCCTTTAGATTACATATTTATTTTTAGGTCAACTTTTCTGTTTCTTAAAAAAAAAAGTCATTGGGATTATGATCCCCAGAATCCCATACAAATTCAGTGGGATTGCATTGAATTTGTAGATACATGGTGGGTGGTGTTGATGTTTTAACAATGTTGTCTTCCACTCTATGAAATCAGGGTCTTTCCATTTATTGGTGTCTTTAATTTCTTTTAGCAACATTCTGTAGTTTTCAGTGTATAAGTCTTTGGCCTTTGTGGTTAAGTTTATTTCTAAGTATTCTTTTGTTTCTATTATAAATGGAATTTTCTTAATTTCCTTTTCAGGTTTTTCATTGTTAGTATATAGAAATGCTTTTGTGTCTTAACTTTTATCCTACAATTGTGCTGAATTCACTTACTAGTTCTTAGGGTTCTATCTCTGTCACTCTCATTCTCGTAGAATCCTTCGGGTCTTCTGCATACAAGATCATGTCTACACATAGAGATACTTTTATTTCTTCCTTTCCAATTTGGATACCTTTATTTTTTCTTGCTCTAATTGCTCTGGCAAGAATATGAGTACTACGTTGAATAGAAGAGGCAAAGATGGACATTCTTGTCTTGTTATTAATCTTGGAGAGAAAACTTAGTCTTTCACCATTGGGTATAATAGCTGTGAGCTTCTATTATCTCTAGATGGTTTCTTTTTATTCTTAGTTTGTTGAATGTATCCTGAAAGGATGTTGAATTTTGTTAAAAGCCTTTTTTTATTTTTTAACATAAATTTGAGATGGTCTTGTGGTTTTATCCCTCATTTTGTTTATGTGGTTTATTATTATTATATTGATTTCATGTGCAACCATCTTTATGTTCCAGGGATAAATTCTCCTCAGTTGAGTATACACTTTCAATATGCTGTTGAATTGATTTCCTGGTATTTTGTTGAGGATTTTTTGCATCAGTATTCATCAGGGATTCTATAGTTTTCTATTTTTCTGGCTTTGGTGTCAGGGTAATGCTAATCTCATGAGTTCCCTTCTCTTCAGTGTTTTTTAGGGAGTATTTGAGAATAATTTATGTAAGCTTTTGTTTAAATATTTGGTAGAATTCACTAGGAAAGCCTTTCTTGGGAGTTTTTTTCCCCCTTATGTTCCTTTTAATTTTTATTTTTTAAAGATTTATTTTCAGAAAGGAAGGGAGGGAGAAAAACATCAATATGAGAAACATTGATCAATTGCCTCTTGAAAGTGCCCCCGTAAGGGCTCGAACCTGAAGCCAAGCCATGTGCCCTGACGTGGAATGGAGCCAGCAGCCTTTCACTTCGGAGGATACCCCACCAACTGAGCCACACCAATCAAGCCCTCTGCTCTTATTTTAAAAATTGAGATATAATTGTGTTGAGAGGTTCCTGATTAGATTCAGACCTGTTACTAATATATAAAATCTGTCCAGACTTTTTCTTTGTGATTCAATGGTGGCAGGTTGTGTTTCTAGGAATTTATTCATCCCATCTAGGTTATCCAAATTGTTGGTGTACAATCATACATAGTCGTATAATCCTTTTTGCTTTTCTAAACTTGATAGAAATGTCCCCTCAACTGTTTCTGATTTTAGTTATTTGGGTCTTTTTGTTCTCAAGTCAATCCAGCTAAAAATTGGTCAGTTTTATTGATCTTTTTGAAGAACCAAATCTTGGTTTCATTGATTTTACCTTATGTTTTTCTCTGATTTTTTCCTCTTAATGCTAGCTTTAATTTGTTCTTCATTTCCTAGTTCTCGTAGGTGTAAGTTCAGGTTTTTGATTTGGGGACTTTTTCTTATAAGCATTTATAGCTATAAATTATCCTGTTGACACTGTTTTCATCGCATTGCCTAAGTTTTGGTATGTTATCTTTTAATCCTACTTTAACTTGTGATTTGTTCATTAACCCATTGGTTTCTTTAAAGCATGTTAATTTCCACATACTTGTATATTTTCTAGTTTTCCTTCTGTTGATTTCTAGTTTCTTTTCATTGTGGTGAGGAAATACACTAGATATGACTTCAATTTTTAAAAATTTATTGACTGGTTTTGTGCCTGACATCTGGGACAATGTTCCATATGCATTTCAACGTATATATTCTGCTGTTGTTGGGTACAGTGTTCTGTCTCTTAAGTCCAGTTGCTCTGTAGTATGGTTCAGGTCTTCTTTTCTCCATTGATCTTCTGTCTGGTTCTTCTGTCCATTGTTGAAAATGGTAACACAGGAATGTAGGAGACTCTGCCCCAGCTATTTCTTTCTTCAATTCTGTCAGTATTTTATATGTTTAGAAGCTCAGGTTTTTGATGAATATATTTTTTTATAGTGGTCCTGTCATCTTGGTTAGTTGTCCCATTGATCATTAATATTCTTTGTCTCTTGTAATAGTTTTAAAGTGTATTTTCTCTGATATATTAGTATATTTGTTGGTGATAGAGATGTGGAGTGATAAAGTCCCATGAACATTGTCCTAGAGGTAGTTGAAGTGGACTGAGAAGACCTAGCCTTCAAGCAGGAAGGCAGCAGCTGCCTTCCCTGAGAGTGAAGGGAAGCTGGCGGGGACAGAAGGGATGATGTATGTGAGCTTGATTTTGAATGCGCTTAGGTCTCACTCTGCACCAGAGACATTGTGGTGAATTAAAGTGGCCCTTGGGTTTGGGTAGGATTCAAGAGAGAAGTATAGAAGTTGGGAATGATTTTTAAATTTGTACTTATAGAGCCCTGGCTGGTGGCTCAGTGGCTAGGCGCCAGCCTGCGAACCCAAGGGTCACTGGTTCGATTCCCAGCCAGGGCAATATAACCAGGTTGCAAGCCAGGTCCATAGTTGGAGGCTGGTGAAAGGCAATTGTGCGTTGATGTTTCTCTCCCTCTCTTCCCCTCTCTCTAAAATTAATAAAAATTTTAAAATTATATATATATTTCAGTCCTCACCTGAGGACATGCTCACTGATTTCAGAGAAATGGCGAGAGGGAGGGAGGGAAGGAGGAAGAGAAAAATAGGCTGATTGCCTCCTGTACACACCCTAACTGGGAACTGAACCCAGAACCTTTTGGTGCACATGATGATGCTCCAATCAACTGAGCCATGTGGCTGGGGTCCCTATTATTAATTATGGGGCAAAGTGTGAGGAATAGTAAGCTAGGTCTCAAATTAAGACCAAGAAAAAGTACCATCAGACCCTCAGTAAGATCAGAGATTTCCCTTATCCTATTTAATATACCTCCTTTTTCAGTACAAATTCCTAAAATGTAAAAGCGAGCCCCACGTGAAGATTGAGGGAAAAGACACTGATGACTGGCTCTGTGTGGACTTTGGTAAGTTATTTTGGCACATTTATTTTGGCACATTTTACAGATAACATATGGTATTGCATTAACCTTGAACTATTTTCAGTTGCAAAAGGATTAAGATAAATTGCTAAGTGTTTATCATGCAAAACTTCTGAAATGTTTCATTGTACATGTAAATAAGACCTAACCTGGTGTGTACAAATAAGTCAAAGGTCAGAAAGGCAATAGAGAACAGGATGCGGAAACTGACTGGGTAGAGGTGGGAGAGGACCCTTTGTAGTGGTAGAAGGCTTGGTTTACAGGTAACCTTGGCTTTAAATACCTGGCAGAGGTGAAGCAGAAGGACATTCCAGGTACAGGACTGGAATTTTTAAAAGACCTAGCAAATCTGGGCATTAACATGTACGTAGTTTCAAAGTATTTCTGTACAAGGTACTAATTACAAAGAGAAAAAAGTAACTGTTGAGAACTGTGAGAGGTCTGAGATTTTGTCTTAATCAAACAAGTTAGCTAGCCAGCTTTACCAATACCCATGAAACAAGACCATTCTAGGGTGAGAGCTGCAGGGCACTTCATTACACACAACAGCAGTAGCCAGTGACAGTATTATCACACCAGGTCCACGGGCCCCAGCTCCTATATGCAAGACAAGGCCTCACCTGCAGTTCTGAGAGAAGAGCCCTGAGATTAGGGTTTGTAATGGGCAGGAGCCAGACCTTCACTTGCTCTGGTGGCAGACGCTGCAGCAAGGTTGTAAGCCAGGGTTTCTCAGCTTTGTCACTATTAATATTTGGACCAGGTAATTTTTGTGGGAGTGGGTAGGACCATCCTCTGCATTATAGGATGTTTAGCAGAATCTCTCCCCTTCTCTGTCTCCCCCTCATTGTGAAAATCAAAATGTCCTTACCTTAGAACCACTGCTGTAAACCAAACCTGCCCTTTGCTCCAGAGAGATAGTATCTCTTTGAGGTTATTCACCATATTATCATCCTTGAAAAAGCCCAGAGCCAAAGGCAGGCAGTGCTTTGCTCCTTGGATGTGCAGGAATGTGACACATTTGGAGACTTGTCTCCCAGGAGGAAGCTGACAGACCTCACTTTTAGTCACTTGGATAAAGTTAAATTGATGTTAACACAAGTAAAGTTACATATTGATGTCATGCACCTCCTGTATGACACACTGAGAAAAACACAGCAGCACTTACATGGTGTTTTTGCTGGACGGGGTCCACAGTGTGTATTTCTAACAAGTTCCCAGATGATGCTCATCTGTGGTCCACATTTAGGAAACCACTGCTTGAGTTCCTGTGGTTATACTATGAGGGATAACCTACCGCAGAGGGCTGTGAGATCACAGGAAGAGCAGCAGACAGACAACTACTGCATTATAACTCTTATCTGTCCTCGACAGGCAGCATGGTGATTCATTTGATGCTTCCAGAAACCAGAGAAAAGTATGAACTAGAGAAATTATGGACCCTACGCTCCTACGATGACCAGTTAGCTCAGATAGCACCTGAGACATTACCTGAAGACTTCATTCTTGGCGTAGAAGATGACACTTCACCTCTGACTCCATTGGAGTTCAAATGTGAATAAAATACTGTTTTAGTCATTTCAGATTGAGATTGAGTCACTTCTCAAAAATACAGCTCCTAAACACCACCTGTTGGGGTAAGTTGTTGTCAACAAATCTTACCTGGCTACAGGCTAACTGCCATCTGGATGTGGAAATTGTAAGTAAATGAGCATCAACTACAGTTTTAATGACTTCATGTCTTTCTTCCTGCTATCCCAGCAGGGTTCCCTGTGCTTCACTTGAGCTCTCTGCTCACATTTTAATTAATTTGCTTAAGTGTTTTATGTAGAATAGAATAGCTAAATTTTTACTAAAGCAAAACACACATAACCACCCCATTTGTCTTACTACTTAAAGCCTATAGTTCTTAGTTCATAATGCAACAGTATTATCAAAGTTTACATTAAGTACCATGGAATGGAGGAAATAATTTACCAATAGGTATTGATGCTTAACTTGAGATTACATAGTATTACTAAAAATCTGTTTAAATTTATAAATTACATTCATATTTATTTGAAAAGACCAAAAATAAAATACACTAGACATCAGCTGCACCTAATGATGAAAAACTTTATTCTGCATCAAGGTATCTGGAAATTGAAGCTGCATTTGGGGCACATTACAAATGAGGAATGATCCATATGCAGTGAGTACAAACTCAATTACAGAATTATTTCCTAGCTATTACCAGATACTCCATTACCAATGCTTAATTGAAAGCAAAACATGATTTGCCACACTAAAAGGCTAGAAGTAAAATATGACAGAATTTAAACCAGCAGATATAAATGTAGCACCTATCTGTATTAAAAAAAATATATACCAACAAATATTGGAAAAATCAAATGCTGAGGAAGAGCTCTGGTCATAAGCATATCTCACCTAAATACCAACCAGAAAGCCAGTGCATGATTTTTTTAAGCAATTTACTGTTTGGAAAAAAAAAATTATGAATGCTAGGTGAATTCAGTGACAAAAGGGCACTTTTTGGCTAAAACTACAAAATAAACTGGTTTTCTGAAAACATTTAGGAAAACATTTCAAGTCATTTTCAAAATGTCTGATATGCTGGTCATCAGAAAAACTTACCTAGTCTGTAGAAATTCATCTTAAAATACAAATGAGGCAAAATGATTTGTTAAGGGATTATTATATATGTCCTTCAGATCCATGTAATAGGATGACTGTGATCATTTTATGAACAAAAGCAACACAATTCTGAGAGCAGTGTGGCCTTGGAGACCACCCACAAGCACATAATTGTACATACTGGTCTCTGCCATCATGTTATGGAATGAACAAATGAGTTCAATATCAAAGGTTAAATGTTTTATCACAGTCATTCAAATTATACTCCAAAAATCATTTTCTTGCAGAGAATACAGAAATCCTGCTTCATTTTATGTATTATTTTAGGTGGCCTTTCATTTCCTGATTTATCATTGTTTAAAAATCTTGAACAGTTTAGGGAGGCTCATGACAGTGCCTGGCACATGCAGATATAGCCTTTTATTGCCTTTAAACACTGTCTCACCATCTGATGCCCCGCTGGTCTTCACAAAGCAATTCTTTCAGGGTCTGCAGAAAGGGTGAACCAGCCGCTCTGAGGTGCACTGGCAAACTAACCCCCTCTAAGACGAGCTGAGGCTTGCTTTCTGCCCATCGGTTTCGAGTCCACAGGGGCTGCATCTCTTCACTGACGCACGTTCTTTAGGTAGTGATAGTCAAAGCACCAAGCGTTTATGCATTCAGTCACATAGCCAAACAGAAAAATGAAGTCTCCTGAAGCCATCTAAACTAGCCATTCCAAAACCACCTGCAACCACTTTGCTGTTAGTACCATCAGAAACTTTCCCTACCGTAGACAAAACAAATGCTATTGCTGCTCTCCAAATCTAGGCACTGCTCCATGTCATTGAACATTTATTGGATTTTCTAACTAATAACTGTCAAAAGCCTCAAAAAACCTGAAATTAATTTTCCAGCTTTACTGTCACCAGAAGTAAAAATTTTTTCAGTTATTTGCCTGTGAGCTAATTAAATTTTAAGTTCATTTTTTTAAAAAACAGTTGGACTTTATAAAGTATATAAAATTCTCAAAAAAAAAAAAATTTTTTTTTGCTTTCATTGCATTACTGAATACCTGAGGTAGTTGAGTAAAAAATGCACATCTGTTACCCCTGCCAACACCATTCAGCACTTCCCTTATGTTATTCATGTTAGTGTTAGGTAAAAATAAAAGTTTTCTATGCTAATAGCTTAACGCATTTAAGTTCTTGGAATCTATTATGATTTAGGAGCAATCAATTTTATTCAGTGAATTTAGTGAGTGCATCTCATTAAGCTGATTTCTTGGATTATAGGGGAGTATTAAGAAAAATCAGAATATTTGTTACGCTGAGAATACAACAAAAGGGAAGTGCAGAGCTTCTCTCTTTTTCTCCCTCCCCCCTTTATTTTTTTCTTTTTCTTTTTAAAGCTGGGTGTCATACATTTCAGAGAGCATAAAGTATACATTCTCACAGAGACAGGAGTTCGAAAGTTGCCTGGTCCTCAAGAATAAGTGGCTAGGTAAAAACTTGTGCACGTGATTTCTGGATAGGGGTTCAGCCGCCCGTCTGTTGGTTAAGCAATCTGTCTTTGGTTTGGCATCTGCCTCTGTGGTGGGCTGTTTCCTGAGCCATTACTTCCGTCTTGACTGAGGTGGTCCACTCTGCAGAGCCTTCTGCTGTTGGTGCTGCTTTACCTGAGTCAGAATTTCCTGAATTTTTCTCTGGGCAACCTACAAAAGGACAGGGCTTTGAAATTTCCACCCAGTCAAAAGTTACTAAAAGTTGTTCTACTTTTCCATTTCGAAAACTTCAAACAGAAGTTTACTTGAAGATTAATTATACGTACTAATTAGTTTAATTTGCTAATAGTGTCTGTGAAATCACCTGCTAAAACAGGGATTTAAAGTGTTTGGCACTAGACCCAGCAGGCCCTGCATTGGAGGCATAGGCACGGATGTGGGACATGATGCACAGCTTCCTGGTGTCAGGGTTTGGGGAAGGGGTTGCAGGCACCCTGTCCTGCTGCAAAGGTGGCAAGAAGAAACCCCTGAGGCAGGAGGGCCTAGGAGAGGGACAAGGAAGATAAGGCATTCAGCAGAAGCAAAAAAAGAAACTCTAGAAGCTAAAAGCCCTCTGGCTGTAGGTGGAATTAAGAAATCTGGCAAAAAGTGAGCTGTTAGTTCCTGGTGCCTGGGGCAATGGTGATCTTTTCCCTGTTTTAACATCTTGATTCCTAGTCAAGATCCCTTACCACCTATAGCTAGAATGGAGTGTTATTCTGGAGCCTGTTGTACATTTAATAATATAGTTGTGTAGAAAATAAATCATGATCATCATGCAGTGGCTCATCTCTTAAGTTCTTCTCTGCCATTTCAACCTTAGCTGTGAGATCAGAGTAAACCCAGCCCAGAATGCGGTGTGTTCTGTCCTGAATTCTGTACTGTCTGGAACCAGCTCATTTGAAGAAAATAAAAATCAATAAATTAAAAAATAAATTTCAAGTGTTTAGCATTAAACAATCTTAAATATTTATATGGGGTGAGGACACCCACAGGAAAATTGCTTCTGTTTGAGAAGCAAAAAAAAAAAAAAAAAAAAAAAAAAAAGAGAGAGAGAGCGAGCTTGATTGTTATATTCTATTGTGTTAGAGCCACTTGCCTGGCAAGCATAGAAGTGACCAGTTATTTTGACCACCACTTGATCGTTCTCATCGGGCGTCTGGTCACGAGGGACAACAACTTCTGCACTAGACAAGTTCTGCAGCTCATTCACCTGGAAAAGATAAAGACAAATTGTTAAGTTTTTTTAAAGTTACCATTTCCTGAGCTATTTACTATGTGCCAAACGCTAGCTATGGCTTTACAAATTTTATCCAATCCACTGATGATTCTGTCCAGTTATTAATACTGTCCCCATTGCAAGATGATAAAAACTAAGGCTTAGCCAAAGATACTGCCTTGTCCAAAGCGACACAAGGGAACGGCAAACCAAATTCAAATTCTTTTAAGTCTCCTTCCGAAGTGTTCGCTCTCAATCACTTCAGATCTGTAAATAGCTTCGAAAACAACAGTTACATGTATGGGGTTGGCCAAAAAGTTCACTTATTTTTTCTCACTCTGCCATGATGATGGCGGTAGTAGTGTTCAATTGTCTTCAACTCCATTCAAAACAATTTTGTTATCTTTTAACTTAACTTTAATTTTTTTATCGTTGTTGTACTACACTTATCCCATTTTCCGCCCACTGCTCTCCCCTGCTCCATCCTCCCCCATTTTGTTAGATTGTATTGTGGCAGCTGTCATATCAGCATGCATTAAAAAAAAAACTTGCCAAACTGGTGAATTTTTGTGCAGACATTTAAATACTGAGGATGGAAAAAGATATGCAACATTTTTGGCATATTTATTACTATTTTTTAAAGATTTTTAAAAGTATTTTTCAGAGAGAGGGGAAGGGAGAGGGAGAGAAACATCAATGTATGGTTGCCTTTCACCTGCCTCCAACTACGGACCCGGCTGGAGATCTGGTTTGCAACCTGATTATGTGCCCTGGCTGGGAATCGAACCAGTGACCTTTGGGTTCGCAGGCTGGCGCCTTATCCACTGTGTCACCAGCCAGGGCTACTTTGTTATTTTTACTTCAAGATAGGTAAAAACAACTGAAACACAAAACAACGATTTATGCAGCGTACGCAGAAGGTGCTGAGACTGATTGAATGTGTCAAAAGTGGTTTGTGACGTTTCTTGGTACTATTGACATTCTGGCCAAATAATTCTTTGCTGTGGGGCAAAGAATTATTATTATGCATTGGAAGATGTTTAGGAGCACCCCTAGCCTCTACCCACTAGACACCAAGAACAGGAGATAGCCAGCCTACTCACAATATCCAAATCAAGTTATTGGCGGAAATGAAAAATGTTTAATTTTACAGGAAAAAAATGGACTTTTTGGCAAACCCAATATTAAAGAAAAACGAAACCATTTTCTTTAGTTATAGAGGTGCAAACTATAAAATAAAGGTAGATGAAATTAAACATTTTTTCTTACATCGTTGTGCAAAAAAATTTAAAAAGCTGAGTTGTATCAACAGAAAACTGCTAAATGCTCCGTATAAATAGGAGTCTTCTTGCACAAAGTGGTCTGAAAGAGAGGCATTACAGTGACCAGGACACCAGCACTCAGGAGGAATGAAGGGCAGTCTTCTCCAAACCTTGGCCCAGATGGTCCTGCTTTTTTTTCTAAATTAGCCAAAATTCAGGGACTTGGAACTCCTAAGTACCTTTCAATGCTCTCCCTTTCATACCACTGCACAGGTTTTGCTGAAGTACTTGCCGTTTTGCCTCCTTTTCCAATAACTCTGCCAGCAGCAAAGGATGGCACTCTGATATGAGCTTCAAGTTTCACCTCTTCTTTAGGACTAACAAAGTTTTCTTCTTTAATTTTTCCATAAATTCTTCCCTGAGCCTACAGATGAAAACGTATCTTGTCAGTGTCATTCATGTAGGGGACACAAAAAGGGCCATTAACCTTTTTGGCCCAAAGCCACCAGAATGTCCCTTTGCAGTAATACATCTGCATTGGATAGACTGAAGATGACTCACGAGACAGGGAAGTTAGAAAGCCCCAGAAAATGTTGACAGTACCTGCACATCATAGACAAAGCAACTGAATGATTGATGAAAGGATAAACCATATTCTTCTGACAGCAGCTAAAGGCAGTTAAATTAGTAGTCATCCTAACTAAAAATAAAACCTGTCCTATAAGCAATAAGGAAGTAACTGTATTTTTCTTGAGCAAAAGAGACTAGGAAGAAAGAGAGGGCCAGCTGTGCCAGGCTCACAGGAAGCCAGCTTTTGTCCACATGGGCCAGTGAGAAACCTGCTGAGGAATAGTTTGTTCCTTCCTCTTTACCAGGTGGTTTCTACTCTGAATAATGGGGCTATAAAGTCAAGTGAACATATACTTCTGACATTTACAGTCAATATATTGTCACCTACTGTACACAACTAAAAGTTAAACATACCAGTCCTTTCCTATGATGTACAACCATTAATTTGCTGTGCTTTGCATTAAAGGAAAAGGAAGCCAGAGTTGATTTAATTTGACAAGCTGCCAGGGGAAACCACAAACAGAAGTATCCAATACATTTTCATTGGTGCAGAAATGATAAGTACATTGTAGGGGGTTACGGGAAAAAGACCCATCTTGGTATATATTCCATTTACCCTCAGTCTCAGGCCACAGATGTAGCTATTAACACAAAGGACACTGGGGATACACATCACCCTCTAAAACAGAAGCTCTTGAATTTGTAACACAAAAATATGGGTTAGGTTTTGCTCCTTAGATCTTCAAAGTAATTCATTTGTAATTCTCACTGGTCACATAAATGACTTAGGCATTATAACTTTTCTTAAATGTTCCATTGAGGACAGCTGTACAACATGGTCATTGGAGGGTATAGGAAAGCAAACTTTGAATTTCTCAGTGTTCAAGCATAAAAATTGCAAGACGGAAGAGCCCATCACCAAGGAAGATGTGATCATTGATTTGTCATTATCGTTTAAGATTTCAAACTGATGTTTGTCATCTTTTCAGATTTCAAACTGAAAGTGGTCATGTAGGTTCAGGGTAGGAAGCAACCTTCAACATTTCCGAGTTATAATTTGCCTGGAAGGACCACAAGGCTGGTGTGAGGGAGTTAAATTTCTTGACCTGAGCTTTAGTCTAGATCTAGACAACCTGCACCCACATCTCAAAGCGGCTCCTTTTGTTTCCTATTCTCCATGTAAATGAAGTGAATTTAGATTTTTAGTGAAAAATGGTCCATTAAAAACAGAGGTCAAAGAAAGTGGTGGTTTAAAAGGGGGTTGGGCGGGGCACTATTATTCTTAGCCACATCAGACAGAGCTAAGGGAACTAAGGCTTAAAGTTAAGAGTTGTCCTGTTACACAGCAGGGGCATGGTACAGGGGTGTCAAACTCATTGTCACCAGGGGCCACATTGGCCTCGCGGTGGCCTTGAAAGGGCCAAATGTCATTTTAGGGCTATATAAATGTAACTGCTCCTTAACAGTTAAGCTGGTCGGGTAGAAACAAGGTAGAAGGCCAGATTCAGCCTTTGGGCCTTGTGTTGGGCACCCGTGGCGTGGAAGGAGTAAGACATGGGTTTTGGATACATTAGTTTCTTCAGAATTCAGTAGTTGCTTTTACCTATGACAAAGACACTAAGTGTTGTAGGAGAAATCATGCTCAAAGGTTTGTATTTGTGAATGTGAGGGTTTGGCAGGGTCTTAATCTGAATACAACCAGCACTGCATTTATAGTGTACTTCCTATGTTCGAGGCACTATTCTAAGCACTTACATATTTTTTAACTTTAAATCCCCATTTTACAGATGAGGAACTAGCCAGAGAAAGGTTACATAGCTTGCACAAGGTCACAGACTGGTAAAGGGTAGAACTGGAGTTGACCTAGCAGCCTGTCTCCCGACTGTCAGTATACAATGTGAGGCGTTCCAGACCCCAGTGAACATGAGCAGTGGCTTACCAGGACAGATGCCACAACAGCCTCTGAAATTCGAAGGATTAGAGTAACTTTGTGAGACGCTTTGGACAAGGGCTAATAGTTAATCCAAGGGCAAGATGAAAGGGGAGCATTTTAATTCGAGGTTAAGGCTTCTCAGGGACAAACATTTGGGGACAAGTTTTCCAAGGCATGTTAACCAGGCAGTTTGTAAATTTCAATCTTAAGGCCTCACCTTCACACATGATAACGAGGCATTGAGTACATTCCCTTTTAGGGGGAGTGGTAAATCCAAATCCAACCACCACCGCAGAGCTCTCAGAGCCTTTTGGTATATTTTTGAAATGTAATTTGGGACATGTTTCTACTCTGTTCTTAAGTCTTGGGAATTTCCATTTCGAAATTGTTTCCACTGGGTATTAGATACACTTACTGGGAGGAGCCAGGGTATGGATTTCCTGAAAAGGAGGCATTAATACTCTGTGTCTACTCATCTGCTCCTGTGCAGACTCTAGAGCACATACCTTGAACTGGGCCTCTGGTGGCCCAGTGATAATCACCATCCTCACTTTAGCATCAGGTGCCTCTGCTGGAGCAATCTGCAACAGACCCGTCCAAGGGTTATGACACTGTCAGGTGGCAATGATAGAAAAGTTCCACAAACAAGCCTGACATTTGATGTGATTCTTTGAAATGTAGAATGAAAGCCTTCTGGAAGGAAGTTGTAAAGAGGTGGTGATTATGTGGGTTTATTATTTATGGCTCCTCCCACAGACTTGTCCATATACTGTGCTTGTTCCTAATGTAAAGGTCCATTTGCAGTCCCTCAGCTCAGCCCTACTACAGCCTGATGAGGTCTGGCCTCTAGGTCACATAGGAATACCCTGAAGGCTGGGGAGGCCGAGTTTCGGAGTCACGGACTCACACCTGATAGAGCTGGAGGGAGAGCGGGGTCTGGCTCTCTGCTACCCATATTCCCAACCACTGTACCACCGGTCCTCAAAAGTGGTCTCGGCCGTCATGCGTCAGAGCCCCCCCAAGCTTCCTTTGTGTGCAGGGAACTTAAGTTCACAACTGGTAAACATCCCCAAATTATGGTCACTGGACTAACATGAAATAAGCCATATTTCATATTTCAAATATGAAGTAAAACTATGTAGCCTTAGGATAGATTGCAGTTTAAATTATGCAGTAACCAAAAGACTTATGTTTCTGTAACTGACTGTAAGGCATTAGGTTAGGCACAGTTGGCAGAAGGGTACCTTAATCGAAGCTCCTGCAAAGCGAGAAAGCTGTTTGATGTGCTGCCCCTGCTTGCCGATAATGGCACCAACAGATAAGGCTGGGATAAACAGATGAACAGTCTCCATTTCTGATTGCTGTTGGGAAAGAAGCACAGGACATTCTTGTTACTGGATACAAATCAGGCTGTTATCGTTGGCACAGGAGTGGGGGCATGCACATACTGCAGGAATATCAGGATAGTTCTAGGGAAAACAGTAAGTTGACATTGAGTTTATGGAACAGGTTGAGAAGATTCTATACACTCTTCTTGAAAGCATTTGTGATGTAAATTGTCACTCGTGTACACAATTTTTAAAATTTACCGATTTCAGAGAGGAAGAAACATGAGTTTGTTGCTCCACTTATTTATGCATTCATTGGTTGTTTCTCGTAGGTATCTTTTTTTTTTTTCCTTTTTTTTTTTTTTCATCAATGTATGGCTGCATTTCACCTGCCTCCAGCCACAGACCTGACTGGAGACCTGGTTTGCAACCTGGTTATGTGCCCTGGCTGGAGAATTGAACCTGTCTCGTAGGTATCTTGACCAAGGATCAAACTCATAGTCTGGCAGATCAGAATCATGCTCCAGCAAACCAAGCCACCTGGCCAGGGCTGTACACAGTTTTCTTAGTGTGTCACCAAATTATTGATTTAAAAGCCACTTGAGTGTTATAAAGTTTAAATATATTAGAATAGAGGAATAAGATTGTATTTAAAATGAAGTATGATCCCCCATCACTATATCCAAGGTAGATTCTTGACAAGTGAAATTCTTTTTAATCTTCACCCAGAAACATTTTTCTTTAAGAAAAGGAGGGAGAGTGGAAGAGGGAGAAGAAGAGAGAGAGACAGACTGACACCAATCACTGGTTGTGTTGCCTCCTGTATGCACCCCAGCTGGGGACTGGACCTGCAAACTAGGTATGTGCACTGTCCAAGGATCAAACCAGCTTCAGTTTATGTGATGACACTCCAACCAACTAGGCCACATGGGTCAGGGTGTAAATGGAATTACACCCTGGAATAAAATAACCACATCACAGAAAGTCAAGAGAAAAGTTCACAGTTCTTCATCTTTACCTGACAGTTAATCGTATTAAAGAGGATGCTACTTTAAAGACCTTCAGAAAGTCTGGTTTCTAACTTTTCACTAACTCATAATACTGCAATCATATCTTTAAACATAAACTTGTACCCTTGCACAAATACTTCTAAGATTTCCTGTAATAGAAATGCTGTATCAGAGCATGATCATTTCAAATTGACATATTTCCAAATTATGCTAATGAATTTATCTTACAGTCAATAGGGGTGGAATCATTTTAATTAACACCATGCTTTCCACACACATAATGGAAAATACAGCAACTGTATGATTCTAGATCTCACACCTAGTTTTCTACAAATGAAAATCATCTAAACTCTGCTTATCTAAGTCTGTTCCTTTATAACCCTCACCATGTGCCTCCTATTTCCAGTAAGAATTAACCGAAAATTCCACTCCAGGAAACACTGTTGATAAAACCTTTGGATTTTTCTCTGATTCCTGGATTTTGTTTCCTTGGCATCTGTATAAATAAATGTACTATATTCTTTTATAGCTTGGTATTTCTTTGGTATTCCCTATGTTCCCCGGGATGTCATAACACATTCAATACAGTTGTCAGCTAAATGAAGTCTTCCTATATAGCTCTACAAAGCATTCTTAGAATAAACACCAGAGGATTTTGCCTTATCACTAAACTCTTAACTGTGCATATTTGTAATAGGGGTCTGTCCTATACAGCTTAGTCAGGTGACTGCTATTGCTTTTTATCAGTGAAGAGCATCAAACAAAACAATTTCATCCTTCAGGATTCCTAAGTCATATGAACAGTGCCTCTCTTAGGAAAGTACTATACCTCACAGCCTGCCAGTTACCATATACCATGTATTCCAGAGGGACACTTTAAGGCCTATTAATAACTAGATGACCAGACTGAATTAATGCTGACTGACCATAAACGTTCAAGCACTGGGTGGTGTGGTTCAATTGGTTGGAGTGACGTCCTGTAAACTGAAAGGTCATGGGTTAGATTCCCAGTCAGGACACATGCCTAGATTGCAGGTTTGGTCCCCAGCTGGGGAGTGTGGGAGAGGCAACTGATTAATGTTTCTCTCTTGAATCTGTGTTTTTTCCCTCCGTCTCTCTCCCCCTCCCTTCCCCTCTCTCTAAAATCAATAAGCATGTCCTTGGGTGAGGATTTAAAAAAAAAAAAACACACATCTGTGTCAAATATTAGAATCTATTTTGTCATTCTGGTCTTTATATTTAAACTCATTAATTTAACCAGTTTTCTTAAAAGTACAGATACGATCTAAATATTTTATGTCGCTGAGAACATATCATGCTCTTACACACACACACACAGAGGGGGAGGGGTGTTCTGACAGTGATTAAGACCTTTTAAATGATGAGCCTAAATCTAATATGTAACTCGCCCAGATCTGTCTCACTGTATTTTGCCATGATTATATAATTATTTGTTTTCTGGGCCTTGTTCCAGAAAGATTTTATGCTGCTTACAAAGTACACATAACCTAGAAAGCTAAAACAAAGGAGGTAAAGAAATAAAAACATCGGGACCTGAACAGAAAAGACCATATGAAGCCAGAAACGCTATTAAACAAATTTGACTCTAAGCTTCCTAGCAGGTAATTAAAAATATATATATATCAATTTACCAAGTCTATAGGAGAAAAACTCCATTTGCTTAATAAAAACCACTTTTCCTGTGGCTGACCCAGAGAGCAGCTTCTGCCTGTCCTCAGAGGATGAATGTGACCGGCACCATCCTTGGAGCGAAAGTCCAGCCAGCACAGCCGAGCTCCTGTCTCAGCCTCCAGGCACTAAAGACCATGCCGCTGGGAGAAAGGCTGTGAGGCAAGACCAGGCCCTAGCCTCCAAGGCCAAATAAACAAAAGCTACTTAAGTTTTTTCCTGGGTGATGAAAGGCTGTCATGCATCTGTTTTGTTCATTTGTAGTGGCTGGGGGTAGGGAAGGAGAGGTAACAAATCCAATATGAAGATTAAGAAAATACATTTAAGAGAAAAGGTGTGTGAAGTTTGGAAAAGGCATGGTCAGTGGAGAAGGGTCCAAAGGACCACATTCTAACAGAAGGGGCAGAGACTGGGAGAAGAATCAATGTGTAGACAGGAAAATATTCTGCACTGGGATGAAAACAGAAGCAACAGAACCTGTCAAATAGAAAAAGCATTAGCGCTAAGCTAACTAATCATGCCAGGAGGCGGTGCCCGAGACTGACAGTGATGTGTCCCCTTGGCAACAGCACCTTAATAAAAACTTGACTCATCAGATGTCTGAAGCTGGATGAAGACATTCCTGAGCATCGCCCCATTCCCTTTGCTCTAATTCCATATCCAGTAGGCATCTCCCTGACCATGAATTACTTTTCAAGGAAATTTTCCTCTGGGAACATGAGATGCCCCACATAAACGTAAGTGCACAATCACTAAACTGGCTCTCTGGTATACACATTCTTATATGGGATTCAGCATCATAAGTCATCTTTTTAGAATTTAGACCCTCTGAGATGTAGCTTAAAAAACCCCATCAGCATGAACCTTTCTGCTACACCTTCTTTGCATTGTAAGTTACTGTTCAGCTGCATTATCTTGAACCCTTTTTCCTAAATTTCGGAGGTGAAGGATATTCACAGGACACAAGCTGCTTCCCAGTGGATTTCTGCCAGATGCCTATCGGCAAAACTTCCTTTGGACTTGCTGGCAGACTCTGCATTATAGCTTGAAAAAACAAAAGAACAAAGCTGCTCAAATGAAAGTTTGCATAACTGGTGAAGTCTGCCAATTGAGTAATTCCTAATCTATCGTGAGGAGATACAAGAATGAGTAAACAGTAAGGTTAAGTGTATTTACTTCGTGGGGAACAGACTCTAAGACATCACAAAAGCATGGAGACATGCATACCAGCCAACAAGAACCGCCTCCAGGAACCTGGAAGGACGCCAGTATTTTCCTTGGGTTTGTAAAATAGATACTCCTGGGTTTTTTTGTTTTGTTTTAATGGATTTTGGTCTGGAACTGGAATTAAGTTTACTCAGTTCCATGACCTGAAAAGAATACTGAAGTCTTAAAGAAAAACGGCAAACTTTTTCCTCTTAAGTAATCAAGGCCTCTAAAAGGTAATAAATGTATGCAAGGAATTATTTGGTTTGAAATAGTTCACTGACAAAAGCTGCACCCATACTAAGAAACCCTAAAATGGACTAAGAGACTCTGTGGAACAGTTACCTGATCCAAAATCCCTTTCAACTTTTTTTTTTTTTTTTTTAAAGATTTTATTTCATTATTTTTAGAAAGAGGGGAAGGGAGAGAGGCAGAGAGGGAGAGAGACATCAATGTATGGTTGTGTTTCACCTGCCTCCAGCCACAGATCTGACTGGAGACCTGGTTTGCAACCTGGTTATGTGCCCTGGCTGGGGAATCGTCAACTTTTTTATTTTGATTCTTAAAAGAGCTCCTTAAATTAGCCAAGACCTAAGGAACTGCTCACTTTTCTTGCCTCTTCTATTAAGTAGAAAGTTAGCAATTTGAAGGTTATGCCATTATTTTGGAGACTTATGAGAAGACTCCAAAGATGTTACCAAAATGAAGACAACAGCCCTTGGCTAACTTCCGCCAACCCAAAAGCAAGCCGCCAGCACCAGCAGGCCCTGGGTGCTGCTGTGTGGAGGTCCCTGTGTGCGGGTTCTGGCGCCTGCTCCCTCACTAGCTGCCAACTGCCTCTTGCCTCCTGTTCGAGCATTTCTGAAAGGAGCATTTCCTGTCATTTATAAACTCGAAGTGTGCCAATTAAGTACCGCATGAGCCAGCTGCTAGGCAAGAACTGCAGACTTTTTGTCTGTTGGAAGAACCAACGCTTTGGCTTTGGCAAAACCAACCTGGCAGGTTCCAGGAAGAAGGGTACGTGGTAGGGGGAGAGGTGGGCAAAGTCTTGAAACGGAACAGAGGCAAGGGCTTTATCCAAAGACAAGATGCACCCGTTCTCCTTTCATGTTACAAAGCAGAAATGAGAAAACAGGAGGGGGGGATGAAACAACTGTAAAAGAAAGAGGAAGCAGTACATAAAAAGTTAGATTTTTAAAAACATTTAGTCATCAAAACCTCCTTGCCAGGCAATGTATATTTAAAGTAAAACAGAAAGCCCTGGCTGGTGGCATAGTGGATAAGGTGCCAGGCTGCAAACCCAAAGGTCGCTGGTTTGATCCCCAGCCAGGGCAACATAATCAGGTTGCAAGCCAGGTCTCCAGCCAGGTCCGTAGCTGGAGGCAGGTGAAAGGCAACCATACATTGATGTTTCTCTCCCTCTCTTCCTCTCCCTTCCCCTCTCTGAAAAATAATAAATAAAAAATCTTTTAAAATAAAATAAAAGCAGAGATTTACCGCTAACCTACAGGGCATCAAAGGGACAATCTTAGAAAAGAACCTAATTTTCTAGGGAGCAGCGAGCTTCTCAGGGGCAGCTTGGATGCCTGACCACGGTAGAGGAGAACCACCAGACTGCTGAGAGCAGCCACCTGCCAACCTTGCATTCTCTAGTTTGGGTTTATAAAATACCAAAGACTTTCAATATTCTGTTCTTCAGCAAGAAGAAAAGTGAAGCCAAAAGGGAATAAAAGGGCTGTAAGAAGCAATGGTAAGCAAAAGAAAACAAAAGATACAGCTCTGATAGATTTATTGCCTTTAAAAACAATCACCAGTTCATTTGTGTTTCAATGAGTGGTGATCACTTACTAGTAATCTGGGATTAGAAGTAGAACAACACCCGCTAGTACTGTATACAGTGAAGGCAAAGCTATTTCAACTCAAGTATTCTTCCCGCATGAAGTTACATACTAAATAAAACTGGTTATGAACTCTTCTCTGAAACATTAAATCAGAAAACTACCTGACAGTTATTTGGAAGTAGATTTTACTCTAATTGGTATCCAGAGACAGTACAATTCTCTGAACATGGTGTTTTCTCTTTATTAGATGAAAATAATCTGCAGGAGTAGAACTGGAACATGGAATTTTTTCCAGAATTGGGAGTCTGCCTCCCCGCCTCCCCGCCCCCAACATCTATTCATCTATTTAAGTATAGACTCAGTTTCCCAGCTTCTCTGGCAGGCAGAAGTTTGCTATGGTGTAGCAAACACAGTACCAGTGGAAGTCTAAAGGCTATCCTCAGGCAGAGTCCTTAAATGAGGTGACTGCTGGTTTTTGATCCCTCATCCTTGCTGGTGGGAATCGGACTTGATGGCTGGAGCCTAAGCAGTTGTCCTGGCCCCAGGGACGATGAGGACGGTGCACTAGGCCCACAGGCGCACCAGTCCTAAATGACAGAGCAGAACTACTCCCAGGACTGCTCAGATTACCTACCCTTCAACTCTTCTCTTAAAAAGGAAAATTCACTTAAACCACATTTTTAACTCCAAACACACAGCCAAAACCTAATCCTGATAACACAGCATGCCAGAATATACTCTGCATGAAAACAGACATGTGGCAGTGTCCCAAGACAGTTTTGGCCTGATAGTGCCTACAAGTTGGAATGACAGGTGGTGAGAGAAAAGGGGGTGCATTTTCTCACTACCCTTAAAGCCTCAAACAAGTTAGGAAAAGGGGCAATGTATGCATGGTGTGTTTACACTTATCCTAAATATGATCTCCCACACTTTAGTCTTGATAGGAGATATTCTTTCCAACATTTAAGTCCACCTTCCTCCTCAGGCTAGTAAACATTGTCCAGAACTATTGTTCTTGACAGTGAGTGGGTAACTAGAAGCATCAAATGACCTTTACAAAACCCCATGCTTCTAAGCTTCTATCTACTCCTGTGGAGATTTTGATTCTTTTAAGACCAAGGTGGGGCACAGGTTCTTAACCACTAAAGAAGCAGAGCAGCTGTTAACTTTGGTTTTGCCCTTGGGAGTCAAACATGGAGTTCTCCAAATAATGATGCCCAGGTCTCACCCCTAATCCCTACCCCAGCCTGAGGGCAGGGCATTCTAATTCAAAGGATCTGGTTTAATTCTGGCAGTTAACCAAAAAAAAAAAAAAAATCTTCTCCCCCTTAAGGCAGGAAGCAGAGAAAGCTGTATTTAACTAAAGATTATCAACTAAGAAATGTAAAAAAGGACATTAAGACAGTAATATTTGTTCCCCAGCCAGGGCACATAATCAGGTTCCAGGCCAGGTCTCCAGCCAGGTCCATAGCTGGAGGCAGGTGAAAAGCAACCATACATTGATGTCTCTCTCCCTCTCTGCCTCTCTTCTCATCCTTCCTCACTCTCTGAAAGTAATAAATAAAATTTAAAGAAAAGACAGTAATATTTGACTTGGGCAAATGTCAGCAATGGATATTAAACGCAGTGGGTGACAGACAGGGCGTGTGCAAGAGGCAACCAACTGATGTTTCTCTCCCTCATTGGTGATTTTTTTCCTTCACTTTCTCTGTCCCTTCCTCTTTAATAATATCTCTATTTTTTTTTTTTTTTTATTACAAACACCCAAAATGGAAAAATGAAACATATCCAATCTTTACTGACCTTTCAATGCAGTTAACTTCCAGGTGGAAGAGATGAAGAAAAACTTTAAAAACTTTTCTTCAATATTTAAAAATAAGTAACCCCTTTCCCCTCCCCAAAGTCTCAAACCTTTGATATTTGAAAGCACATGTTGACAACTCTACCACCCGAAAACACCAAAAGTTAGAATTCCCGCCCATGTCTGCACAAGGGGTAGATAAGAAGGTTCTATCAACAAGAACCAGAAAACATGTGCTGGCCCTAAACCAATTCTGTATCCCAGGGGAACTGGGTTTTACATTAAGATTTCCCCCACAAGAGCATCTTATGTCACACTACGCAAAGGCAACAAAGTTAGACTTAACCATAAAGAAAACCGAAGTGCATCATCTTACCTCAAACTGTGGGTAAGGAGGAGTCATGGCTGCAGGGGGCCCTGAGGTGGGAGGTGGCATCCCTGAAGTGGGTGGGAACAGACCCAAGGCATTCAGATTTAATCCAGGAATTAAATGTGCTTGAAGCTGCAATGGTAAAAGGGTCCCTTCATTTTACAATTAAAAGGTCAAGTGTAAATGAGCATTCATAAGTGACAATATTCAGATTGTGACCCCCTGTCTAGTTAGAAAAAATCATTTGACACAAATTTTAGAACAAACAGATGTTTCTTTTGACCACACTTGAGCATAGTTTATATCTGTTTATATTTCTTAGTACTTTAAAATCCATGTACTTATTTGCTTCCTCCTTGATCTGAAGCCACAGAGTTTCTCAAAGCAGTGACACAGCCTTCCTGTCCTTTATGAACAGCGTACAGTGCTCAGACAAATGTGTACTCTACTGTAGGCCCAAGGCAAATAGAGACAAAATTGTGCATTAGTTCAAGAAGTAAGCAAACAAGACTGCTCAATGAAAAGCAAACCAGAGATAGAGAACCAGCAATTAAGATACCCTTACTTATGGGTAAAATTTGGCAGCCATGGGTCTAAAGGCTTAAAACAAAGTCAAACCCTTTGGAAATCAGGTCCCATCTGCCTGTTACTGCTACAATTCAACTTATCTTTGGATTGGATCCAAGAGCCAGGAAGGGTTTTTGTTTTGTTTTGTTTTGACTTAATTTTATAAGGGTTGAGGAAGTTAGGCAGCAATTAGAGAGTTGAGATTTGAGCATACTTGAGAATCTTTTCAAAAAGCCTATGGAGTTGTATTTACTCTCAATTAACTCAAATATCTGGATAAGCGACAATAAAGTGAAGGTGGGTAGACAGTCAGGTGGTCTAAAATGATTTGCATTCTACGCTCTTCTCACAAAGGTGATGCCATGTTTCCATTTCCCTTCTTTTAGGTGTAATGTTTCAGGTGACAGGCCCAATTGAGGGGAAAAAATTGTTTCAATCATTATCTTGAAAATTCAAGATGAACTTCACAAATGTTGCATCATCAGCACCATTCCATCCATTAAGGACTGCCAGCAATTCCCTTCGTCCTAGTTGCACTACACAGATTATTTTTATCCCTAAGTAACCAAGTTTTAAAGTTGTATTCATAGCTATACTTTGTACCTGCTTTGCTACTTACAGTAATTAATTCTGACAGACATGCAATGTAAGCAGTAGCCCCACTTTACAGATGAGCAAGCTGATGCTCAGAACGACCAAATTAGTTGTGTAAGAGAATGGAGCTGTACTTCGCATACCTCTGAAGCCTATATTCCTACTATACTAGTCTCCCTTGAATTAACATTGTGCAGGAGATACTGACCTTTTTAAGGCAGGTATTAGCCTTAACAGACAAGGGAGCTAAGTCTCAAAGACTAAATAATTTGCTGAAATCACAGAGACTGCCAAGCCTAATGTGAAAGCCAGAGTCTTCCCAACTATCCCAGGGCACTCCCTATGATGCTAAAAATCAATTAGAACCTACACCCATTGATGACACTATTAAAGAAATCACTATTAATACAACTGAAAACATCTTTTAACTGTTCATTAAATTAAAGGCACACCCTGCGTATTAAAACTAACATTCATAGACGCAATATCATTTTCATAAGACTCCCTGATTTTCTTCATTATCTCTTCCTCAGCTTTGGCACAGGTTTCCACGTTGCCCTTCACGGTAATTGTGCGCTCTGGATTATACAGCGTCAACTCCTGCAATCTGCAGATTGAAAAAGGGGAAAGAGAGAGAATGGAAATTATAGGAGGAAGACAGTTAATAAGAGTTCAGCCACAGAGGGCAATTAAAACCCAACTGAGGAGGCTGACAATATCTAAGAGTGGGTGGTGAGACATGATGAAAAAAGAAGCTCCAAAGATATGAATCCCAAAACTAAAGCTGCAGGAAAGAAAGCACTTCCCCTCCCAATTTCTCAATTAAAGTCATTAGGGGTTAATAGTTCAATTAAGTTCATGTTTTAAACATGGTGTACTTCTTGACCACTGAAGGTTGAACCATTTTCACACTGGAACAATGAAATAGGAAGGGAAGGATCCAAGGGAGGCAGTTTCAGTGGAAACCAAGAACAAGGTGTCCGTAACCTAGTCTGCACTGAACAACTCTAGGCGTAATTGGCATCCTCATGCAATTGCATTTTCTGGGTCACCAAGCAAGGAAGCAGCACGCAAATGTTCCAAAAGGACACACCAGAATTCATGTGTTTACATTTCCTTTTCACCAGTGATTTTTGAATTTGAATCAAAGTAAGCAAGAGGAAATAATGTAAACCAATCTATCTTTGTGGGTTTTAGGGTTTTTCCCCTAACATTTTTCAATCCATCTTGACCCTTCCCCACCCCCCAAAAAGGTCCCTGGATGACCACTTAGGAAACTAAAAAATTAGAAAGCTAAAGCAATAGTCAGAAACTCCGGCTTGACCCAGGTCCCACTGAAGCTTCAAAAGCACTCAGAAGCCAGCTGCAGCCACCTACACCTGTGCAGTCCACAGCCTTGAGCGGGAAAGCGGTGGGAGTGACAGTGCTTCCCACGGGAAATAATGACACAAACCGAAAGACACGGAATATTGGTACAACTCTGCTCCATGTTCCCAGAGCTGAGACTCCCCTGTTCACAGCCAGCAGAATACCTAAACTTGAGGCAAATGAACAGGGTACTGTTCTTTTTCTGAGTCCAACTTGCTAAAACTGTAAACATCTGCACATTATTCATCTTAGTCTGCTTAAAGAAGTGTATTTCTCATTTCCAGCTTCAACCCACCTCGCCCCTGCTAAGCTTTTATATTACAGTTTTTAAAATAGCAGCTTCTAGAATAGCTTTTGAGATTTTTCCCCCACTGAAAACCCTCCCCTATCTGATCATTAACTTCGAGACAGAGTAGAATCATTTATTACTTTTACATTTTGTGTGTTTTTTCTTTCTTTACAAAAAGCAGGACTTTCTCCATTGGAAACTTTTTGTTCCACAAACGCCCTGTGCCCTCAGTTCTTTCTTAGTTCATCCATCTCTTCCCACTGTACTGTTTTTATTTGTGGGGTGGGGGGCTGGAAACTAAGGATAGTCGCTCTTAGAAAAAGAAAAACCTTCCCGAATCATTGTAGCGCATGTGCACAGCTCCCGTTCTGTAGCCGGCCCCAGCTACTCCCACCCGCTGTGAGTGGGCGCTCCCACACTGAACAGAGCTCTGTGGTGTGAATAGCATTAGAAAACCATAGGGCGAGACTTATGAGCCTGTGTTATAAAAGACACTGCCGCTTCTGTCTTGCTCTCTCGGATGGTTCGCTCTACGAGACAGCTGCCTGTCTTGAGGACACGCACGCAGCCCTGCGGTGCAGGACAGAGGCCTCACATCGCCGGCCAGTGCTGACTGGGGCAGCAGCATGAGGCCGGACCCTGAACCACCCAGTTAGGATGCTCGTGAAACCTGCACCCACAGAAACGAGGTGACTAATACGCATTTACTTTTGTCTTAAGCTATCAAATGTTGGGATGACTTCTTACATGTCAACGGGTAAGAAATTGGGCTCTGTGTACCCATTTGGAGAGTGTATGTCAGAAAACTTGACCAAAACTTCAGTTAGGAAATATGGATGTCAAGATTTTAGTGTCCGTGTCCTCTGCTTCTTTAGTAGGAACGGATAATGCTTTCAGTGTGGGTTAGAAACAGACAGTAGACCGGATTCCGCGCCTGGAATCAGCCTCAGGACGGGGCGCAGGCTAGCACAAGCAGCTGTCAGAGGGGACACGCTATGCTCAATCTGTCACCTGCAGCCCAAACACTGTGGTTGACAATTTCCTAATTCAAAAGGAAAGCAAGGCAGCACTTACGGAGATATCGTGATTTTAGTGTCTGTTTCTTGCTCAATTTTTTTAAGATTTCTTCCTTCCTTACCAATAAGACGGCCTACAAAGTTATTATGGGCTAAAATCTTCAAGGGAATCTCTTCAGTGCTGCAAATTAAAAAAGAAGAAAATGGGGTCATGAAATCAGGGTACGTAAACCTACTCTCGGGTAAAAAGGCAATATTCATTCATTAAACATTTACTTCCTACCTACCTACCATATAGGAAGCACTATGCTAGGTAGACTTTAAACTGGCTGCCCATCAGCCCACATCCTAGCAATGCATGAACAGAGGGAGGTAAAAACAACATGTACTTGGATAGGAGTTCATTTTACAAACAGTTTCCTTCTGTTAGTTCTGAAAACTGCCCCTACTCAAACTCTTATTCCTAACCCTCTAACACAAGAACACATGCAAATGCAAAAGAATGTGATTTTATTATAAATTTTATAATACATACCTGACAATACACGTACAATTTATTCAAGGACACAGAAGAAACTGCCTAGTGGTTAGTTACGCTCCGGGGGAAGAACGTAAGAACAGGAGGGTGGGGAGCGGTTCACATTTCATTTTGTACCTTTCTGAATGTCCAAGTCACATATCAGGTTTAAAAATGTCATTGGAAAAGGACAAAGGGTTCATGGACACAGACCACAATGTGGTGACCGCAGGGGAGGGGCTTGGGGGTGAGAGAGGGAGAATAAATAAGGCAAATACATAGTCATGGGGAAAAGACAGAAACATTTCATTGGGGTTATCTGGGTGCTGGGTTTTATTATTTTTTATTTCTAAACTAAAAAAAGGAATTACATAATCTTATAATGCAGCACCATGTAACACCTTACGTGAACTATATTTACCTCAAAGAGCCCCACACCTTAAATGTGGGTGGCTAGGTCCAGACGGACTGCAGCACCTTGCTGAATGCTAATAGGAGCACAAAACCCACCCTCCACTCAAAGTTCCTGTGGAAAAGAGTTCAGAGTGCCACAGTGGACTAGCCAAGTAAATTCCCAGGGTCGTTTAGTACAAGACAGGGGTTCCCCACCTGCATCCAGCCCGCGGTAGTGGGGCTGGGCGGAGAGTAAGAAGAGCGCCCCACGGAGCTCCAAGTCGAGTGAGGGTTTGGGCCCTGCCCGGGGAGGGTCCAGGGGGTACATCCTGGAACGCCGGTGGGCTTATGTCCCCTCAGTCACCACCTGTGACAGCTGGACTTTCCTCTTTACCGCCCCTCATCCCATACCCGAACACATGAGAACAGTTTAAGGACTTAGGCTTGACAACCAGAGGACAGCGACTCCCCAAGAACTGCGCCATGAAATTCAAAATGAAACAGCAAGAATGAGTATCAACCTCTCCACAGGTTCATCTTCTTTACTCACAATTTTATATCTTGAGCTTCCTTATGCATAATCTCCAGGATAGACTTACACGCCGCAGAGGTGCCTTCAGGGGTGGAAAGGATGGTAATGGACTTCTCGGCAGCACCTGCATTCTCCTTCCGATGGACATCGATTCTGAGGGTGGGCACAGGGAGAGAGGAAAACGAGAGCTGTAAGCACGCATTCACAGCCATTTTCAATGTCTTAGGCCATCAGGGCAGAGGATGAGTCACTTCCCTCAAGAGCATGAGCTCCTGACAAACTGTCAACAGGATGCCTCAGAGGAGGATTTTAATTCCAGGAACACCCGCTCTCCTCAGGCGGACCAAGCAGGGGCCTCTTTTCATTTTGCTTAAAGCTTCCTTTTTGAAGGCACAGAACAAACATCTCATGTCAAAGAGCCGGGGTTCAGACAAAGGCTTTCTTCTGCTGTAAAACAAACAGGAACTGGAGCGCATGCCAAGAGGGTGGGAGCTGGAATCCCACAAACCAGGTCGAACTCCTTACTAGACACAGCATTCTCTCACTATTCACTGCAGGGGCACATTTCACTGTTTCCTTTCACAAGGCTCCTCCGACACTTGGCCTTCTTCATCATAGAGGAAAGTCCACAACAAAACCCAAAGAGATGGCAATTCCACCTCAAAGACATGCAAGTGGTCAATTAATGCAAAATTGTTGAAAAGGTACAAGAAAGAAAATTAGGTATCTGTGAGCCCCTTTGGCCACTTGGACGCTAGGAGACAAAAGCTACGTAATTAATCCCTCACAAGAATGACCATCTCATCTGGATCTCGTTTCCTAAATCTTGGTTCAAAAGTAAAACCTATCGCTAAGAATAAGTGCCATGTAGCGATGAAACAAATAAGAGCGAACTACAAATAACTAGCTAGAAAACAGTGAGTTAAATAGTTGTCCCAACTTCAGAAGCCATTTTTCCAGCCACTATTTCAGAGTTCTCCCGTCACCGTAAGCATTGTTTATCTGCTAGGAAGTGACACGTTCAACTCCCTCCTTTCAGTTTATTTCCACCGTTCACTGGGTTCACCGTCTTCTTTGGAGAGCAGGGAATGTTGCTCTACAGATTCGAGTAACCCTCTGAGGCCAGTTCAGAAACAGAAAATCAGATAATGACTAGTTTCAATGGCAAGAATTAAATCTACTGGCAGAGCTCTGCAAATGAATCATCGGATGTAACAAAAATTGCTTCCCTTCCCTCTCCATCCTCCAGCCTTCAATAAAACAATCAGTTCAATTTAAATTACAGAAGCTCTTTCCTCTGGCAAGGAAATGAATAGCGTTAAAAGGAACAACTCAAAATCTGCCACGCGCCACGGAAGGAAAACCATTTAATAATTAGTTTCTGCAGGTAATGCTGAATCAAGGGAAGCAAGACGCTTTTTCATTTCAAGATTAAAACCAGGCAAATTTAACACTAAACGTGAGCTAGGCAATGGTTCAACTCCCTACTTCCCACATTATGAGGTAAAGCAATTGATTTTGCACAGAGGTACCCAACCCCAAACATCTGATTCGACCTATCACCCTGCAGGCGCCGTGGGCCCACCACCACCACGAGACACAGTTCTTTCTCTGGGTCTGCAGCAGAAATCAGCCAATGAGTCCACTGCCAGCATGGGGCCTATGAGATGAACACGGACATCCTCGAAAGCCTGTTGGAACCAACACAGTGCCATAGTTGCACTTTCAGGAAAAGACCTTTTCTCCTTGATTTCTTGGACCACATGAAATGAAACCAATGTCCTATCAAATTAAAAAAGCCAAAGAATCCATAGTCATCTAGGTAGCTGGGCCAAGGCCAGTTCCCCACCCTTTGGTAGAGCGTGACAGGGCCAGGAAAGGCCTGCATGCAGCCCCTTCTCCCTAGCGTACTCAGCCCTTCAGGAAGCGGCAGCTGTAGTCCGGAGGTATGCCTGGCAGACTCCACAGATCTAGGGCGGGGACAGAGTCCATCACCAAGTTTCTCTGGGTCAAAACAGTCACATGCAATATCTCAGGACAGTTAAAAAAGCAAAACAACTAATACATGCTGCAGTGGAGTTCCCTTTGACTCATCCACCAAATACGAGAGACTTCTACACTTCAGGCAACGTGCTGAGCACGGTGGGAAATCATGACACGTAGTGCCTGCCTTCTACTCCAGAAAAGTAGGGGATTCTTTGCCCAAGAATCCCCCAATTCCTTCAAATTTGCAAGTTAAAACTCCATAGCAAGATCCTGAAGAAAACGCCATTCCGGCGACATGGTTTACACTCATGGGATAAATCCAGACCATAGGCTGATTCTTCACTCAAAAGTAAAGCAAGACTGAAAAACTATCTCTGTATTGAACCCAGACAATTACATCCCAAAACAAAAAGGCAGGTATCACTGGGGGTTGGGGAGCAGAGAATAACCTGAAAGCTGCCCCTTCTGTTCACCAGGGCCTCCCCTATCAAAAGTGGGTTGGGTAGCACTTGCTTGCCATTGAAGTGCCCAAATTTGTGGTTGCCTTTGAGATTTAGATTTAGCCCCAGTTTTAGAGAAATAAACACTAAGATATCAAAATCACAAGGTTTTTCCAGGTTCCCAAGTACGAGAAGGAATCATATCCATGATCCCAACGACACCAAGTACCAGGGCAACATACTTTGCATTAAAATTCAGAGGGGAAAACAGAAACTCCCACCACGTACTGAAGAAGACTCACTTAGACTGTGTCTGTTTGGTAATGTTCCGAATGGTGGCCCCTTCTTTTCCTATAATGGCTCCCACGAACTGGGTGGGGACCAGCAGGCGTAGAGGCAAGTCACATGCCTTCTGCTTGGACACCGCGCCTGGAGACCCCTGCCGCGAAGCGCCTCTCTGCCCAAACCCACGACGACCTCGGGGCTGCTGTGAGGGGTTCTGCTGGGCGGCCATTTCGTCGGGGATATAGGCCACTTTCAGCGTGAAGTTCTCCAACTGGAATCCATTCAGTTTGTCTAACGCCCTGAAAGTTGACAAGGAGCAAGGGGTCGGGAGAGAAATTGAGCTGTCGTACGCCTTTCAGCAATGCAACACCTACCTCTTCTACTCAGGATCACTGGCTGGGAAACTTCTGAATAAAGCCTCAGAGTAAAGCACGCAGAATACACGTAACACCCCATTCCCTCACACACATATACACGCGCGCACACACACACTTTTCCTTTGAAGTTCACACAGAAAAGATTGACAAGTTTCAAAGGGAGCAAAACATACCTGCCATCTACCAATGAAACACAGGAAGAAAAAAGACTTCATCAAACTTTTTTTAAAATTCAGGTATAATGGACATATGACATTAGTGTCAGGTGTAGAACATAAGGACTCGATCGTGGTACATACTGTGAAATGATCACAATAAGTCTAATGAACAACCATCACCATACATAGTTACAGAATTCTTTTCGTGTAAGGAGAATTTTAAGATCTCTCTTAGAAATTTTCAAGGATGCTGCCCCCTGGCTGGTGGCTCAACGGAGAGGTGCGCCAGCCTGCAAACCCAAAAGTCGCCGGTTCGATTCCCAGCCAGGGCAACATAACCAGGTTGCAAGCCAGATCTCCAGCCAGGTCTGTGGCTGGAGGCAGGTGAAACGCAACCCTACATGGATGTTTCCCTCTCTCCCTCTCTCCCTTCCCCTCTCTCTTAAAAATAATAAATAAAATCTTTAAAACTAATAAAATAACTATAGCTGCCAGGCTGTGCATTGCATCCTCATAATTTACTTGTTTTATAACTAGGAGTTTGTACCTTTTGATTCCCTTCACCCATTTTGCCCATACTCACCTCTGATACCCACCAATCTGTTCTCAGAATTTATGAGCTTATTTGTTTTAGAGATTCACATATAAGCAAGATCATATAGTATATGTCTTTACCTGACCTCTTCCTGATTTATTTCACTTAATGTCTTCAAGATCCATCAATGTTATTGCAAATGCCAAGATTTCATTCCTTTTTATGGCTAAATACTATTCCACTGTGTATACATCCACCACATTTTCATTATCCATTCATGATGGACAATTAAGCTGTTTCTATACCTTGGCTATTGTAAATAATGCTGCAATGGAACCTTGTGATTATGCTATTACCCAAGAGGTTAGTGGCCAAAGAGCCAGGGAAGTAACAGTCCTTGTCCAGGTTAGTCTTTCCAAGTTAGATGGGCAAAGATATTAAAAATATACACCTCCCTCACTTCATCCTCTTACAAAATACAAATATTAAACATCTCAAGGCATCAAAGAATAAAATCTCTCTAAAACACTCACAGGAGATTGGTGGAATTTAAAACTCAGGAAAATCACTCAAATTTTCAGTACCTATCACGAGCCAGTCTCTGAGAAAACAGCAGCCCCTGACCTTCCAGAGTTTATGGTCTGACCTGGGGCAGACGAGCAGACGTGGCAATGAACCACCTTGTCTATCCATCCCTCTGTTTTCAGAGGAGACTTACTGTATTTTTTTTTTTTAAATTTTGAATATGACTATGGAAAAGTACCCAGTCTTAAGGGTGCATCTCAGTGAGTTTTCACAAGGTAAACAGCATACCCAAATGCAGAACCAGTGCCCCAAAAGCCCCACTGGTACCTCCCCCTAGGCTTCAACTGGTACAAATTAATTCTGCCTATTTTAAAAGTCTATCAAGATAAGTATATATTAGTATACATGTTCTGTGTGCTATGCCATTCCTAGCATCTTTTACTTACCAGGTTTTTAAGATTCACCCACATTGTTGTTTTACCTTACTGAAGTCTTTTAAAAGTGGAGAACTTGATAAACAATCTATCAAGATTATCACCAAGATTTCAAAAACACACATAAACACACTTTTAATAATACATGCTCCCAAGTACCCAACAGAATTAAAAGCAAATTAAAGTCCCACACTTTCAGGTTGCAAGCCAGGTCTCCAGCCAGGTCCCAGCTGGAGGCAGGTGAGAGGCAACCAAACGTGGATGCTTCTCTCCCTTTCTTCCTCCCTCCTTGCCCTTCTCTCTAAAAAATAATGAATAAAAAAAATTTTTTAAAGTCTCACACTTTTCCTACGGTTGTTTGTTCAGATTCTGCTCCAGGGGATGTGCGCTCAGCCCAGGAGGGGAAAGACAAACAGGCAACAAGTGGTCTCTCTATTTGCTCAGTGGTCATTTCCGCTTCACCTTCTGCTTTCCTTCGTGGAGACCTTTCTCCATTTCCGACTTAGACGGACACAGGGCAGTGGGAAAGAGATGGTCCTGGCACCAGAAAGGGCCCCGAAGCCTGGGATTGAAATTCAAGGCTAGAGATCCAGGCAAAGCACGTTGATGTTCCCAGGACCCCGAGCTCCGGCCGCTTCTCTCACTTCCGTCCCCGCTACATCCCTGGCTTCGGTGCCTGGTACACAAATGAACCCTCATGACAATGGACCCAAGTCACATGGCGATACGAAGTAACAAGGCAGGCCTGTAGGCTCACCAACTCCCCAAGAGGCTTCCCAGAATCTCTGGTAACCGTGGCAACTTCTGCCCACAGACCAGCTCTTGCCTAGGCTTACACACGTGCGTATGTGTTCACTGCCTTCTTAAAAACAGAGTTGGGATCACGGTGTACAGCACTGTGTATTTTTCCCCTTTTCCACATATACCCTGGGATGTTTCCACGTGGTTTCTATGCTGGCACTCTCAACTTGGGCTGCTTTGAAAAGATTTTGGTTTCTTTCTCTCTCTTTCCTTTAACGAGGAGAGAAGGAGATTGTCTCTGTCAGCAGGGCCAAGGCACGGTGGCCCAGTAGCCAGAGCACAGCCGGGCCCCCAGCTCGGGCAGCTCCTGTCCGCAGCCCACACCGTGTGTCCACCTGCCCGTGAAGCATTTCCAACCGACCACCACGCTCCACGCTCGGGCAGCACTGAGCCCAGGGCAGGTGCAACCTGACAGCACGCAATGACCTCAGAACACAAGATCCTGAATTTCCGAATGTGAAGCAGACCACTGAAGCCTTTCTAGATGCAGAATTTGATATTCAGCCACATCCTTTGTTGGTTTGCTAAGTCCACAGGGAAAACATTATGGTCTTTGCCCCAAATACATTGTACATACGACACGAATGACGATATGGTGACGGATGTCAACTAGATTTATTCTGGTGATCATCTCACAATGCATACAAATATTCACCCATTATGTTGCACCCCTGAAACTAAGATAATGTTTTATGTATCAACATACTTCAATTTAAAAAAATTTTCAAAAGACACGATGCTGAACAATTGTCATAATTATTCAAAACCTAGGCATTCACTTCAGCAGAACTCAGGGAAGTTTATCCAACAAACTGTCTCCCTTCACAGCCTCACTCTGCTCTGACACTATTTTGAGTCATTCAGAAGATGGTGAGCAGTTTCGCTAGATGGTAGCACTTAACCATATAGATATGTTAACTGGGGTAGATCACAGTTTAGAGCGAAAAGGGCCTTGGGAACGAGAGAGGGTGGGTATTGTAAGTCCAGGGCGAGGGGCAGGGGAAGAGAGGAGAAACGAGGCCCAGAGAAGTTAGGCTTACCAGAGGGCGTGCGCGCACACACACACCTCAGTGGTGAAAAGAGGATGAACTCGACTGGATCCTAGTCCAGCTAGACGGTCAGTGGCCATGTCGCCTTGGAAAAGTCATCTTCTCATTTAGAGCTAAATTCCTCACGTACAAAACTCGAGATGACCTTTGTGATACCTTTCAATGCTCAAACTTCCTTTTTCTTATTCCCCACACCTTGCCGCTGTAATTAACATAGGGCCTAACAGGATGAGGTTTAACCATTTCTGAAAAGTCATCCATTTCTGCTGGACCAGGAATAAGAGGTTGAGACATACACTTCAGAGATAATTACCAGAAGTCTGGTGACATCACCGCAGGGATGCGTCTTAGGAAAATAATTATGGACAAAGCCCAAAGATCTAGCTATAAAGGATTTAATTTCATTAGTGTTATTTTTTAATCCTCATCCAAGGACATGCATATTGGTTTTAGAGAGAGGAGGAGGAAGGGAGCGGAAAAGAGAGAAAGAGAAAAGAGAAACATCAACTGGTTGCCTCCCGTACACACCCCGACCAGGATGGAGCCCACAATGTGAGCCTGAGCCCTGGCTGGGGACCCAACCCGTGGCCTTTGGGTGTATGGGACGATGTTCCAACCAAATGAGCCTCCTGCACAGGGCCGAATAACTCAATTAATTAAACCCTGCAAACAGCCTAGATGTGCAGGAGAGGACTGGATACATAGACCATGGTAGGGACGAAATCTATGCAGAAATTACAACCCATGTAAGTCTAGTTAGCAGAATGACAACTCACAAAACTCTATAGAATGATCTCTGTAATTTTAAAAGTTATGACGCGCTCCTGGATGGTAGCACAGTGGATAAGGCACTGGCCTGTGCATCCAAAGGTTGCTGGTTTGATTCCCAGCCAGGGCACATAAGGAGGTTGCAAGTCAGGTCTCCAGCCAGGTCTGTAGCTGGAGGCAGGTGAAAGGCAACCATACATTGATGCTTCTCTCCTTCTCTGCCTCTCTCCCTACCCCTCTCTCTAAAAATAATAATAAAATCTTAAAAAAAAAAAAAAAAAGTTATGACGCATGGGACAAAGTCTACAAAAACTTGATGACAGCTAACACTGAATATCTCTGGATGGCAAAACGGCAAGAAAGTCTTGGTCTCACGGCTTTACCTGTTATTTCCTTTTTCATAATAAATCATCTATTTGCATAATGTTTAAAGTTAAAGGGTAACTTTCCCCTCCTTAGCCATCAGCCAAGTTGTTTCGAACACTTCTAACCATTAATGGCGTGTACCTGATACAGGTCTTTAAACAGATATAGAAGGATCTTCAATGATAGTTTCAAAATATAAATAAACCCTCTATCCTGCTTCCCTAACAAAAAGAAACATCAGAAATAAGAACCGTAAGGAAAAGAAATATAAACAACTAAATGCCCACAAATTCTAAAGGGCTGCCTTGCCACACATTACACATCCTCCAGTGAGTCATGTCGATCATTGGTGGAGCTTCCTGAGTGTCTCTGAAGGAGACAGGTGTCCCCGATCCAAGCCTCTCCTGTTCCAAGGAACAAGACACTAAATCCATTCTCCTGCTTTTAATGATGCTTTTGTTTTTATTACTTTACTCATTTCATTATCTTAATGAATGTAATCATCTGAGATGCAAGGTGAAAGCCAATATGCATTTCCTAGTAACATGCTGCTAACCTCTGATTTTTCTTAGCCACAAGGTGGCAGGAATATCCATGTTAAATTCTGTCTGACCGCCTCATTGAAGAGTCAAGTCTTTTTACAAGCGGAACTTACAGAGCTTTAAGTAACAGAAAGAGGCAGCCACCAAAGCTTTTACACTAGGTCGCCAACTCCTGCGGCTCAGTGGCCGGCCAGTCGTCACCTGGAATGAAGTACCCTGGGCAAGAACAGTTATCCAACAGCAGTAACGCTGTTGGAAAATGCACAATGGCTAACTTGGGAGTCCTTGCTTGGTTTTATGAGAAGTGTTTTGGAAGCACTACATCTGGTTCTCTCAACAGCCTTTCGAGCTAAGGGCTATAATTATTCCCACCTTACAGATGGGTGTGAACGAAATAGACGACCTTGACTGAGTCACAACTAGAAGAGCGGTGGCACAGGCAGTCCATTCCGTGGGTCAGCCGGCATGGACTTTCTTTTTCCCTTTCCCACCCAGAGGACAGACAGGCTGTTCCTGCCTGCAGTGCACCGGGTTAATGAACAGATGAGTGCAGTTTGCTACACGAGTTAACTCGTATTTGGACCTGCATTAGCTTTTGTCTGAAACTGCCGGTCAGCCAGGAATGAAGCCCTCCGCAGTCTGCTCACACCGGCACGGTGCTGGCCTTGCAGGTGTCTCTCCTCTGTGTTGGAGATCTGAGCAGGTGTGTCAAGGCAGGGGGCCCTCCTTTTCTCTCTCTAGTGCTCAGTTAGATTCCCAAGCCTGGAGAATTGTCTTTTCCTAAGGGAGATTCTTTTGATCTCTAAAGTTGTGCCTCCTCATTGCATGGGAATATATCTGTTTCCAGCCATCTAAAAGCAAATTACATTGCTCCAATGTCTGCACACTCCTAAATAACAATGGTAATCATTAGAAAAATCAGGGAGCAAGAAAACAACATTTTACGCCATTGTTAGCTTAACACAGGACCAACTTACCAGCTTTGGATAAACCAGCAATTTAGCATACCAACAGAAAAAAAATCTTCGTGTCATTTGATGGTACCAAGGTCCACAGCTTTTTGCAAAGAGGATGTAATTCAGCTTCATACTATATCAATCTATAATTGTCATTAAAGATACAGTGAAAAGGTAATACAACTTTAACCAATGCAAATTCTTATTATACATTCAAACGTTAAATGATTTGCAGGGTCAAACACTGCAAAATAAAGGTTATTTCTGCTATCCATTAGCCCAAAATATAAGTACTATACTTAACTAGTTACGACAAATAGATAAAAAATTTCAAACTGCTTACTGTCTAGCTTGGTCCTTACTGGAATAGGTTACATTTACGACTGCAGTTTCTGAGTCGGTGTTCACTAGAGGGAGAGAAAAAGGAAGACAAAGAAAAAAGTGAATTTTCTTTTTACTTCAGTTCTTTTACAAAATTGAAAGCAATTGAGAAGACATGTACCTTGCTCACAGCTTTCCACCACTCCATACTGGACTAGTAAACTATCCAACACCTATCGGGAGGGGGAGAGAAAATTACAAATTTTCAATTTCCCAAGTTATTAGCAAGGGCAGAAATATGTTTGAAAAATCACAAAGAATTGTGATGAAAAAGAGCCCCCTACCCCATTCAAAAAATTTTCTCCCTGGGTTTTGGGCTTTGGGAAGGGCACCAGAGAGCAACCAGTGAAGGGGTGTCTTTCCCTTCCTGTCCCAAGGTCCCTGGCGTTCAGCTGGTGGCCTGCGGATTGCCAGGAAGTAGGGCAGCGTGGCTAAGTGTCCAACACCGCAGCTGCCCGCTTCCTGAGGCTGGAGGAGAAGCAAGCGTGGATCTCCCATACATGCCCCGGCACATCATTACACTTCCTCCTTGTACACGAAGTCACAAGACGAGGGCCCAGGTTCCATCTTTAAGAAGTTGCTTTTTAAAGAACTTCCTTTTATAGCTCTAATGGGTATATCAGAACAGTCCCTCCAGGGAGGCTAGCAAAACGAAGAAAGAACGTCTTTGATATTCTACATGGAGTCTTTACTAAAGACTAGGCTAAGTGGTATATCAATACTTAGACAATAAAAAGTGTAAAAAAAGTGAACATTTCTTAAACTAGATAGGTTGCAAAAGGTGCAATTTTTTAAACCATGTTTTTTACTGTCGTCCCTGTGGCCACATTATCATATTGTGTTATGCTAATGAGAAGCCATTGAAACAGTTAACTAAATTTTATTATACTATAAACTGCAGGTGCACATCTCATTAGTATAAACCAAATCCAACTGTCCTTAGCTTACAACAAGCAGAAAAAGGTTTTCTTGAACAGTAAAACAAAATAAGTTTCTATTAATTTACAGTGACCCAATTATTCATTCACTTATAATTGCAAAATTGGAAGGACAGTCCCTTGTGACTATTTTCCGGCCCCCAGAACACAGTAAACCATTAAGAAACAAGCTAAATATTTATGGTAATTTCCTACTAAACTTTAAGCAATTTCTTCTAAGGGAACGTTTATCGCATGTGGTATCTTTCAGGATTTTATTTTGTCTACTGATTCCCATTTGAAATATATAGCAAATTTTGTCTGGGAATGAGCTTATTTATTTTAATTTTAAATAAGGTTAATACCTATTTGTGAATGGAATAGTTACATTTTTTTTCATAGTGAAGTTTTGACAGGGTGAATTTTCTTTGATGGGGCCTATTAACAGAAGCACACTAATCTTTGTCTCTAATTATAGCTGCTGTTAAATCATAAAGCTTAATTTTTGATTCAGAGCACTTAACTGAATATACACATCATTTCGTCTGGCTTAGCCCCTAGAATGTACTGTCCATGTGAATAGGAATTTTTTGTGCACTGTGTTATTCCTACCACCTAGAATGTACAGGCACAAAAATACATTTAAATAGTCCACAAGTGAATTTTCTCAGGAGGAAATTCTAGAATAGCTTATTAGGAACAGTACTCTAAATAGTTTCAGAGGTGAATTTGACATACATCTAACATTGATCATAGACATTTTATAAAGGCAAAAAAATAGGAAACCCCTTACAATGCCATGTAAAGAGGTAATATGTCACATGCAATGCCTCAATATCTTTTTTTAAGCAACTACTTATATTTTATAAAACAAAAACTTTTCAAGAACAAAAAAAATGTTCTATACCAAAAATATTTTATATGTAGCCTCATAGAATTCTAACACAGTATTTTAATTCATTCTATCTTAAGTAATTAAAGTGGCAGAAAAGGTACACTACCCTTTAAAATTTAACTTCCAGCCCTGGCTGGTGGCACAGTGGATAAGGCATCAGCCTGCAAACTCAAAGGTCGCTGGTTCGGTTCCCAGCCAGGACACATAACCAGGTTGAAAGCCAGGTCTCCAGCCAGGTCCGTAGCTGGAGGCAGGTAAAAGGCAACCACATATTGATGTCTCTCTCCCTCTCTCCCTCTCTGCCTCTCTCCCTTCCCCTCCCTCTAAAAATAATAAAATCTTTAAAAAATAAAATAAAATTTAACTTCTAAATGAAAGATACTTTATGGCAACTTGAATATCTTGAGGGGCAGGCGTGTGGAGGGGTGTGGAGATGGAGGTGGTGGGTAGGAAATGGCTAATTGCCAATTTAATATGTTAATTTAAATAAATATCATTCTTAATTTTTCCTAAAAGTAGTTTGTTCAGTAATTAAATATAACATTACTCTCGACATAGTTTAGTTTACATCTCTTTAACTTTGACCACTATAGAGAGAACATTACAAAGTTAAATACCCATGATTTACAAACAATGTTGATAGAACCTGCAAAAATTATTCTAATGAAACTAATGTTTTCCAAAAGGCCCACTGGCAATGTGACATAAATTATATGTATTTATATATATGTACATACAAATATATACATATATACAGGCATATAAATGATACAAGAAAATTTTAACTTAAAAAAACTGAGGAACCCTGGCTGGTGGCACAGTGGACAAGGTGCTGGCCTAAGAATCCAGAGGTTGTTGGTTCGATTCCCAGCCAGGGCACATAACCAGGTTGCAAGCCAGATCTCCAGCCAGGTCTGTAGCTGGAGGCAGGTGAAAGGCAACCATACATTGATGTCTCTCTCCCCCTCTCTTTTCCCCTCTCTCTAAAAATAATAAAATAAAATCTTTTAAAAAATGAGGATACATACATAAAATTTTCACTGCATATATTGTTATGAAATTTAATTATGTTCAGAATTAAATTGCTGGTAGAGTTAAACATTCTATTCCTAAGGAATAAAAAACGTTGCTGATTACCAAAGTCATTATAAACTACAATCCTATGCACTAAAAATGGTGAATTTTATTGTATGCAAATTATATTTCAATAAACCTGACTTTCAAACATACAAACAAACTATAATTCTTTAAAAAGGCTCAGCAGCAATCTTGGCACTCAGTTGAGGACAAGTTAACCAGACAACCTGGGGGCTTTTACCTACGACACCAGAGATGGGGTTTCAGAGGGTCTCTGAGGTCTTCACTCAAAGCTTTATGTGCAAGGTTTGGAGGTCACCACAACTGAGCGACGGGGCAGACTGTCACTAGCCCAATCAGCTTCCCAAATCCCCCAGACTGAAGGAGCAACGCTGGCAATGCTAAGAAGGCATCTGTTTGAACGTGCTCTGTGAAGCAGGGCTACCTTGTCACTCCAACCCACTGAACTCTGCAAGGAAATACAACTTACTCTTGATACGGGCTGCCCTTCTGACTCCTCCTGCGTTAACCAGGAAGACAAGACAAGTTTTTGTTATCTGTTGCATAAACCACCCACCCCTAGGCTCTTGCTTTCTCTTAGTTCCTAAGACATCTAGTCTTTTCCCTGTCTACCTCAACCACAAATGTTTTATTTTTAAACAGCTTTGTTTTCATGGTAAAAACCAAACAGAAACCAAAATCGTTCCACTGCACATTTCCAACATTCCCACAATCTCTCAATAAATCAAAGTTCTCATTCCTCAGTGAATCTTATTCAAGTCAGAAAGAAAACATTTCTCTATGCCTAGGTAAGTCTAAACTCCAACTGGAAGGGAAAGAAGCTACCAAAGCAAACTAAAGCTCAGGGAAAAATGTCTTGGTGGAATTCCCCTTTCTATATATTTAAAACTTAAAAATCTCAAATATTCAGCACTTAAAAAAAAAAAGCTTATCCAAAATTCATCCAAAAGTAGATGTAGCAAAGAAAGAATCACATGATTAAATGCAAAGATTATCACTTTCCTTAACATAATGGTAAAGAATCAGGCCACTCCTAATAACCTAAAGTGGAAACAATCTAACTGCCCATCAACTGATGAATGATAAGCAAAATGTGGCAAAGCCACACAATGGAGTATTTGTCCATAAAAAGGAATAAAGTACTGATATCTGCTACAACAGAGATGAACCTTGAAAACATGTTAAGTGAAAGAAGCCAACCACAAAGACCACATATTGCAGGATTCCATTCATATGAAATATGTCCAGAACAGGGAAATCTATAGGTTGGAAGTACAGGGGGGATGGGGGGGGGGGGCAGTGACATTTATTCAAGATTGTGGAATTTATTCCTATATGTTTACACTTCAGCCACCTTCAAAGTTCTCTCCATTTGATGTAATACACCCATTGAGACATTTTTCTTACTACTCAAAACAGTTTTGAACTCTCTGATTTTGATGCCTTTTAGTGGTTCTGTTTTGTTTCACCTCTTCCACATTGGCAAATTGTTTCCTTTGAGGACTTTTTAATTCAGGGAAACAAACAAAAAAAGTCGATCAGGGTGAGATTGGGTGAATAGGGAGGGTGGGGCATGGGGGTCAGGCCAGGGTTTTTTGGGTCAAAAACTGCACACTCAGCAGTGTGAGCAGGCCCACCTGTAAATCACCCATCATGAAATGGGTACATGTGTTGAAGAGAGTCTTCAAAAAAACCAGCCTCTCACACCACCACCAACTGGTGCACTGATGCAGATGGGTTCCTAGGACACTCACCTCGTGGGGGAAGCCTGCACTACACGGGGCCCACCAGCCAGAAGAGAATTCTGGGCTTTTTGGGGATCCCCTCTTGTAAATGAGTGGTTGCATGGGGCTGGTGAGAGTGAAAGGTGATGGCTAAAGGTTTCTTTTGAGGGAATGAAAATGGTCTAAAACAGACCATAGTGATACCTGTGAGCCACTTAAAATCACAGAACTGTATACTTTAAACGGGGCAACTGGTATGTGAATTACATCTCGATAAAACTCACGAATAATTAGGATAATACTATCTTAATAATATAAATGACCCATGGGTGGGGACTGAGAAGGTATGGACTGGGTGAGGCAGGGGACAGCAATGGGGGAAGATTGGGACGACTGTAATTGAACAATTAAAAAAAACAAACTACCTAATGATCTAGGCTTTAACCCCTGAAGTATTCAAGTACAATAAACTGCATGAAATTTGCTCAGTTTTGCCATTATGTATGTAGTCACAAAACCATGACCACTATCAAAGTAAGTTTCTTCATGCCCCTTTTCAATCTAGCAGCCTCATTATTCATACACAAAACACCCACATAAAGGTGGCTGAAGAACTGTCGCACCTCCACAGGGTCAGGCTTCCTTTGGCACAGCAGCCCCGCCCCCCAGAACCAGCCGGACCACTGGGCATGGAGGCCCCCACGTCCTGCAGATAAACCTCCGGCTGACCACTGACTCTTTACACAGCTGCTCAGGTCCTGCCACCTCCAAACTGTCTGAACTAAGGGTCCAACTGGCATCCTTGCCTCCAGCCCACCACCCCCCATGGCTGTTCTCCTTGAAGTTACTACTCTTCAGTGGCTCCAAAATGTCCATGAAAATTGTCCAAACCATGACGTGGTGTAGGAAGTCGCCAGAGCCTGGTCAGCCCACCTCTTCCAGGTTAATATGCTCCCCAACCCCCGGTCCAGCCAGCCCCCAGGGGAGGTGAAAGGCCTGATTTCCACAGCACCTGAAGTCACCTGAGACTGGAGGTGAAAGCAACAGCATTTTATCATCTCTTTGTGATCTTCATTCTCCCACTAGACTAGTGATTATTAATCATGGTGACGTGCCTATTTGTCAGGTGTGTCAAGTAATCTATGTATCACTTGTACTCTCCTGAATAGTTTTAAGTTCATTTTCCTGCAGCTCATCAGTAAAACCCACCTACGTATCTGCGCCCACCAGCCAGTCTGTCTCCAGCCTCCACCACATCTCGGATTACTGCAACGCGCTCCTAAATTGTCTCCCCAGGTTCATTTTTGCTTCCAATTGCTCTTCTCATGGCAGCTAGACCTGCATTTCCCAAGTGTGGTAGTCGCTGGCTACACGTGGCTCTTGGGTACCTCAAATGTGCTTAAGTGTAAAATATATACCATATTCAGATTTATTTTTTTAAAGTTTTAAAATACTAATTACAAGTTAAAATTGCGACAGTTTAGGTAGACTGGGTTTAGCAAATTATTTTTAAAACTACATTTTTTAAAAAAACGTGGCTACTATAAAATTTTACATTGGATAAGTGGCCTACATGCGCTTTCTGTTGGACAGTGCTGGGCTAGACTGACTTTTTAAGGCAGGGCTAATCGACTCACACCCTACCGTAAACTCCAAGAGCTCCCCTTGCAGCTGAGAGAGCACCCAAAATCCCTAACAAGTGTCTGGAGGCCTGTGTGACCCGCGCATCATCTAATGCCGCTCTCTTCTCCCCGACTACACTGGTCTTTCAGCAATGACCTCTGGGAGATACACTTGGGTGCTCTCCCCTAGCAGCACTGTCTGAAATAGTTTCTTTATTGTAACTCACTTAATCCACGTACTTGCATGAGATAATATCCCATTTTCCTAGATGGGAAAGTGACGGCACAGATAGTCAAATGGTGGAGAAATGATTTACGTCCAAACTGTCAGATGTCAGAGCCCACGATCCACCACACAATTAACTAAGTTGCCTCATTGCTTTATGCAATTAAATTGAAATATGATACAAACTAAAATCAGTTCAATCCTTACTTTGTTGGAAGATCACAAGATCCTTTGGTAGGCAAAGAATTTTATCAACTCCCATGTACATACAGTACAGTAATGACTGTATTTCTATATAACTCGGTCAGAGGAAGGTATTACCCAGCATTAACTTGTTTTATACTTTACTAACAGAAATATTTGTAAAAGCTCTCCAAATAATATAAATGCAGGGCCTCTTCTGACCACCTGCTTCCAAGTTATTTACTTCCCCCAAACTCTAAAAGAAACCACTGTCGGTTTGCTGCGTCCCTCCAGATGTTTTCAGAAGTATGTGTGTCACATGAAAAGGCACGCAACATCATTAGTCATTAAGGAACTGCATTTCAAAACCACCCTATACCCATTTAGAATGACTATATTTAAGGGAAATAGTAAACTTTGGCAAAAATATTAAAAAATTAGAGCCCTGGCTGGTAGCACAGTGGTTAAGGTGCCGGCCTGCGAACCCAAAGGTCGCAGGTTCGATTCCCCAGCCAGGGCACATAACAAGGTTGCAAACCAAGTCTCACAGTCAGGTCTGTGGCTGGAAGCAGGTGAAACGCAACCATACACTGATGTCTCTCTCCCTCTCTGCCTCTCTCCCTTCCCTTCTTTCTAAAAAATAATAAAAAATAAAAATAAAAAAAATCTTAAAAAAAAAAAAATTAGAACGCTCATACATTGCTGGGAAGAATGTAAAAGAGTGGAGTCTCTGTGGAAAACAACACGGCAGCTCCTCAAAGAATTAAAAACAGAATTACCACAGGATCCAACAATTCCCTTTCTGGCATATATTCCGAAGAAATCACAGTAGGGGCTGGAAGAAATAGATGTACACCTATGTTCAGAGCAACATGATTCACAATCACCAGAAGGCAGAAGGAAGCCAACTGGAGAAACAAAATGTGGTATATATGTCCAATGGACTATTATTCAGCCATAAGATGAAAACAAAGTATTGATACACGCTAGGGTGTGAATGAACCTCGAAAACATCATGTGAAGTGAAATAAGCCAGACATAAAAGGTCGTATGTGGTCTGTCCCAAAAGTATCAAGCCAACATCAATACAATTCAAACCATCTGTGTGGCTGATACTTTTGGGACAGACCTCGTATATTTTAATTCCATTTGTCAGAAAGGTAAATCCGGCGACAGAAAGTAGGTTAGTGGTTGCCGGGGGCTGAGGGGAGGAGAGAATGGGGAGTGAGTGCTACCAGATAGGGAGATTCCTTTGGGGGTGAAATGTTCTGGAATTAGTAATGATGGTTGTACAGTCTCATCAATATGCTAAAACCCCCTGACTTACACACCTTAAGATGGTAAACTTTTATAATCATGTGAATTTTAACTCAACTTTTTAGAAGAGTATGTGCGTATATGCTGATAGTCCATATACACCCATAGAAAACACATATTTTGTTGAGTTTTTAATTTTTATAAAATAGATATATTGTTGTTCTAATCATTTAACATACACTTTCTTATTAATTCCTCAGAATGTGGCTATTAGCCCCATTTTGCTGCTGAATCAATGGAGGCAGATTTTAACACACTACCGATGAGCAATTTTATACAAAAGCTAACACAAGTGCAAACACGAGTTAACTCGTACAGCAAACTGCATCCCTCTGTTCGTTAAGTAGGTTGCTTAATATGGCATCACTCATCTTTTCCCCCTATCTGCCATCCCCAATCTATGTTGGTAAACACACAGCTGGCTTACTTTTTAACTGCCACCTGGATTCCACAGCCCAGCTATCAATCTGCCATCTTTTCTTCAGTCGCCCTAGCCTCTCCCCAACCTTGTACACTAGGCCTTGCGTGGCCCACCCCCACAGGCCACCAGCCTCGGGAGGGTGCAGCAGGGAGCAAGAGGATCAGTGGGCTGCCTGCCCCATCCGCTTTCCAGGCCTCAGCCCCTAACCCCAAAAATCAAAGACTGGGGGGATGGGGGAGGAATCCTAGGCATAAGCCCCAGGTTCAAAATTCACATTCTGCCCTGGCTGGTAGCACAGTGGATAAGGTGCTGGCCTGCGAACCCAAGGGTCGCAGGTTCGATTCCCCAGCCAGGGCACATAACCAGGTTGCAAGCCAGGTCTCCAGCCAGGTCTGTAGCTGGAGGCAGGTGAAACGCAATCATACATTGATGTCTCTCCCTCCCTCTCTGCCTCTCTCCCGTCCCCTCTTTCTAAAAATAATGAAATAAAATCTTTAAAAAAAAAAATTCACATTCCTCTTGCAGAAGTACAAGGATTACCTGTCTCAACAGCTACAAATAACTAGAGGAAAGAGGAAAGCAATCCAAAAGCCAAATTACAGTTCTCATGTCATTCTGGGTAAAAGTACTGATGAAGAAGTAGTTTATCTAAACAAGGTGAAAAATATCCAAAATTAAGTGGCCCCCAAAAGTGGTGGCAGAGGATCCCATATGCTGGCATTTTACCCACTTCCCCCTGTTTTAAGTTTACTTTTAAAAAATAAAATAAGCCCTGGCTGGTGGCACAGTGGATAAGGTACTGGCCTGTGAACCCAAAGGTCACTGGTTCAATTCCCAGCCAGGGCACGTAACCAGGTTGCAAGCCAGGTCTCCAGTCAGGTCCATAGCTGGAGGCAGGTGAAAGGCAACCACACCTTGTTGTCTCTCTCCCTCTCTTCCTTCTCCTCTCATTAAAAAATAAAAAATTTTAAAAATCTTTTTAAAAAGTCAATTATAAATACTATTTTAGATGCAACTATCAAGCTCCTTGTGTTCTCTATAGATATAAGTAAAACTAGTTTATATATATATATATATATATATATATGCACCATACTTTGTATTCAAATTTATATCCTGCTTTTATCACTTTATAAAATCATTTTTTTGTGGAAAAAAAAAAAAAAAACAGCTACAGAAGAAGAAAAGTAGGTTCCAAAGTTAATACTGATAAAATGCTTCCCATAAATATTCCCCCTTCAGATGTGCATTAGTTATTCTACTGGGCTCTATGGAGCCTTATAATAAAATACCTGAAGCTGCTGAATGAATAAACAATGTGACGTATTCATACACTGGAATAGTGTCTGGCCATAAAACGAAATGGAGTGCATACTACAATATGGATGCACCTTGAAAATATTATGGTAAGTGAAAGAGGCCACACAGTATATAATTCCATTCCTATGAAATGTCCAGAATGGGTAAATCCACAGAGACAGAAAGTAGATCAGTGGTTGCCAGGGGCCAGGAGAGGCTGGAAGTAATTGTTAATGACTATTTGGAATACTTTTTGGAATAATAAAAATGTTCCAGAACTAGACAAGGGTAATGGTTCCTAAACCTGTAAATATACTGAAACACATGGAAATGTTCATTTAAAGGGGTGGATTTTATGACACGCTAATTATGGCTCATGATTTTAAAAAAAGAAGAGAACGTGGAAGACGTAACAGGATATAAACTTACACATACAGCATGACAACCATGTTGAAGAGCACCTTTCATACCTGATTGTATTATGAATCATACAACAATGTTGCCACTGGAAGACTTTTTTAAATTTCCTAGTCACTTTCCAAATTTCTACAAAGAACTTTAATAATCAAGAAAAAAAATTACCCCTTCAGATAGATGTGAGAACATCAAACCTTTAAATTTTTTATGAAAAAGTGATGCCGGGAAAATTAAGTTCCCCTGTCTTATTTTAAGTCTGTCACTGGGGAAACAAATGAACAACGGGCAGGGACAAATGCAGGACTTATCTGGGGACTGCAGAGAGGAAGGAAGGCTGCTTACCCACCAGCCATTGTAACAGACCTGAACCCCGTTAAGATGAGGCCAGGGGACCAGAAGAGTTCGGACTGGGGTCAAAAGTCAAGCAGAATCCCTCCGCCCATTACTACTGGTTTCCTATGACAGGCATGTATTTCCTAAGAAATGTAATTACTTTCGGGGTGGACAAATCATCACAATATTGCCAAGCTAGTGACAAAAAGCAGCCAGTAGAAATGTCCTTCGAGTCTTCCCCACTCTAAACTTATTGGTCAGGTGGGGCAGGAGGGTCCACAAGGCAAACCAGGGTCTCCCCCAACCCACCCACTGGCTCCCAGTCTCCCCTAGTGCATACATCCAAGATCAAAGCATTACTTGGAGCCTAGCCATGTACTTGCTGTACTTAAAAACTGCTAATTAAGCCCTTGAGTACAGCTTTTGGTCCAAAATTCTGTTTACAAAGCTTTTCACCCAGACTCTAATCCCTCAGGTTGTAACATGATCCTGCTTCATGCTGTTTAAGAAAAGATTTTGAGTACCAATTTGGATAGCACCTAATACCAATGAACTGGGAATGGCCCAAGTAAGTAATTTTAAAGGTTAAAAAATAACAAAGGTCCACCAATAGTCAAGGAAAAGTTATAGTAAGAGGAAGACAATTTTGTTAACTGTAAGCTTTTAGGAAATCAAGCCTATAAAACAGCAAGTTCACCTCTTAGAGACTAGCGACTCGCCCATCGAGTTCACCTGGGATTTTAAAGATGATGCAAGAACAAAGCAAAACAAACAAACAAAACGCCATCAATTTCTAATCTTGAAACCACTCCTCCCAGGCTGCTGGGCCTCTCTGTCTGCAACTTGCCACCTCAGCACAAGAGCAATTTAGAAACTGCGTGATCTTGTGGTTTTTACTTGGCGAACTCAAAACATGCAATGTATCTGTCCACGTTGCAATGCCACGTCTCTGTGGTCACTGACAACTGCATTAGACTCTTATACGATGTATTCGGGCAGCCAGCCCCTGGCCAGCTCTCTGCATCCTAGCAGCTGAGGTAGGGGGTCCAGACATTTGAGTGCCAACTTTTAAGATGAGTTGTAAGATTAGTAACTTGGTAATTTCCTCAAAAGAAGAGATATAGAAAGGCTATTTCCTTTCCATAACGTTCAGCTATGAATACAACAAAAATCCACTACACAAGGTAAAGTTTGAATTCAAAACCCTTGTTTCCCTAGAGTTCTTAACTGGGGAAAAAAATCCATGCAATCTAATATGGTTCAAGACTATTACTATATATTGCTCTCCAACCTTACCTCTCACCTCCTCCTAACTAATTCCTTACTAACCATCTTTAAAATGGAACACTTTAGGTCTTCTTATACTCTATCAATCCCTGCTAATTCCCAGTCTTGGTTAAGGCCCTGTATTGGGTTGAACAGTGTCCTTTAAAAAATCATACCTTGGCTGGTAGCACAGTGGATAAGGCACTGGCCTGCGAACCCAAAGGTTACTGGTTCGATTCCCAGACAGGGCACATAGCCAGGTTGCAAGCCAGGTCTCCAGCCAGGTCTGTAGCTGGAGGCAGGTGAAAGGCAACCATACATTGGTGTCTCTATCCCTCTCTCCCTTCCCCTCCTTCTAAAAATAATAAAATCTTTAAAGAAAGAAAGAAAGCAGTTCAACTGAAAATACCAACCAAACAAAAGCTGATCTCTCCCTTGACTGACCAGGACATAAAGCATGTATGTAGATGAAGCGAGCAAAGAGTACCAGGAGAATGGGGCAAACCATGACACCCCTATCAGGAGGAGCTCCATGGAAGGTTCAGGTAGCAGGCAAACCTTCCAGGACATCCCACCGTTATACACGAACAAAACCCCTCTGAAGCCCGCTGGAGTGAAACACAGATGCTATAGGCACACTGCCATCCCTCCTTGTGGGCTGTGTACGCACCACAAAGCAACAGTTACGCAGCGCACAAGACTATCAAAACTTCACCTTGCATTTGTTTTTGCCTTTTCTTAATTGCAATTTTGCAGCTATTGACATAGGAGATACGCCACCCATAGATGGAAGGTGGGCGTCTCCTTAACGCCCACTTGGAGGGGGCGGGGCCAGACGCCTGTGACAGCTGTGGTGGCAGGCTTGTAAAGGCACCACACACCCTAATCCACTTTTAACCTATTTAGGACCAAGCCTGAACAAAAGTCAAGACTGGGAACTGTGTTACAATGATCGGAATACCACAGGTGCCTTCCCTAGACTCAAATATCACACCAAAGCAAGGCAGAACAGAGAAACGTTCCATTAAAAGATAACAGAGAACTTATCTGTGGATAAAAATAAACACTGACAGTTGTCTGTAAGCAAGTCCAATGAACACTGCGGTTGAACAAATTACAGCACACAGAAGGCAGAACGATAAAAATCAAGATAAGAAATTGAAGCAAGGAGGACTGTTGCTGGTTTTCAATGGGAATGTTCATTAACCACCACGTGGTAAGCACCCGAAAACAAAGTTTCGAACTGAACGACCCAATCTCACTGACAGCCATTCTGAGATGTTCATGACACAAACAAAGGGCACTCAGGGTAAAATGCACAACACTGGTGTCCTCTGCTACACACTCTCCACAGCCTGCCTAGCCCTAAAAAAGGCAAAGACAAGCCACTTCAGTCCAGAAATGACTTGGGAGGGCGAAAGCGCAGATCGCTCTCCTTTACACAGTTGCTGCTTGCTTGTAAGGGGACGGCCAACAGCCCCCTCGGAATGGCAGGCGTGGCCAGGAAGAAGGCAGCACCCTGGGCCGTTCTTCACCGAAGGACCCCAGCCCCTGACTAAACTAAGCCTCAAATGACAAAGGCAACCCTTTCAGTGAACTTGTCGATGCGTCCCGGAGCACAAGGGCTCAGCTAAGAAAAAGTCGATCCAGAAAGTGGTGCTACAACCCTGCAAAACCGTGTGGAGGAAAAGTCCAAGGACAGTGAGTTCGCACACCCTACATAATAGAAACCAACAAAAACTCAACCGGTCATGATGGCTACCTCTGGATGGCAGCATTACAGCACTGTAATAAACGCAGAACATGTGTGATTTAAAGTTAGAATGGGTAAGACCCATGGATGTAAGATGGCCAATGGTTAGTATCATAGATAGGAGTTCACAGTGAGAATAACTCAACTCCCCAGCTCTTCACTGGGTGCTCCACAAGTCCCATCTCCACGCGCGCACTTAACTCACTTCAGCTTCCACAGCCAAGGCGTACTTGCTGTCATCAAATCTAAGCCTGTCTTCTGCCCCCAGGAGTGGCCTTCCAGAAGAGCCCTGGCCCCACAGAGAGTCTGCACCCATAACCTCACCACTAACCACCCTGACTGGTCCAGCCCTTCATGTTAGTGTCAGGCAACACAGTTAAGTTAGACACCACGTGTATCTTTAAACATGCAAATCAATAATACTTTAATATTTTAATATACCTGGCAGCTAGTTCAATTGTCATGAATGGCAGTCTCGTGTCCTGAGAATGTGGACATAGAACCTTTCCTTCACTAAACAAAGTCAGCAACTGTCTGGCAGGGGAAAGGTCCTGCACTGCAGTACTCAGTCCCAGTGTGCAGGGAATTGAGAGTTGGTTCTGCGCCCTGTTCTCAGCAACTCAGAGACCACCCCCACCAGTGAGGGAAACAACATGTCAGGGGCCAAGGAGTACATCAGGAGGGGCACAAATGAGGGATCTGGAGAAGTGCCTCTCCGATGAACAGTGTACCCCTTAAATGTGCTCTCTTCATGTATCGGGATTTGTATGTGAAAGAGGTAGCAGGAACTCCCAAGGGCATGACAGAGATTTACAGAAGTTAAATGGTCAGGCTCTAATAGATCACTGAGCCTGAGACAAGTAATGATCTTGCATCCAGCTGCAAATGACTGGTTGTGACTATCCAGAGCCCTGTTTAAGAAGGGTCCTGAGGCTTAATCTAGGCTCAGTGGGACAGTCCCTCCTGCTGTGGACAGGGGGAGGCATGGAACCCAAGCACCGTACATTTCCCACCACTGATCATGGATTCCATACCTTGAGCCATAGTTAGTACACAGGATACACAAAAACCTGCACATGCTTTCATGAATTTTTGGTAAACTCAACAAACAATGAATCTTACCCATGTGTATACCATTAATTTTTTTGGATATATATATGGGTTGTTTGATGTTAAAAACTAGTTATTGAGAGTGACACTTTCTGAAGGTAGGGAACCATGGATGTAGTGCACACGCCAAGGTCTTTAAGCTACAGAAAAAACCACACAACTGAAAGATAACAACTTCCCAAAAGGATGAAGCACTTACCAAAGACAACTAACACAAGCTCTGAATATCCACAAGACAAAAATAAAGGCAGGAGAAGTTAAAGGTTAAAAACAAATTAATATGAAATCAATAAAGTTAAAACCCTAAAACATGAGGTCTGTCCAGAGAAAGCCCAGCCATTGTTAATGGGATGAGAAAAGTTTGTGCGACACCTATGCCACCTGGTAGCCAAGGAGAGTGGACTGGAATGTGCATGTGTGAACAATGACGACTTCACTGTATAGATGCCATTGAGTGAGCGTGTGTACTGTGTGGTGGTCGCATTCAAAATGACTGAGCAAGTAGAGCAGTGAACCGGCATCACATGTTACGTTAAGTTTGAACATTCCTCCATGAAAGCTATTTGGATGGTTCAGAAGGCCGCAGCTACGGGCAGTTCCATTGCAACAATACACCACTCATGCACCACATCTCATGCAGAGGTTTTGGTGAAACATCAAATCACCCAGGTGACTCGGCCCTCTACATCCGAGACTTGGCGCCCCCCGGCTTCTGGATTTTCCCAAAACTAAAATCATATTTGAAAAGGAAGAGATTTCAGACCATTGATGAGATTCTGGAAAATATGACAGGGCAGCTGATGGCGACTGGGAGAACTGTATGGGGTCCCAAGGTGCCTACTTTGAAGGGGACTGAGGCATCATTGTCCTATGTACAATGTTTGTTGTATCTTGTATCCTCTTCAATAAATGTCTCCATTTTTCATATTATATGGCTGGATACCTTCTGGACAGACCTTGAATACTGTTAGGCAGAGGAGACCCTTAAACTCAGTAACAGATGGCACCAAGCTGGATACAGTCCATAGAAAGTAACTCACACACTATTATATACAACAAAGCTCTGCCTCTAGTAGCAGAAGGAAGCCCATGAGCAAAGGGCCTCTTGTTAAATAAAAATTAATTAAACAGTAAGTCAGGATAAAATCCTAGCATATAGAAACAAAGCGTGTCTGATGAAAGACTTACCCGTGTTTAGTTAAATTAAGGAAGACACTAACATAATTAGGTCATGTCTTTTATGGGGAAAAGATGGTGAGGATTATTTGAAATCAGAAATATTTGCTCAGTGAGGCAACTTCAAGTAGTGCGCAGCAATGCTGGGCATTGGAAATGCATAGAACACGCTCAGAGCTGATGGCATCAGACTGGCTAGGAAAGGAGAACACGGAGGTAAGCATGGGTGTCAACTCAGGAGGGTTTAGCATTAATCCATCGGAAGGCATCCAGCACCTCAGGGCATGACTTGCCCGGCAAGACAGAGCCTTGAGGAGCATTACTCAGTGATGCATCTGACTCCTCTGTGACTCATTTCTTCAACAGTAAGGCTTGAGGTTTTTCTTTAAAGAGAGAAAAAATAAGAAATTGAGCTTCCCTCATAACAGGAAGTTGAATTTCAAGCTAAAATACTGGTAGAAAGTCTAACCCAAAACACCTAACTTCTTAAAAAAGCAGTATACCTGCAAGACAGCTTTCTAAAACACATGTCCCTGGCTGGTGACAAGTCCCAACATTGCTTTAAAGATTTCTATTTGCTTGGGGAGAGGGGAAACCCACAAACAAAAAAAGCAAACAAAAGCAACAGCATTTAAAAAAAAACAAACTTTTTTTATTTCCACTTCAACAGCACTCAATAATCTAGGACAACAAATACACATTCTATTTTCTTATACCTACCATCCCTGCCTCTCTCCAAGGGGGGGAAAGGCAAACAACTATTTAAAAAACAAAAGAAACTACTATGGACTTGAAAAGTTTGTGTGAATATTGACCAGCTAGTTCACATCAGACACTGTTCTGGGTCGCTGCTGTCAGGTATAGTTTGCCCCCAAAGTCTGCTGTTGAAAATCATAAATAGGTTTGCAGGGGATGTTAGAGTTCATTCTTATTTTCACATATGCAATGACAGAACTACACACAGTTGACACTAAGGTGACTAAGAAAGGGGACTGTAGGTCAGGCTGCCCCAAAGAGGGGATGGCACTATTTCCTTCCTGTATCTCGGGGTGGCTGGAAGAACCCAAGCCAACCCATCCCACGCTATTCAAGTTGATCTAAAACTACAGGCAGTAAAGTAAAAAGGGAAATGAGGGCTAGGAATGTGACAGTAAGCACAAAAGGAAGGGAAAATGGATAATCAAATATAGGCCTTGCTTGGAAAATAAAGGTCTGAAAATCAATTCATTACCATCCACCTAAGCTAACTGAACAATGTCAATCCTTTTGACAGATACATGGAAGAGGGGGGGTCACAAAACCACCTGAGACAAGGAATCTCACAAGAGGAACACAGAGATCTCTTTTCTGGGTTTGGTCATGTTCTGAAAAGCATTACATTTTCAGTTGAACCACTGTTTACCGAACACTTCCTTTTGTCTACCAGGCAAGGACCAACTGATGGCTGAGGAATCCGGAAATGACGTCAGGGTATGTGTACTATACATCTAGGAAAGACCACCAAAAATTGTAGCCTTTCTCACCCCTGCATGGGAAGAAACTCCCAATAGTAAGATTAAGTTTTGGATAAGACAAAGTAGACCATTTAGCAAAGCAAAAACACAAAGGTGGGGGTATGTTCTGTGCACCGAGCCCTGTTTTTGGGGTTGCTGATGCTAAACTGAGAAATAGAATTAGGAGTGCCCTGCCATTCCCAATTGGTTTAACTGTTCTAAATCCCTGCCTGGGGACTTCTCCTTCCCCTGCAGGGTCCCTGAAGATGTGGTTCATTAACCTGATGTTATGATAGGAAGCAACAGGAAAAGAGCAACCAGCGAAAGTTTTTATACACTTAAACTTGAAATGACCTCCCTTTAGCATTACATACATTAATCACATGGATTAATGTGGAGAGGGCATGAAAGCTCTAGGCTTCTTTGTCCATACCTTAGCCTAATCATCCCTTTCAGCTGGCTGTACCCGAGTTGTACCCTTCCTATAAACCGGGAGTAGCACATGAAGCACTGTTCCTGAGTTCTGTGACTCAGTCTAATGAATTATCAATGGGTAGTGGGGGGGGCGTTACAGGACCCTCCAAGTTTGTGGTCAGCCAGGTAGAAACTCTACCGAGGCATCCCACTGCAACTGGTGTCTGAAGTGGGAGGCAGTTCTGTGAGGTGGAACCCTTACCTGGTGGAGTCTAAGCTGAGGTTTGCTGTAGGACACAAAGCTGGTGCTGGAAAGTGGAAATGGTATTCGATAAAAATGCCACAGGAGATGTTTGGAGGGGGAGCTGAGTGAGAAGGTTGAAAGGATTGACACAAATGGTTGGTCACAAAATAGTCACGGGGAAATAAAATCAATACTATCATAATCACTACGTACAGGGCCAGGTGGGTGCTTGGAAGTACTGGGGGATCACGTTGTAAAGTGCATGACTGTCTAATCACTGTGCTATATACCAGAAACAAATACAATTCACTGCAGGAAAAATAAAATTTTAAAAAAACAGAAGAAAGGATATTTGGTGTCACAAGTGTTGTAAGTAAAATGAATCAGGGCCCCTGGCTTGATGCCGGCCAGGCGTCTTACTTCACACCTGGGGGTCACTTGCCATGGACAACAGCCAGAGCTGGGAGTGCTCCTCTTGAGTTTAGCACACAAAGACCTATCAATCCCATGCAGGAAAGCTTTGGTTTTTAAATAGGCTTTTAAGTTACTTGTTTGTTTGGCTGTTTGTCTTTCTGGCCATGGGACATTAGAGTCTGAATAACTTTATTTCCCACCCCCCAAGTAGTTAACTTCTTTTCCTGTAAATCTCTGTTCATGGGACCACCCTTTTTCCCAAGCACCAATCCACACTTTGAAAGGGTGTAGAAATCACATAAAAAGCTCTGCCCGCCACACAAGTGATTTATTTACCAATTATTTCTGTTGGGCATGCCGAAGAATGCAAGTAAGTACTGCTAAAACCAAAGATCTCCCTTTTACAACCATCAACAATCTGTTTGCGGCTGCTGTCTGTTTCATACAATTCAACAGAAATGACCGGTTGTTTTCATGAGCAGGGTTAGAGGACTGATCGCAGATCGTGAAATTGAAAGAGCAAGTCCACATCTTGGCACTAACACGAAACCTTCAGTTCGCGCTCAGGCACTTCTGAAGATGGTTTCAGAGCTTGAAGCACAAAGCAGACGCCCTCTGTGGTCACCCTTCTTCAGGGTGGCTGTGCCTGACTGTTGTCTCCTCCAATTTACATAGGAGAAGACGTGTAAAATGCCTCTGCAGTCTGGTGACTGAAGACTGGTGGTACAGGAAAGAACAACAACCCTAAGGACACCTGATGTTCCTAGCACAAAAGGGACAGGGAGACTCGAGGATGACTTCAAGGTCAAGCCCATGTGACTTAAGCAATATTCAAATTCAGAGAAAACAAAGCGGTGATTTGAGAGGGAAAGAAATTTGGGTTTAGACACCTTAAGTTCCATGGATAGTTAAGTAAATGTTTACTTTTAAGCAGGGAGCAAAAACCAAGTAGACACAAGTGGCATTTCCAAGGGTGAAAAACAAGAGAGTAAATAAATAACAGAAATGTTCACATTTAGGAATGGAGAACCGTGTGTGGGAGAGTAATGCAGAAGTGCAGCTGAGCTAAAACCCGCAGGGAGAGAAATGAGAGCGCAAATGTTATGGAGAAACTGCACAACCCAGGAAAGGTTGGTGGACTGGGTCCCAGGAGAATCATGACCACACCACGGTCTCCAGCCACCACTCCCCACGTGTGGCTCCTGGGAGAAAGGGCCGACTCCGACCCCTGGAACAGACCGTGTGTAAGACAAACCTGTGACTTCCTGAACCAAACACCAAGGAAGCTACCAACTACTGAGGTGGCAGCAACAGGACACTAGCACTGTCTTGAAGTCTCCAAAAGCTCTCGGGTTAGAATAATTTGAGTATCAGTACAAATGACGCCAGTAATTCTGAAACCCAAATATAGTTAATCTTGTGAACTCCTAATCACACACATGAAAACTGACTGGCACCCATATTTGTGAAGCAGAAAACAAACGGAAAGAATCAACCATGTTTCCTGTCTCAAACTTGACCTCAGAGTGATCCAATCACTGATGAGAAGTTCTTCTTTACAAAGGCATTCCAACTGATAAACGTAGCTCTTGTAGAATTAGAGTATTACCATCCTGCAAACACACAATAATGAATCTAAGTAACGATCAATGACATTTCACATCACAAACATTATATCCTCATGTACTTCCTGATGGAAGATGTGTCCTGTCCAAACACAAAGTGAACTCGAGTCTAATCCAAGTCTCCCATGCGTCCTAGGAACATGTTACAGGACCACCCATAAATGTAACTCAGCAAACTAAGGGTGTGGAATATTCTATACAGTATATAAACATACTTCAACAAATACCCTGCACACACACACACAAGAAAGTGGGGTGGGGGAACCCATTTCTCCTTATGAAAAGGAAACATGTAGACATCACATACAGAATGCCACATGAAGACTGGAATTACAGTGCCGCACAGCAAGGCACTATCAGAACACAGGGATCTTGAATAGATCTTTCCCACATGGCCCTCAGAGAAACCCAGGTACCAATGCTTTGTTTTCAGATGTCCAGCCTCCAGAACCAAGACAAAAAGTTCCTGCTGTTGAAGCCACCGACTTTGTGGTATTTTGTTATAGTAGCCCTAGCAAACTAATACAGACATGTTATCTTTTAGAGAGACATACTGAAGTATTCACCCAATGATGTAACATATCTGAGATTTGCCACAAATTAATCTGCAAAAAGGTGAAGAGGGTAGAGTGAAAAACAAAGTCAGACTCCTGAACATATAATGATTGAAACGGAGTACCACATTAACCTATTTTTGTTTATATCTTATATTTGCATAATAATAGAAGGTTTATATAAAGGGCAGGGAGACCTTTAGATGACCATCTCAGAAGAAATATGGAAGCATGGGGCCAATGTCCAGGCATTGCAGTGCAAGGGTGCGTGTGGTAAACACACGGGAGGAGCAACACTTGCATCGTATGCCGCTCACAGACAGGTCACAGGGAAACTCTGCATCTTCCACGCTCCTTTCACCAGCTCATTTGTAACGAGTCAAAGTCTGACCTGTCCCAGACCAACTATGAGTAACCACTACAGTTCTCTAAAAGGAAGGGTTTACCAACAACTTCCTCCTGTAATCTGTCCAAGTCCCTTCATAGCTCACAACCACCTATTTCCTCCAGCCCTGGGGAGAATCCAGTTTCTATCGGGTTTGCTGTCCAACTTTCAGGCGCATGGTGAAAGCAAATGAATGATAATTACAAGAAATGGAAGCTGGTCTTTCGGGGAAGCTTCCTGTTTGAGTCATCTGAGTAACAGCAGACACTGTGCCACTTTCCACCTGCGTGCCCCTGGACAGGTTATCGCACCGTGTGTACCTCGGTGGCCTCTGCACGGTGGGGCCCGGGGCTGATGGGAAGGTAAAGGGGTTAATCCAGCACCCAGCACATAGGTACTTACTACTCATCAGCTACCTGTGAGCCAGTGCTCAGCGTCAGGCCCCATGGAAAAACATCGCCTATTTGCATCAAGGGTCTCCTAAAGCTGCCTATTACATTGCTTCAAAGTTCTTTGTGTGAGATCAACTACCTCTAACAACGGCTCGCTCAAATTCATTGGTGTCACAGTCATTCTCAGGGTCCTGAAAAAGCTCCCCAGAGGATTCGGGGGGCCAAATAGGGACCCACAAGGCAAGACTACGCTACTCCTGCCTTTTCTGTATTCCCACACCAGGCTGCGGGCACTGTCACTGCCTTGGAAGAAAAGAATGGTTGAAACGCACCCATCCAGAAAAGAACACTGTGTGTCAGCTACTCCTTTCTTCACAACTCCAAGCTGTCCCAGTGCAGAAGGCACCCTGGGAACGGGTTACTTTGGAGATTCAACATCAAGGCCTCTGGTGACTTCTTATTCAGGTCCTGGTTAATGCCAACCCCAATGTTCCTACAGGTGTCTTTTTCCGCTTGATTGAGTTAAAGCACCTCATATTGTAACTTTACATTGTCAGTGATGCTTAAGATCCTTGGTCCCACCCAGCTTCTGTGCGGCAGTAGTTCATATATTCACCCGGAGCCCCACAGTATCTGGCCAGAGTGCCAAACGCAAATCAGCACGTGAAAGGCGCAAATGAATGACAGACAGTTCCTTCCCTTAAAAAGCTCAGCATCCACCAGGGACTTCACCTGACAGGTTCCCTGGCCCTTGCCTGAATCCTTCATCAGCAGGAAGTCATCTCACCTCCCAGCCATCCCCAGCGGCACCATGAGGGCCGTCCTTGAACTAGTTTATGTTAGCTATGCTCCAGTCTTGGCTTCTCCCCAGACTAGGTCACACGACATCACTATTTTCATGCTTACTTCCTTATTTCTAAATAAAATCTCTTTTGGTTCCCCTTCTGCCAGAACCTACCTTAATGATACTGCTATTTCTACTTCCTGGAACAGCCAGCGAAGGTCTCCCACAATTATCCTACTATCTTCAGAATACAAAGGGAAAGAAAATGAGACTTCATTGAGACACTACCAGCTTTAAGAAGCTGTTATTGGCTTTTGGGAAATTTCTGACCTCTACAACTCCCCTCCTCCAAGCACTCTTCTAAGTATAATATGGATTATTTAATTTCTCCATGATAAGCAGTTGCCTCATCTCACAAGAAAATGCCCACTCTGGGAGATTTCCACCTTATTTACTGGGATGCGTCTTTCATTATGGTCTGAAATGCAGGCATCTTTCTAGAACTTTAGCCCTTCTTCCAAAGCGGGCGGCACTGCAGCGCCGATCTTCACGTGGCATTCTGTGTGTGTACGGCTGCTTTTCTCCTGTTTGTAAGGATCCCAGTTATATTGTATTAGGGCCCATCCAAGTGACTTCATTTGACTTCGACTGTCTCTGGGAAGACCCTGCCTTCTGCTGACAGAAGGCCCTGGAGAGACACAGGAAGGCTTGCATGGAGGAAGTAGGACTTGCTCTCTCCTAGCTGTCCCCACTGTCCCCAGCAGCAGACCCTATCAGCCACCCTATCCAGGGAGCATCCTACTCAGTCCTCAGGGCATCTCCCTGCATCTCCACCTATGGGGACCCTTTGGCTCTTTCAGCCTCACCCCACCCCCGGGCCTCTGGGTGATTCTCCACTTGCCCTTGGGGAAACACCTGGCACTTTCTGTGCTCCAGGCTGCATCTGACCGAGACAAGAACAAGGTTGAGGGGAGGGGAGTGTGCTGCTCATGTTATAGCTAAAACGTAGTGTGCACTTCCAGGTACCACGCACTGTTTTAAGGGCTCTTGCAAGCATAATCCTATTAATGCTCATGGTCACCCAATGAGGTGGCTACTATCACCCCCGTGTTAGTGATGAAAACAAGTCTCAGAGAATTTTTAAAACCTGTTCAGAGATCACACAACTAGAAAGAAGCAAGTCATGGGGCTGGATACATTCCCAAATCTGACCCCCAAGGCCACCCACAAAAACTCTATGGCTTTTCTAACCACTTCATGCTACTTCAAAGGAGTGTCTACATAGTTGACAAATAACTTACTGCGGATATAAGTGGCTTTTTTGTTTTCCTAATAAGTTTAATTCCATAACAGCCTCCTTCCCTTTTAACAAGCCACTGCTTGGTTAGTCAAACAGTCTTGTTTATCCTCTGGAATGTCCCGGATTCTGGACTTGGTGAGTTGTTTCTTGGTGGCAGCATTTAAGTGGTGCCTTTATCGTCTTTATTTATCATAAACTCAAAGTTAGGTTGAAAATGAACCCAAACCTCTATTTTTTAAAATATGTTTACTGACTTTATTATAGAGAGAGGAACAACGATGTGAGAGAGAAACATCGATCCGTTGCTTAGGTTTGTGCCCTGACTAGGAATCAAATCCCCAATCCCTTTGGTGTACGGGATGCTGCTCTAACCAACTGAACCAACTGAGCCACACAAGCCAGGGCTCATATCTCTGTTTTTCAGACGAGAATATTTCACCTACGGCTACGTATTTCCTATTGTATGAAATCAGCAGACACCTAATGTCCAGTCTTTCTGTGTTCAGTAATTCTTAATCAGTGGATCCAAAGTCTAATCCCTCCAATATAGAGGGAGTCTGGACCTGTAAGTGCAAAATAATCGCTGGCTAAGATAAGGCTCTGGCATGCAACAGCCAGCACACTGTGTCTAACAGCTACACAAAGTGACTCGTCTCAAAAAGGAAATAGCAGGTGGCATTCATTCAAGTGTTTAAGGAAAGAAAACATCACACTGGCTTATCCTTCTGCTGCTGAGCCCTCAGTTGATTTTGTTGTTGATCAATATTTCAAACAATACTTTAAAATTTTTAAAGGGGTGCAAGAGTTTCAAAGTCTAGTTCCAAACTTCTTAGAATATGTGTTCTTGCTTAATTATTTGAATCCTGTGTGCCCATATTTTCCCATGTGAAAATGAAGATAATGTCACCCACTTTGCCTTCCCTCAAAGGACAATAGGTAGGGTAAAATGAAGTATAAAAGTTGGATATGGCAAATACAGATTTAGTCTCATGAGTAAGGTTAAATTTTACGCAGACTAAGAATGCACTAAACTAAAAGCCACCAAAAATACAATAAATTAAATGTTTGAAAAGCCACTGCAATCTAAATTTGAAGAAATACTACAAATGAATTAAAAAGAACTGCCACTCGCCTGTATCTGATATACCAGCGATTTTCAACTGGTGTGCCACAAGAATTTTTAAAATCCAATACCTGACTATTTAGTCAGGGGCACTGACCTCTTTTCCCTTAGATTGTCAAATTAAAAAATGATAACAGCCAATGCAAGAATAGCTGTCCAGCATGAATAAATTAAAATTATACCTTTGTAGTTTTAGCCAAATCAGCAAAATATATATATGTATTCTTTTTGAATGCTGCAGAAATTTCAGTAATTAGTTTATGTGTGCCATGAAATGAAAGAGGTTCAAAATCGCTGTGATATACTACTACTCTAATAATTCACTTACTTAAAATTGGCTGCTACCATTTGACAATTTCATTGAAAGCTGCAATACAGAAGCAGAAAAATCATTCTTAACACGGCCCATGTTAGACAAAAGGATCAAACCACAACCCTTGATTTGGGGACCCATCCTCCAAGGTACTCAATCCCTAAACAAATGTTCATCTAAAACAGGAAAACACATTGCGCTGAACCTTATTTACACTTTTTCCATCTACAAAGAAATATTTTTTTATACATTGTAGAGCTTGAAAAATATTCAGGCATTTATCAAAGAACCAACTCCTCCTCCAAAACTTAAACTTAGTAAATAATATTATTCTGAATATAAATATTATGTGAAATATGCTGAGCTTATAAATGATTTGTTACCAACTGGGGCCTTGGAAAATCAGACTTTAGACCAACTTCTCACAACTCACCACCAAAGAAACCTTTTCACCATCCTTTGCATTTTGATGAAGGTTCTGGGGTAGTGACTCATCAAACGTCATTTTAGAAGATGAATGGGAATCACACAAAGATAGTTACTGTTGGTTTTTATATGAAAAATACATAAGAGCTAAGCAGCTGTCCCTGTACCACCCCTCAAGGTAGGTACTTTCAGGACTCAGCATCTGGAAGAGCCAACAAACACGTTCTTTAATCTCTGCAGCCACTGGTGTCTCAAATTTCCACCGTGACATCATAATTATGCTTTGAAAATAGCTGACACAGGCTAATAATCAACTGTGCTAAATAATTAGTTTGTGTTTGTACCCAGGCCCTGCAGTGCCACCACCTGAGCAAAAGAACGCAGAGTAACATTTTAAAGAAAACCCTAAGGAGCAGGTATTTATCTTTCAAAAATTTTCCCAAGGAGGGAACTTCACATTTAAATACAATTGGCAAAGATGTCAAGATACTGTTGGAATGAGACTGCATGAGGAAGATCACCCAAGGAGCTATTTCAACATCTGGGTTTTTGGTTTTTTTTGGTAAGTATTTCAAAAAGCAATTTTTAAAAAACGTAGTCTACACCTACAAAGAAAAGCCCACAGCAAGACACAAACTTTAAGAGGAAAACTTTACATCCCAGCCCAAGAGTTGGGGGAAGGAGAAAAACTTTGGGAAGAACAAGCAATAGGCTCAGATACTAAAATTTTAATTTTAAATATAGAAATTCTTACCTCCCACTGTAAGTGAGGCGGGATATTTCGTATCTGAAGTTTCCGAATCCTGCAGAAGAATTAAAATGCTTTTTAAAAAGAAAAAATATATATATAAAAGCAAAAGACATCAACAGCCAACATGAAGGTTTAGAAACTACTTAAAATAGTAATTTTATATGAACTACAAACCAATATAGAGCCCAAGAATTAAAAAAAGAAGACAAGTTAGTCACAGGGCGCATAATGAGACCATTTGGAGACCCACATCATTCCATTGTTCCGGCTCCATTTACAAGCCACTCAACTGAGCAGATACAATGTTTGCAGCACAGCTCATGTGACGGCTGAATTCTGAGTTCCAACCCTCACGCCTCAAAAATCAAGCATTGCAGGACACAAACAAAGCTTTGGTGCGGAATGTTCTTAACCTGAGATCGCAGCCAAGTGGGTTCATGGATCAAGTTCAGGGGACCTGCATGAAAGACCAGGGTGTAGGGAAAAGAATGTTTATTTTCACCAGCCCCTGATCTTAGCACCTCCTTCCGATTATAAATGACGGCATAAACCACAGAATTACACTACTTGTGTTTTGGACATCCACATAAATCAGTTCTTTTCATATCACATTGTTGCTGCACATCTTTAAATACCATCTACACTCATTACTCTGAAATTTAGATATGCTGCTAGAATTTGCTACTTGTGTTAAGAAACACATGTTACTATGAATTTTAACATTTTGCTATTTCAAAATAATTGATTTCTTCATAATCCTGTGTTTTTTAAAAAGATTTTATATGTTATTTTTAGAGAGAGGGGAAGGGAGAAATACATCAATGTATGATTGCCTTTCACCTGCCTCCAGCTACCTACGGATCTGGCTGGAGACCTGGCTTGCAACCTGGTTATGTGCCCTGGCTGGGAATCGAAACAGTAACCTTTGGGTTCAAAGGCTGGCACTAAATTTCCTTTCCAGATTGAATAATCCATTTATTTTAAAGTACCGCAGCAAAACACCACCTTGGACAAGATTCATAGCCCAGTCCTTTGTCTTTTCTATTCCCCCAAAGCATGAAGACAAATGCCACAGATACTACTTATCCCTTAGGAAACTCTAAAGAATATGCAGACTAACCAAAATTAGATACATACTGTTTGTAATCATAAAATGGAGAAAGAAGCAGCATTCTCACATGACTTTTGATACAATATAACAAAGTGTAATCATCAGGAGCAATATACGAAAGTGTCAATTAAAAAAAAAGATTTAAAATACCACCTAGTTCTCATAATTTACATATGAAATGCAAGTATGGGACTTGAGTCAAAATAACTTATGTGCTAATAGTTGTAAAAGCTGCAGGATATGCATGGTATCTCCACTTTTGCCTGAGGTTTTCTATTTTCTACAAAAGCCTTAAAAATACACCCTCATACCAAGACTTCTAACACAACCCTAATACAAGGATTTCTAACAAAGAGATTTAAAAACTGCTGTATATATATAAAACTTAAGCTAGCAGAAAAGCTACTCACATTATGTAAATATTTACCCTGTGTAACCAAGAAGGATTACTACAGGTATGCAAGTACTAATCTGTTTAATCAAACATCTGATCCAGTAAAAATCAGCACAATGCTAAAAAGCTAAGCATTCATCACCACTGGACTCATTCTTCTGGGTATATATTACCAAAAATATACCCCCAAAGTACATATGTAAATGTATATACAGAGATCTGGTCAACTAGCAGGTAATTATTCATATTACAAAAATAAATATCTGCTTCACAGAACTCTCAATAAATTAACTAGAACACAGTCTTTAGTACATCAGAAGTAATTGTCCACTAACCATGTTTCCCGATGCATTCTTCAAAATGTACATCCAACACCCGTTTACTTATTGGAAGTTATTCCAGAATAATTACTCTCCTTAAATGGCTGTCTAGTTTTCCATTATCTGACTCTTTCAAGTTTCATTTTAGACAAACATTAGAATTGTTTTCATACAATTAATATTATGACATCAAAAACTGTTATTTCTAGGGATACTGTACTATACTGTGTACACCTGAAATTTGTCAATCAATGTTACCCCAATACATTTAATTAAAACAATTTTAAACATGTAGAAATAGGCTCTATAACACTAAAAACAGAAGCATGGCAAATTAAAATTATATTAAAATGAAAAAAGAGATGGCAGGGGAGGCAGGTGTAACATACAAATGGTAATAGGGAAAAGATACAATAAAAAATAAATTACAAATGAAAAAAGAACTGTTCTTTCCCACTTACCCAGTAACTAACCCTAAACCCTAAGCCCAAGCTTCCCCTCTTTCTTGGTCAGTACAAGAGTCAAAAAGCTCCAAATGAGAAGGGACCAAGCAGAGGCATGAGTGGAATCATCCTGCACATCAACACAAACTTCCCATCTGGAAAGTACTAGAGAAAATCCACCCCACTCTGCTGTACTTGCCAAGTTCGCTGTCAACAATGAAAACACGATCACCTCTTTTCTGAGCAGCTGGTTCCCTCCCATAAAAGCTTTTAGAATTCAGTTATATCTATGTTTGATTCTGAATACGTAAGAGTGGACGCAATGGATATTGGTATTTTTTTCTACTCTATGATTACCAAATAGTTTAAGTTCAATTTAACTATCAGCAAAATAAGTTGGTGTTTCATCTCCTCCTAAAGCATAAGAGTAGTAGTAACAGGACACATGCGCCCCAAGAGTGGAGACTTAGGCTGTCTTATCCACTGGTGGATTCAGAGCTGGGGAAAGTGCTGAGTACCCAAGCAGCACCTAAATAAAATTAAATTCTGTTATACATAGAAGGGGAAGAAGAACAAGACTTACAGATCCACCATTCAGAAACTACTAACATCTCCAATGATTTTAAGAATTAAAAGGGGAAACCCTGGCTGCTGGCACAGTGCCTGTGAACCCAAAGGTCACTGGTTTGATTCCCCAGCCAGGGCACATAACCAGGTTGCAAGCCAGGTCTCCAGCCAGGTCCATAGCTGGAGGCAGGTGAAAGGCAGCTATACACTGATGTCTCTGTCTCTCCCTCTCTGCCTTGCTCCCTTCCCCTCTCTCTAAAAATAATAAATAAAACATTAAAAAAACCTGGGGGGGGAAAAAAAAGAATTAAAAGGGGAGTTCTGGCTGGTGTGGCTCAGTGGATTGAGTGCCGGCCTGTGAATCAGGGGGTCATCCGTTTGATTCTCCATTGGGGCACATGTCAGGGTTGCGGGCCGGGTCTCCAGTTGGGGGCACCTGCGAGAGGCAACCACATACTGTTTCTCTCCCTCTCTCCCTCCTTTCCTCTTGCTCTGAAAATAAGTAAAAAAATAAGTAAAAAATATATATATATATATTTTTTTTAATTACAAGGGGAGTGAAAGCGGCCACACCTAAGTTTGGGAACAAAAAAACAGAAAAATACTGATGTTATCGTGTTATCTTTAAAAGCAACTCCAACCCAATATATTTATAAGTTAATCATAGAATTCAAAGGTTTTCCTCCAGAGAGAAAGATAATGTCAAGTTTGACATTCTCTTGCTTGCAATATTAGTTACCATGCAAATTCAATACCAGTTATTTACAAAAAGCAACTTAAGTTGCAGGATAACAAGCCAACAGAGAAGCTCAAGTAGACCCACTCCAAAGGGCATCTTCAAGATTTTTAGTAATCAATGGAACTAATTTGTTTAGAGAAACTTTCACATTGATACCACACTAGATAAATAAAATCAATCTCCATATGCCTGTACCAGCTTCAATTATCAAGTATGATCACCTGTCCTTATCTATACTACACTGTACCAACCAGTCCCACAGTCTTGCTTAAGTATGACAGTAAATAGCTATAAAAGATAAGGATGTTTTTTTTTGTTTGTTTAAACCTAACTACACCACCATTATTGCTCCTAAAAGTGAACAACAAGAAGACCTGGATAGCAGCTATCTGCTCTTTATTTCCAATTGCCTAGTAACAGTCTTTACAGGTGGCTTGTTCATGCCAAGATTCCAACAAAACGCACACGTGTAGAGTTATCTTCCTTTAGGTCTCCTGAATACAGGAGTTTCCTTTCACTGTTTTCATAGCATTTACTTGGCGGTCCAGGCCATAAATCCTGAATTTTATCCACTGCATCCTCTGTCATTTTAATAATTGTTTACTATGTTCAACTTGATCCACAAGGTTTAGTTTTTTATATGATAAAGCATAGAACACCTATGAACCCACCTCACCAGAGCGAGACAACTGAGGTTACCCATGCTGCTGCCTCCCAGAATGCATCATCACCCCAATTTGTCGTCATTCTCATGCCTTTTATTTGTAACTATTAGTATCTTTTAACACTAAGTAGACAAAATACTATTTTTAGTCCTTAAAGATAAACAGAACTTCACACGAAAAATCTAGTCAGTGTTCAAACTGCCACAATTTAAAAATAATTTCTTTTACAATTGATTGTCACTCAGTACCCAAGTAAAGTCCATTTGGTTGGTTATGATTCTAGTCTCATAATCTACATGTTTCCTTTTTTTCTTGCCTCTTACTTGGGAGGGGGGACCAAAGACCTATCTGTCCTGCCTGGATTTTGTTAATTAAACCCCTATGGTGGTGTTTAATAAATACATTCCTGTGTCACCTTCAAAAGTGGTCATTAGATCTGAAGGCTCAGTTTGGTTTTTGTTGTTGTGTAAGAGTCAATCGTATGACATCACAGGGGTGTTGGCACTCCTTGCAGCGATCCACCTATCTCTGGCTGTCTTGTTAAGATCTTGCAAGCTCTCATGATCACCACCCAAATGCATTATTTCCTTCAAAGTTGAAAACTGATGTTCTCATTCCATCACGCCTGCTCTGTTTTTTAAGTTGAAGTTCTTCCACAAAGAGCAACTTTACCCTATCCAATATCTGGATACAGTGAAGGCAGGATAAGGACTGTGTCCTTCCCTTCTGCAGCAGTTTTGTGTCCCTCATCATGTCCCCTTGCTCACCTCAATAGCATCCACAATGCACACTGACCTGCCCGCCTCCTTCCATCCCTAAGCACACCTCACGGCCTCTCCCCAGCAGCAGAAGAGCAGCCCAGAAGCATAGGAGAGAGGAAACCCTTAAGGACAACCTGCAGTTTGTAGGGGTGGGGGTGTGAGAGGGTGGACAACTGCCCCATTTCCTTATGGCAAATTCAGTCATGTACCTTCACTGGCTTTCCTGCTCCCCATTTCACTCCCCACACCCCCTCATTCTTATTCCTTGAATCACCTCCAAAATCAATCACCTTCGTGCAAGTCCTCATCTCAATCTCTTCTTTCAGGAGTTCAAAGACATCACTTCCAAATTCTCAGTTGGTGCCCTAGCATTGTGCAAAGATGACCACATGGTTTTTTATTTTATCTTTTGGTATCATTATAAATTCATGGATTCGTAGATATTTTGTACGTATCAATCCATTGCACCAATTCTTTTTGGTGCTCAGCTTGCCCTGTCTTTGGTCCATCAGTGGAAGCCTCTTCATCTTCATGTTGGTTCCTACATCTTTCTGAGGAGACTCTAGTAACCTCAGAGAGCTCTTTTGCTTTCTGTTATGACAGGTAAATGCAGGTTTAACTTCTACACTCCCTGCCTCCATCTGCAATCTGCCTTATCTGTATGGAGCACTGGTCCCTTTTAATGAGCAACAATACAGAGAGACACGATCTGGTCACTATGGTGCTCATGGTTATTGGGTTGGTCACTGCTCCTAGAGCAGAACTAGAAATTATCTTTGAAAGAGAAATAAACCACTTGTTCATAATAATTATTTCCCATTCAAATTTTAGATTCCTAGGATTTTGCCCAAGGACTTTGATATTTGCATCTTTTCTTCCACTGTAAAGCTTGACAACAGTATAAACAAGTATATAAACAACAAGTGCTTTAGGCATCGCCCCCCACAAAGAAAACTCATGTTGCAGCCCTGACCCCTGAAGACGGTATCAGGAGGCAGGAGCCTAGGGAAATACTCAGGCTTAGATGAGTCATGTGAGTGGAGCCCCCATAATGGGACTACTGTCTCTTTAAGAGGAGAAACCAGTACTCTCCCCACTGGCACCGCTGAGCAAAGGGCCACATGTGCCTTCCGCAGAGAATGCATCTGTCTACAGGCCAGAAAGAGCACCAAATGAAGCTGCTTGCACCTTGGCTTTGGACTTTCAGACTCCAGAACAGTGAGAAATAAATGTCTATTGTTTAAGCCGCCCAGTTCCTGGTATTTTGTTATCAGTCCAAGCTGCCTAAGATAATGTCTATTATCTCATTTAATCATTGAAGTTTTATAAGTAGGAAACACAAATAGAAGTTTAACTTGTCCAAGCACATACTGCTCTTGTGAGGTAGGGTCAGAATCCATGTCTGGGCATTCCAGCTTCAGGGTCTGTCCTCTTAACTACACTGCAGTCAGATGTAGTCACTTATAATACAACCAATAATGTAACCATATCAAACAACTTCAGAAAAATAACAAGTTGCATATTAAACCCAAAGGTCAAGGACATGCTAATCCTAAAGCAAAATTTTCCCTTTACTCCACAGCTTAAATCAATCATAATTTACATACCAAAACTCAATATTGACATTAAGTGGACAAGGTTACATATTAATAGCCATAAAGGAAGCAACTGCTGAGAACTCAGCTAACTCAACTGCCTCAAGATATCTTGAAAACTGAATACACGAGCAACCCAGGCACTTACACAAATCAGGAGAAACCCTGCTTTCCCACTTCACAGGAAGAAAAAGAGGTTAAGACTCGCAGCATGACCCAACGCTAACACGTGCTGAAGACAGGAAGAGGAACCCAAGTCTAACTTGTAACCCACCCCACTTTGCCTTGTTTTCCTCCTTGAAGAGCTGGGACACCAAAGATGGTTCTTCTGTCATCTTCCAGCTCCCAGATCTCCATGGGAACAACATCCATGTTTTATTTAATCCCCTCTACCAACACAAGGTGTATTTATCTTTCAAAGCTGCGCACCTTGTCTATTTAGAGCAGTGTGACAACCACAAGTGTACGCATGGAAACTTGACTGAAGCAAGGGTATAGGCTGGTCGAGTCCAAGAAAGGCTGAATGTCCTAAGTGCTGTTCCTATGACCAATGCAAGGACACGCTGCCATCTCTCTTTCCCTTAGGAGATTACGTGTCCCTTCAAGGGAGGAATATAGTTCAAGTTCTAACACTTCCTCAGGATATGCTCAAGGTAAGGTGTTAGAGAATTTTTTTTAAGTAGTTGAATTAATCAGGGCACAAAACTGATCCTCGATTCCCGAATAATCGAAGATTTCTGTAGTTTTCATACTGAGATTTAATCTGAAAATGTGCCTTTGACTGAAAAAGCTACTTCCAGTATTCAACCAATCACAGAAACACATGGAGTTGGACATCAGGGAGAGTTCAGGCTCAAAGTGTGGTTCTTTCAAAAGTATACCATTAACACAATGTAGCTTCTTCCTTGAAACTTAGGAAGGATGGTCACAGGGGAATAAAGTACTTGGATACAAAACCTCTAATTGGTTTGAGGCACATTGAAAATTAATCATCACCATTATTTTTCCAGAGTTAAACTAATTTTATAAATTTCACTGCATTTTTTCCCAGGAAGACGTATGTCTCTTTTAACAAAAAAAATTTTCAAAGATTTTATTCATTACTTTTAGAAAGAAGGGCAGGGAGGGAGGAAGAAAGGTGGAGAAACATCACTGTATGGTTGCCTTTCACCTGTCTCTAGTAACAAGTGATTTTTAAAGCTAAATATCTTAAAGCTACTTTGTCCAATGGAACTAGCCACTAGCTATGAGGCTGAGTACTTAAAATGTGGCTAATCCACTGTCCTGGCTGGTGGCACAATGGATAAAGTGCCAATCTGTGAACCCAAAGGTTGCTGGTTCAATTCCCAGTCAGGACAACATAACTAGGTTGCAAGCCAGGTCTCCAGCCAGGTCTGTAGCTGGAAGCAGATGAAAGGCAACCATACATCGATGTTTCTTTCCCTCTCTTCCTCCATTCCCCTCTCTGAAAAATAATAAATAAAATCTTTAAAAAAAGAGAGATGTGGCTAATCCAATCCAAACTGTGTTGTTTCATGAGTGTAACGTATATAACAAACTTGGAAAATTGAAGAAAATTTCAAGATTTTAATACTGATACATTAAAAGGTTAATTTTTTACATACTGTGTTGTATATGATATGAAAATTAATTTCACCTGTTACTTTTTACATCTTTACTAGAGCTGCTAAAAATGTTAAAATTTACACGTATATAAAATTTCACATTTTTAAAATGGAGAAAGCTGATATAAAATAGTATACTTGATACTCAAAGGTAAAACTAATTGATAAAATCTCATTTTTGTCAAGGAAATTTCAAGAACAATTAAGAAACAAAGTTTCATCATCACTAAGTGAATTGTACCTGCAAAAAAAAGGTGTTCTAAAATGACGAAACTTTTACAAGTGCTGTATTTTGAACATAGAGTATCTCTCTACATTAACACTTTTTATTTCACATTACTGCCAACTAGATGTGGTCCTTTTCCAAGGCAAATTCTTGAACTGGCTTTATAAGTAGCAAAGTTGTACTTGATCGAGTTATTATCACCTTTTCATCAACTTTACAAACTACAATAATTCCACCACCTGAGAGTCTAAAGAAGGAAGCGAGTTTAGATGCCTTCTTGTTTCCAAGAAGTAGAGTTATACAACCCACATGGTTTATATTTCCAATTTTATTATGTCCCAATTTTAATATTTTCATATAATCAACCAAATAAGCAATTGTTATTGTTGACAAGAATCAACATGAAAATTCTATTTCATGTCATTAAAGAAGTCTTACATAGCAAAACAGAAACAAAACAACAACAACAACAAAAAAGAAAGAAAAAAGAAGGTAGTCAAGTTAGATGCAAGTACCTGACAGTCCTCATCCTTGGCTCTTCTGCCCAGATATTATTACCACACGGACATTGCAGAGACCCGTCTTGAAGCAGAGTGCTTCCCATCAGTGCAATGCTACCATATCAGACTCTGACAGCAGCAAGTTCTTCCTGCTCAGTAAGCTATTCTACCTTCTGGTGAGGTTAACACATATATTTATATATATTTACACTACGTAAGGAAGAATAGGTTAGGAACTTTCATTTAAATGTAACATGCTTCCTCGTCTAAACCAACTTTTCCCCAACTGGAACTCTCGTTGATAAACTATTTGAATCTGTTATTCCTTTCAACAAAAAAACCTTGGCCAAGACATTAAAATTTTCCTATGACTTGCCTATTCTGTATTTGCCAATCAAAAAAAAAAAAAAAAAATTAACCTGAAAATGATCAAGTCTCTAGACCTGCAGTTTTCAATCAGTGTGCCACAAGAATCTTTAAAGCATGCAACACCTGACCATTTTAGTCAGGGGCACTGACCTCTTTTCCTTTAGATGGTCAAATTAAAAAATGACATCAGCCAACACAATAGCTGTATGATGTGACTGAATCAAAATTACACCTTTTTAATTTTTTGATCAGATCAACAAAAAGAAATGTATTTTTTAGTGTGTTGCAGAAGAATGTCAGTAATTAGTTTATGTATGTGCTGAGATGAAAAAGGTAAAAAAACTGCTGCTCTAGACCTATTGTGTCCTCTGGGACAGAGGTACAATACATGGTAAAAGACACCACATCAGCCAAATGTCTCACAAACTTTCCAGCACAAACATCTAAGTTTTTTAACAAATAAATTTCAGAGAAAAAAAAGACAGAAAACCTAGACACTGAGAGGGGCAAAAAAACGCAAAACCTATCAACCAATCACAATGTATGAAATTTACTTAAACCCTAATTCAGAAAAACTGTGTGAGGGTGGGGGCAGGCAAGACTGGAGTATTTGATATCAATGAGTTGGTGTCTATGCGTTTTTATACATACCCATGGTATTGCCTATGTTTTAAGTACTTATCTTTTCGAGATACATTCTAAAGAATTTAAGATTGTATTAGGCTTGCTGTCTTGAATTTGCTTCAAAAATCATCAGGGAAGGAATGGCATTGGGGCTTAGTCCAGTAAGGTCAGCCATCAGCTGGTGATTCTTGAAGCTAGGTGAGAAGTATAGGAGAATTCATTATTCTATTGTCTCTCCTGTAGTATTGTATTTTTTTTGAAATTTGTTATTTTTTTCCTACTCTCCAAAATCTAGAAGTCACCCTCTTCACAAATGATAAATTCCATCAAAACGAAAGCCAGGCTTGTTAGTACTTTGTACCATCAGGAAGAAAATTTGGGGAGAAAAAGGAGAAAAAGATGATTTAAGTTTATGTGATTGCCTGGTAGTAAAGAAAACTTGAACTTTTCACACATAACCTTCTGTCATGTTAGCCTTTTCCGTACTGCAGACACACTAAAAGTTCCCAGTTGCTGCATCAAATCATAATTCCCTTTGCTTGCCTGGGAAGGACAGTGCAGCTGCCGTTCTGTTTCGCCAGGATTCCACATTCATGGAGCCAACCAACCACAGATGGAAAATATTCAGAAAGAGATGTTTTATTGCTGCTGATGAGTACTATGTAGTTAAGCCTAAAATGGCTGCACAAACTTTTTTTCCTTGTCATTATTCCCTAAACAATACAGTATGACAACTACTTATGTAGCACTTATAGTATAAGGTATTCTAAGTAATCTAGAGATTAAAGTGTGTAGGAGGATGTGTGTAGATTATATGCAAATAATACGCCATTTTATATAAGGGACTTGAGCATCCTTGGATTTTGGTATCAGGGGGTGGGATGGAGGTCCTGGAACCAATTCCCAGAGAATACTCCTGGGTGACTGACTATATATTTAGATTCATTCTGCCGCTGTAACTACAGTGTAACTTTAAATATAGGATAGTCACAAAATTTTTGTTTTATAACTTACTGTATATTAATGAAATTATTTGTGTTGTTCATTTGAAAGGAATCCTTTGGTACATTAGGACAACAATGCTAGCCCTGGCCGAGTAGCTCAGTTGGTTCCTGGGCCAAAACTGTAGGCTCAATTCACAAAGATCGTGGGTTCCATCCAAGTGTCTGTCTCTCTCTCTCTCAAAATCAGTAAATAAAAAAAAATTAAATAAAATACTACACAATTAGCATTTATGTCAATTCTGTTACAAATAAAAGAGACACTGCAGATGAAAAGTTGCAGGATTCTCTAAGAGAAAGACTGAAGGCAGCAACACCCAGGAAAAGATTACTTACTATCAGGTTATTTCTGCCACAAATACAATTTAATAATAAATTTCTAAATGGCAATTGTATTGAGAATGAACATGATAAAATGATACCATTTATCCAGGGACTCCTATTGAATAAAAGACCATGCCAGGCAACTGAAATATATTTCCATTGTACCTTATACTAACTGAACTAAGTAGATATTAATATTCCCACTTCACAGATTAAGAAAAACAGTCTCAAGAGATCACTTTAATGACCAAGGTCAAAATAGGTGAATGAAAACAAAAACTCAGCCCTGGCTGGTGGCACAGTGAATAAGGCACTCGCCTGTGAATCCGAAGGTCGCTAGTTCAATTCCCAGCCAGGGCACAAACTAGGTTGCAGGCAGGGTCTCCAGCCAGGTCCGTACCTGGAGGCAGGTGAAAGGCAACCATGCACTGATGTCTCTCTCCCTCGCACTGAGCACCAAAGTTACCTTTGTGCAATGTTCATCCTCAAGCACATCTACCTGTTCTCAGGCTTTCTCTATAACAGAGACAATGAGGGTTTTAAATGGCCCACCCCACCCTTAAGGGCTCTAACCTTTTGAAAGCTTTACTATTGGGAAAGCCATCACAAACTAAACCTGTCATTAACGATCTGTACAGGGCATTAAATTTTAGTGGGCTGGGCTTTAGACTTTAACACCTTGTAAAAAATGTTGAAATAAAAGCTTACGCATTTCAAAACACTTAAGAACGTGTTAAACACTGGACAAGCACTTTAATTAATTGCCTCAAGACTGACTTGTAGAAACAAGTGTAAAACGTAAGCTATCAGGAAAGACCGTCCACAAGGGGGCAGCACACCACGACTCCTATACACTCCTAACCACCAGCCATCTATTCATCGGCTTTTTTTTTTTTACTAAAAATACGAGTCAAAATTTTCACTTTTTAAAAGACGCCCTACGGGTGAACCCAAAGGTAGCTGGTTCAATCCCCAGCCAGCGTACATAACCAGGTCTCCAGCCAGGTTTGTAGCTGGAGGCAGGTGAAAGGCAACCATACATTGATGTTTCTCTCCCTCTCTTCCCTCCCCTCTCTCTGGAAATAATAAATATTTTTAAAATAAATAAACAAATAAAAGACGTCCTACAGCATCCATATCAACTTGCATTTAGCCTACTCTACTGACGACTAAAACTAGAACACAGCAACAGATTTATCTGTTAGATACTATTTAAATAGTTATTTACATTTACCCGTATGTTTATAACATGAGGTATTTTGGGACTTGAGAAGTTAAATACATAAAGTGGTGAACTAAAAAACTAGTTGCAGAATTCTATCTTCACTCTGATACAAGCAGAAAAAATACTGGATGTGTAATAAATAGTCTATCTTCTCAAGAGCCTGTAAATTCTCATCACAGTTACGAAACCAAACATTATCACGAGAGCTAACCAGAACCACATCTGATTTACTCACAACACACACACCGCTTATTATTCTGTAGATTAAAAAAAATAAAGAAACTTTCAGAATCTTAACAGCTCCCACCTCTTTCAGAAACTGCAAAGTAATCAGACAGTTCAAAAGACTCACTTTAGCCATGCATTTAAAGTTATTGCCAATTATGGCAATGGCTAAAAATGTTAATGCGCATATTAGTCATATAAATTTATTGTTTATTTGAATGAAAGTTCTATAATACGTTCATGTTTTTCTTTCAAAATGGTTAAGATAATGCTTTTCTCTCTCCCTAGCACCTGGGTATACTATTTTCATTGGCAGGGCTCAATAGATAAGTTGAAAGAAAGTAAAATTGCAAAAAGCCACAAAGGTCAAACTGCAAATATCAATAGCTTTAAAATACAATCTCTTTAAACAAATTTATTAGTAGTAGGCTATGAATTGTTACATTGAAGATGTTTTTTTTCATTCAAAATTAGTAATATAGAATTATATTTTCAAAAACCTTAGTTCTTAGCGTTTGTGTGGGGTGTTTTTTTTTCATTATTGAAATAACAAGAAATAATACTATACATACTCATACTTTCCTGAGACTAATCTGATTTTTAAAAAGCTTCAGTGTTTCAAATTTAACTGATAAGCCTAAGTATTTGTTTTATGGTATTTTGCTATTATTTTATTAAAATATTCATTTAGTCCTTTGATAAATTTAGAGATTTAGTGTGGCAGTGATTAAACCAAAGTTACAATAAAACTAGCTAACTAGAATTTTATGTTTGACCAAGCCATTTGGAAGCACCTTAGTGACATTTTAACCTTTTAAATTAATTACACTATCATAAAATTTAAAACTTGTTCTGAAAAAGTTAAATAATACCAATGCACAAATCAAGTATGACCAACTAAAATTTGTCAGCCACATATTTAGATAGTATAAACAATAATATTTTTAATAAACAAACTTGTTTAAAGTTCAAGATAGATAACAAATCTTAGATATATTATGCAGTATTGAATTGCTAGTTATAATTCCATTAATTAGATATTGAATAACATTAATTATATAGTTTAAGAACTATTAGTTTAAACAAGTCTAAAATTTAAATCAGCCACTTTGATGTGCATTGTTTTAGACTTTCACTAATGTACACTTCAGTTCAAAATATATTAACAGTATAAAAACTTTTAAATTAATTTCCTTCTTTAAAATCTTGAAATATTTTATGCATACAAATCAAATTTCAGTGTTTTCTAGGTTATTTTAATAAAATTTTTCTGTAAAAATTTTAATTTGAAAAATAGAAAGCATTTTAAATTTCTAGTTGTAAAAATAGTCACAGGAATGTGAAGTACAACATGGGGAATAGAGTAATAATAATATTATAACTACGTATGGTGTCAGAATTTGGAGTACTGAACTAGTTCCAGTTACCTGGATGTACTATGTGCGTGTTATTTAAAGGACTGCTCTGAGTTTTTCAGAGGTTTGGTGCATTTTGATTAAACTCTGTAAAACATATTTCTTCTTTCCATTTTAATAATGGGGTAAACCACATGCTGGAGTTTTCAGAAAATTAGAATTATCTGTAGTGAGTATTAATAATGAAACTTAACATACTGTTAATGTCCTATTAATAACAGATATTTATGCAAGTTTTAACACACTATTAGCCCAGATGAAGGTAAACATACTTGACTCCTAAATAAAGACTCCACTATTTTAACAGTACTGAACTACTCTATCACCACACCTTCCTCCTCTCCAGCTTCCAAAGCACCTTTAAAACTTTTAAAACTTCAAAACAGTACAAGGCAGAACTGAGGAAGTAGTGCTTTTTCTCAAATAGTATACATTCCTATACATGTATACAAATCTCCCCCCCACCCCAAATATAAGAAACTACAGAATGACTGCATTTGGGGATAGAGAAAAAGATCATAATTTAATCATTTTTATGGTTTACATTTTGCTATGTAACTACATTTTTAAATCTTTCAACCTTTTTAATTTAGTTCTGCTTAATTCGTGTGGGTGTTTTGAATAGTTTATTATCTTAAGAAGATAGCTTAAGATTCCATTTGATTTGTGTCAAGTGTACACAACACTTGCCAAGAGATATAAGATTAAACAGGAACACAACAGAGATGTACAACAGTGTTCTAGCAATTTCACACTTACTCTAGTTAGTGCATCAAAATGCAATAAATGGGGGGAAACGCCTGGTCATGAGCTAAAATAAAGTTGGCTAGCATGGAAAAATAACCAACCTATGATTATCAATTCTAAGTGATGCACATACTAGACAACATGTATGACCCATTTGCAAGTGCAAAGCACAGTACCTGAATTTAAACATGATGTGTCCTGTACATGAAGAATGACCTGATTTTCACTAGCTATAAACCATCTCCAAAAGAGAGTCAAATACATTAGATTTGTTGCACTTAGGCACCTAAAGTCTGTCTTCAAGTTAAGTACAAAGCTGCTCATTTACAATAAAGTATAAGCCTACAGAGGTTTCATCGAGTACTGTGGACATTAGACTATCGTAATCAGTGTCCCATTAGCTCTCCACCACCATGCTAGGATGCATCTTACCCTAACCCTCACCCGACAGCGAAAATGATCATATAATCCGTACAATAAGAATCAATGTGTCCACATTAATTTCAGCAAAATGAATGGAGACGAGAAAGCTCTTCCTCAGTGTAAAGTTGAAACTAATTAATGTAGGACAATGACAAAAACAGAAAGTCACCATTTGGCAGCCACCACAGTTTCAGGGAAGAATCATCAGTGAATGCTTAGATCAGCGAAAGTAAGATGAGAAACCAGATCTTTACATTGCTTTAAGTTATCCCTCACAAGATCCTTCACGCGAGGGAGAAAACAGTAACAACACTGGAGAAGCCCGGCAGGTACCACCTCGACCAGTTGATCAAGGTTAACTCCTTCAACATCTCCTGATGTGGTGCACTGAGGAGAGCATCCCTCCTGCAGTGTTCCTCCGAAAATACATAACCTGATTCTAACCTTGGAAAGACAGCAGACCAACTCATTGAAACACTCTACAAAATAGCTTATGGTTCTCAAAAGCATGGAGGTCAAAAAAGACAAACAAACAGCAAAGGTATTGTCTCAGATTGAAAGAAACCAAAGAAACATCCAAACTAAATTCATTACATATGTTGGGTGAATCCAGGATCAGAAAAAGCAAACTAGGGGGACAACAGGCAAAATTTGAGTAGCATCTGTAGATGAAACACTAGGGTGTTAACATTTCATTTTGTTAATGGTATTGTGTTCATGTAACAGAATATCCTCATTTTTAGGAAACACACGCTGAAATATTCAGTGGTAATTGGCAGTCCTGCAATGTATTCTCCGATGGTCCAGAAAAATTAGTCCACATTAACATCTGGGGAAAATGAATGGAGCATGTATGAACAATCTGTACTGTTTTTAAAACTTTCCTGGAAATTGAAATAAAAAGCTTTAAAACACAACCCTCCGACAACCATCCATTTCTCTAATGTCTTTACAGCAAACTCCTTGGGAGCTGGCCCGTGCCCACTGCGTCTACCTCCTCTCCATCGATCCCGCCTTTACAAACCCTCACTAGTCCAGGTTTCAGCCCTACCGCTCCACCAAAATGGCACCTGTCAGGGTACAAATGTTGGTAACATCACCAACTCCATACATTCCCTACTCTACATCAATTGGCACAGCTGGTAACTCTCCCCACTCACATAAGGACTTCCAGATTCTCCTCCTCCCTCACAGGCTTGTTCCCTGGTCCCCACCACTGACTCCCCATCGCCTCCCCACCATGCCCTTGCCCCTACTCCCTCCACTTACTGTGTGTTCACTGTCCTGCCTCCACACGTCTCACAGGCACCTCAACTTAACCCAACCAAACTCAGCCCAACGTCTTCTCCTCCCCCATCACCCTGCTCCCACAGTCTTGCTCATCAGTTAGTGGGATCCTCATCCTTCCAGTGCTTGTCCCATAAACTGTCAAGGTGCCCGTTGGTTCCTCCATCACCCCTACACCCTGTCCCACCATGTTCGCTGTAGGCTGCACCTTCAACACAGATTTCATCCATTTACCACCATGGCCACCCCAATAGCCCTAGTCCCACTGCCGCCACCACTGACCTACCTGTGTAATTGTGATTTTCTCCTAACTGGTCTCCCTGATCCCACTCCACCCATCATAGTCTATTCCCAGTAAACTTCCCTAAACTTCAACAGAACTGTCCCTTCTAAAAACCCGTCCATGGCTTCCTCCCATTCCATTCCTACCAGCATGCACATCACCTCCTATAGCTCTCCTGCTGGGCCCTTATCCAGCCCCAACACCCCCTTATGGACTAGAATGGGGGTGCTAGTGAGTACAGGTGTTCTGAGATTGCAGCCCATCCCCTCCTTTGTTTGCAAAATCTTCCCTGGAGCCTGCCTGCTCTTCTCACTCCCCCACCTCCTAGGAGGCCCTAGGCGAGGCTTTTCCATGATCATCCGATATGAAGTAACCAAATCCAAGCCCCTGCCAGGTGTCCCCATTCCTCCTAACCCTGTTTTAGTTTTCTCTATAACCTTGAACACATCCCACATTTATGTATTTATTGCCCACTTTCCCTCTGTAAATCAAGGCTGTCCAACAGAAATATAAAGGCTACAAATGCAAGCCATATTCATAATGTTCAATTTCCCAGTAGCCAATTCAAGTCAAAGTAGGTATAACTAATGTAAATTTCAGATATTTCACATTCCCTTTTTGAAGTAAGTTCTCAAAACCCAGTGTATTCTGCAGGTAGACATCATCTCAGTTTGGATAGGCCACATTTCAATTGCCTGACAGCCACATGTGGCTAGGGCTGCCCTTGAGGACAGCACAGTCCTGGACCCTAATCTGCACAGCAAGTTCTTGTCTTCCCCAAAGCCTGACAGCAGAGCCTTGGCATGCAATACACACTCAGAACTCATTCAAATTAAAAACTACTAAGATCCAAGATCAGCAAAACAAAACCAGACAGAGGGGAGCAAAAAGGGGATGGATGTAATACAACAACAATAAAATTAAAAAAAAAACCATTTGAAAAAGAAATCATACTAGCAAAAGACCAAGCTTCCTCACACCATAAAAATATATATACAGCCCTGGCTGGTGGCACAGTGGATAGGGTGCCGGCCTGCGAACCTGAAGGTCGCTGGTTCGATTCCCCAGCCAGGGCACATGGCCAGGTTACAAGCCAGGTCTCCAGCCAGGTCTGTAGCTGGAGGCAGGTGAAAGGCAACCATGCATTGCTGTTTCTCTCCCTCTCTTTCTCTGGAAATAATGAATAAAATCTTTGAAAAATAAAATAAAATAATAATAAATAAAATTTTTAAACACACACACACAGAGAACAGAGAAGACTTGGTGAAACACCATGAAAGGTAATTACTGTATTATAATTCTTGAAGGAAAAACATTATTGACTAAAAACAAAAAAAAGCACCTCTCCTGTGATAGGAACAAAAGTAGATATTTTCTAAAGATAGCCAACAGTTACTAGCTGAAAGGCATCAAGGGTGGGACTCCCTATGTGCTCATACGAATGCAGTGAGTCACCACAGCGAGCTTCTAGTCTCAAAAAAAACAAAAAGTTCCTCAAGAGAAACTTCAGTGGGTTCTAATGAAATTTCCTCAATGTTTTAGAAATAACAAAAGACACCAAAGGCTGTTAACTTCCTTAGGCAAAACCTGTAGTCAACACAGACAGTTAGTTCACTTTGGTGCCCAAATGCTGAAACTCACTTCATTTTGCCCATATGCTTTGACGTGCTCCCTATTTAAATATTTTCTTTCATACACCTAGACTCTTCCTTTGTGTTTAGTTTCTTACCTTTTTTCTGTTTTTCCTTTTTTCTCTCCTCATATCTGTTTTTCACAAACTGACTTGTGTAAACTCCCTACTGAGGCTAACATGCCATAAAGTTGCATAAAATCATCACTTGTTCTTGCCATCTGTTGTGTTATGATATAAACACATAGTCACAGGAATACCTAGTTCAACTAATTTCAAACATCAAGTTAGTGTAAAACAGTAACTGTCGATGTATAGCATGTGGACTCCTAGAGGTCCCTGAGGCACTTGCCGGAAGTCCAAGAAATCAAAAACTATCTTTATACTTCTTATTTGCTTTCCCACTGTGTTGATAACACTAAGCTGTAGTCATCATTGTATTCTTCATTTGCAGTTAAATATAATCCAAGTTTCATCTTTGTCTAGATGAAGCCGTGAAAATTACTAATTTTCTTAAATAATCCTTGAACACAGACACCCTTTTAATATCTGTGTGGAGAAGCCGGCGGTGAACATACATGAAGCACTCCTGCTGTCTGCAGAAAAGCTCCATGCCACTGTTTGAACAGCAAGACTGAACCTGTCACATTGTTCACGGAGCACCATCTTTACTTAAGCGTTATCGAAGCCCTGGCTGGTGGCACAGTGGATAAGGTGCCAGCCTGCGAACCTGAAGGTTGCTGGTTCGGTTCCCAGTCAGGGCACATAACCAGGTTGCAAGCCAGGTCTCCAGCCAGGTCCGTAGCTGGAGGCAGATGAAAAGCAACATTAATGTCTCTCTCCCTCTCTACCTCTCTCCCTTCCCTCTCTAAAAATAACAAATAAAATCTTAAAAAAGAGCTATCAACAAAGTATGGTTATTTAACCTTGAGTATCTGGTGGACATTTGCACAAAAGAGAATAGTCAGCCAGTCACTTTTGGAAAAAGGTATTTGTCACCAGTGACTAAATTTGAGCTTGTAAGTGAAAACCAGAACTTTGGCAAACATATCTACCACCATGAGCTTTGACAGTTTCCCAATATTTAGGGATAAAAGAACCATTCAAAGCACAAGTGAGAACAATAGATTTTAATGTAACAGAATTTTAAAAAATCAGATATGATTTCAGATACCACATTTTAACTAGCCTTCCAAAACCTAGACCTCATCCAATTTTGGTGTAGGAACAAAGAATATCTACAACTACCCAAAAAGGCTATTAAAATAATCTTTTCTAAGGTTTTATTTATTTTTAGAGAGAAGGGAAGGAGAAAGAGAGGGAGAAAAACATTGATCAGTTGCCTCTCACATGCCCTCAACTGGGGACCTGGCCCGAAACCCAGGCATGTGCCCCGACTGGGAATTGAACTGGTGACCTTTTGGTTCACAGGCCAGTGGCTCAACCCACTTAGCCACACCAGCCAGGGCCTATCTTTTAAAGTTATTCCATAACTCACTTTTCAATTTGCTTCTCCCATGTCAACTCATATAAATCATTATCATTCTTTGTAACTGCCACAAAATCTACCACACTGTAGTTTGTTAAGTGAGGTGCATTTTATTTGGAAGGACATTTGAGTTACTTCTAACTTCCTATTAAACAATACTGCAAAAAAATGTCTTTTGGCAAGTGTTTTAACAAAAATTGCTAAAAGGCATTAAATATGCCAAAAAGTAAGAAACTGTTTAACATTACTTCAAAGTGCTTTTAAGGGAGGAAAACTGAGAAAAAATGGGAGGGGGGTTCTAGGTATCTTCCTCCTTTTCAAAAATCAACCTCAAAAATCGGGGACTGCAGAATGTCCCAGACAGTCAAATTCGGGCTAGAAATCCCCTTTGCTTGGAAAGTAGACCATGGTGAAATTTCCAGATTATCTGTACAATACCTGTTAAAATGTAATGAGTGATGTAATAAAACCAACAAGTTTATCTACGTGTATTATGGACTCCTACCCAAAGACCTTTTTTACTAAGTTCTGCAAGGTGGTTTGGAGCTCTTTTACCATTTTGCTTATTAAAACAGACTGCACAAGGCCCTGGCTGGTGGCACAACAGATAGGCGCCAGCCTGCGAACCCAAAGGTCACTGGTTTGATTCCCATTCAGGGCACATAACCAAGTTGCAAGCCAGGTCTCCAGCCAGGTCCTTAGCTAGAGGCAGGTGAAAAGCAACCATACGTTGATGTTTCTCTCCCTCTCTCCCTCCCTACTCTTCTCTCTAAAATAATAAAATCTTAAAGAAAAACAAAAAACAGACTGCACAAAACCATGAGGACTGACTGTTTTCTATGATACTTGAAGGGTATTCACACTTTAAATTCTAACAGACACTGCCAAGTGACATATCAAGAAGTCTTTCTTAATTTAATCTCAAGCTACCTGAGTCCATTCCTCCACACTCTTGCCAACCCCAGATAGTAGCAATCTTGCTCACTTTTCCCAATTGGCATTTTCCTAGTAACTAGTAATATCGGGAACCTTTTCCTACATAGACTGGCTATTAAGATACCACCTTCGTCCTGGCTGGTAGCACAGTGAGTAAGGTGCCAGCCTGCGAACCCAAAGGTCGCTGGTTCAATTCCCAGCCAGGGCACATAACCAGGTTGCAAGCCAGGTCTGTAGCTGGAGGCAGGTGAAAGGCGACCATACGTTGATGTCTCTCTCCCTTCCCCTCTCTCTGAAAATAATGAATAAAATCTTAAAAAAAAAAAAGATATCACCTTCTTGCCCTGGCTGGTGTGGCTCAGAGGATTGAGTTCGGGTCTCCTGTGCAACTCCTTCTCAGGGCACATTCAGGGCACATGCCTGGTTGCAGGCCCGGTCCCTGGTAGGGGCGGGTGAGAGGCAACCACACTGATGCTTTCCCCCTCTCATTCTCTCTCCCTTCCCCTCTCTCTAAAAATCAATGTGTTTAAAAAAAAATCACCTTCTCAACTGCTACTTCTTATCCTTTGTACATTTTTATACTATATTGTCTACCTCTGAGATGAACAGGACTTCTTTATCACCTAGTCTTTTTTTTAAAACAGTATGATCTCTCTTAAGATCATTTCATTTTAGGGATCCTAAGACCTACGTATCTAAACATAAAGTACAAATTCTTAACTGATTCACAACCCATAAACTATAGTCCACAGGGAAATGTGAAGCATTCCTATATATGAGACACAAACCACAGGATTATACAGGAATAGATAATATATACCTCCTATCTCCAACTGTCACGTGTAAATACGCAAGCTCATAAATGACACAATACAACTTAAGATGCCAGATACTTCACAAACATTATCCTTTAGTTCCTAGCAACCTTGTGCAATAGGTTTTATGATCCATCTTTAGAGATAAACAGAGGCTCAGGGAGTTTCACCCATTTTCCCAGGATCACGGAGTTGAACAACCAAGGTCTTTCTGATTCCAAGCAAGACACCTCTGGCCCTCCTCACCAGTGTGCTGCAAGTACTCCTGCTCCCTGATTTTGCTGTTCATGGTGTGTGCAACTAACATGTCTCCCTCATTTTTCTCCAAAGATTCATTACCTCACCGGAGGTGCCTTCATGAAAATCAAATACTACCAGGTGCTTTAAACATCACTACTGACCACTGTCTTATCATAGCTGACCTTAAAAAAATAACGTAGGCACCCTGGTGGCGTGGCTCAGTGGACTGCAGCCTTCAAACTGCAAGGTCACTGGTTTGATTCCCGGTCAGGGCACCATGCCTGGGTTGCAGGCCAAGTCCTCAACTGCGAGCATGTAAGAGGCAACCGGTGGATGTATCTCTCACACTTCAGTGCTTCTCCCCCTCCCTTTGACCCTCCCTTCCCCTCTAAAAATAAATAAACCTTCAAAAAAAACAATAATAACATAGGCTTAGTCACCCTCTCCACAGTATTCCCTAGTCCTAGCAGTTTACCCTAATACTGTCAAAGGTATGCTAAGGACAGCTCTAAGCTCCATGGAATATTTTTGAGGCACAGCAGTTCCCACAAAGAACTTACGAGGTTCAAGGCGTTTACCAGCATCTCTGGTTAAACAGATCCCAAATGAACCTAGGCATCGAGTCTCCCGTGATCACCCCAAGTAACCATCCGCTAAATTAAACTGAGATCCTAAGGTTCAACACATCAAGAATCAGAATACAAGGTGCAGCAAAAGGAGGTTTACAGCTGTGAGTATGCAAAACAGTTTATTCTTGTATTATAACTTATTACTGTATTACTTCCCATGCAAACGACTGCACACCTCCTTTTCCCCGCCCTGTACACAGTCATCCCTGGGGGCCGGCGGAGGGGAGGGGGGGCCGCCCGCTGCTCCTGCCGCCCGCTCGGCTCAGCCCCAACCACCAGCCCCAACCACCATCCTCTCACAGTTGAGCCCCTCTAATCCCAAACAGCTTGTAGTTCTCCTGCACACACCGGGATGTTCCACGCTGGCACGCCTTCTGCCTCTTCCACCCCCCGCGCGCGGGGTTAGCCTCCGTTCGCCCGCACGCCCCTGTCTGGACCTGTCCCTGGCTCGCTCGCCAACACCCAGCTAAGCACGAAGCCCCTCCTGTGTCTCACAACCTCTCTTTACCTGCAGAGGTGGACGGAGGGCACAGATGTTCACGCGAGGCTTGTGAAACTAACCCACAAGCCGCAGGGCAGAAACTTGGTTCTGAAACTCGAAATATGCAGAAGTGGGTCCACAAAGCACCGCAAAAACAAATGGAAATTACAACTTTCAACCACACTAAGTTCTCCATAGGAAAGGCAGGAGTGGCTTCTTTGTTTTTGCAAGAACAGCTCCCTTTTGGAAAAAAGACAGACATTCGGGGATCACCGGGGAGAACGCAGCACTTCTCCAACAGTTTTAACAACATCACAGCTTCTCCCAACACACAGAAAAGCTGTTGCCAAGCCCAAACGTGGTTGACTGATGAGTTAACTTGTGCTCGCACTTGCATTAGCTTCGGCCAGCCGAGTGCTGGTCAACAATGTGTTAATTACGCTCTCCATCATCATCTGCCCAGCTAGAGTAGCAAGCTGAGCAGCACTGTTTTGGACACTAATTTTTAATCAAATTTAATCTTAAAGTATGATTTAGTTAAGCTCCCAGTGCAAGAAAAAAAAAACAGTGTTAGTTTCTGAGGTAAGATCCAAATTTCAAGATGCTAAGTATGGGAGAACATAAGCCTTAGGTCTTCGAACTGTAAATTATCAAAACTATTGATTTAATTTCTACATACAACGGGCCCCAATGAATCAGAATCTAGGCTTGTCCGAGTTAGCGCAACAACCATGATCGCGAGAATAAGATGTCCTCCATGGTTGAAAAAATAAGTTTTCAACCAAACTCTCTCCTACACACTTCATTGAAAATGGCTCTCTTGGGCCCTGGCTGGTGGCTCAGTGTAATGGTGCCAGCTTGCAAACCCAAAGGTTGCTGGTTCAATTCCTAATCAGGGCACATACCCAGGTTGCAAGCCAGGTCCATAGCTGGAGGCAGGTGAAAGGCAGCCACACATTGATGTCTCTCTCCTTCTCTTTCTCCCTCCCTGCCCTTCTCTCTAAAAATAATAAAGAAATAAAATCTTTTAAAAAAAAGAGAGAGAGAGAGAGCCCTGGTTGGTGGCATAGTGGATAAGGCGCCAACCTGTGAACCCAAGGGTCACTGGTTTGATTCCCTGCCAGGGCACATAACCAGGTCTTCAGCCAGGTCTGTAGCTGGAGGCAGGTGAGAGGCAACCATACACTGATGTCTCACTTCCTCTCTGCCTCTCTCTTTTCCCTTCTCTCTAAAAATAATAAATAAAACCTTAAAAAAAAAAAGAAAGAAAATGGCTTTCTTGGTTGTCAAATTATGACTAACCACATCAATATAGGTTAATCTAAGTGTTTTGGGTAGAGCACTTTCAAATTTGAATGTGCAGGTCTTTTGACATAGCAATTCCCAGTCTAAAAATTAACCTTGTAAAAATACAAAACCAAGAGTCCTATGATATACGGCATATAAATATGCTCAATTGAAAATACTACGTAAAGAACAATGAAATTGTTGCACAGCTACAATGAATAAAGCAACTGTTTAAAAAAAGGGAACTATTTGCACCAACAACTGAAGAATCTTCAGGATACATACTTTAGCAAGAGCACAAATTATATAAACAGAATGATTTCATTATTTAATGAGAAAGTGGTGTTTGTGGCTACATACAGAAAAGAATTTCTGGAAAATATTACACCAAGGTAACCAGCTATAAGACCTGGGTAATACATAGTCATAGGGAGGATTGTAAAACAAGTATGTTCACATTTTACTTCATGTGGTTTGAATTAATTTGAATGCATACATATGTAAAAATTTATTAAGCTGTTTACTTCATACTTAAACATGCAATTGTATTTAGGTTATACCTTAATTTAAAAAAAATTTGCCCTGGCTGGTGGCGCAGTGGGTAAGGTGCCAACCTGTGAACCCAAGGGTTGCTGGTTCGATTCCCAACCAGGGCACATAACCAGGTTGCAAGCCAGGTCTCCAGCCAGCTCCATAGCTGGAGGCAGGTGAAAGGCAACGATACATTGATGTTTCTCTCTCTCTCTGCCTCTCTCCCTTCCCCTTTCTCTGAAAATAATAAATAAAATCTTTAAAAAAAAGAATTGGGATTCAAACCCAGATGTAGGACCTCATGCCCTATTCTTCAGGCTGTATCCCTCAGGGCAACAAGGACACAAGGCAGCACCGAGGTTCCTAATCAAGAGGTTTCTGCGCAACTGCTCCTTCCTACGCTCTCTAATCCTTAATATTCCACACTGAAGAGACTTTTTCCTGCGCCCTCACTGGTGTAGCTCAGTGGATGGGGCATTGTTCCCACAAACCAAAAGGTCACCAGTTTGATTCCTGGTCAGGACACAGGCCTGAGTTGCAGGCTTGTGAGAGGCAATCGGGGTGATGTTTCTCCTTCTCTGTTACTCCTTCCTTTCCCATAAAATAAGTAAATATAACCTTTGAGAAAGAGAGAGAGAGAGAGAGAGAAAGTGGGAGGAAGGGATAGGGAGGCAGGATGGAAGGGAGAGGGAGTGAAGAGAGAGAGAGAATTCCTCCTGCAAGCCAGGATCCTACCCATCTTGGTAACAAGCAGGGACAACCAGGCACCATGGACTCCACTCCAAGCACAGCTACCTCCTGCATCTCCAACAGACTTCACGAATCACAATCACCTGCCTGAGATGAAGCCACATTCCTGCACACCTGCCTATCAATAGCCTCTGACCCACTCTCAGCTCTTTGGACCTCCCTCTCACTTTGTTGCTATTCATTTATGTTAAGATGAAGCTGCTAAAAACTGCCGTAAAGGAAAAGCAGTCTCCTTTTCTGTCTTAAGACAGGGTGTCAAGATATTTTATTATATAGTAAGCCCCAGACTTCAGGCTACCAGCACCTGTCTTTTTCCTACAGGAAGACAATAAAATCAACCCTCAAAGAAGCCAAACGAGATTTTTTTTCCCCTTTAGAGAAAGCAAGAAACAGGGCAACTCTGCTCTGACTTGCCATCGCAAACATGACCAGGCTGCTATGTAAACCACTAGGAGGATTTGAGGACTTAAAGGGGAGGAATGAAGGCAAGGCAGAGTCCAGGGCCTGGAAATGGGTCCCACCAATCCCCCGCAGTGCCTCCAGGCAAGTCACCTCCCAGGGTTTTATGGAGAATCCTTTGGTAAAGCAACTACCATCACTGAAAGAAACCTACTGTGCTAGCTTATTTTTATTAGTTTTCCTTTTTTAAATTAGATGTTAAATGTATTTTGAAAGTAGTACTCCACTGATCAAAGAACTTGTGTAGACATGGAAAAGTCATTGAAAAAAACTTACTGTCTCAAAATCAATTGCTCTAACACATTACCCCATTTTCATAACTATTGTGGCAAAAGATAGAATCCATAGTTGGAGGTAATGGCTACTTGATCAAGAATCAGATTTTTAAATATGCAAAACTGAGAAAATGCAGAGTACTTACAAAAGATTTCTTGGAATTCTTATAGCTAAGATTTTTAATGAATAAAATGGAAGGAATGCTTTACTCATTCCAGGACCCTAAAATAAAGCAATTAAAGCACTGGTTTGGCCAAAAAGTTTGACTTTTTCCATAAGATAGCTCTAGTAGCCCTTAGTTGTCTTTAAATTCATATGAAATCATTTTGTTAGATTTCAATGTGACAGCTGTCATACCAGCATGCATTTAAAAACATCAAAATTGGTGAATTTTTGTGTAGTCATTTTACTATTGAAAATGGAAGAAAATAAGCAACATTTTTGGCATATAATGCCTTAGTATTTCGAAAACGGTAAAAATGCAACTGAAACGCAAAAGATTTATTTGGTGTACAGAGAAAGTGCTGTGACTGATCAAACATGTTAAAAGTGGTTCATGAAGTTTCGTGCGGGAGGTTTCTCACTGGATGATGCTCCAAGGTCCAACCAGTAGACCAGCTGAAGTTGATAGCAGTCAAACTGAGATCAATTGAGAATAATCAATGTTATACCACATGGAAGATAGCCTTCATACTCAATATCCGAATCAATAGTTGGTGAAAATGAAAAATGTGTCTTTTATTTTATGGGGGGGAAAAACATGAACTTTTTGGCCAGCCCAATATGTTAAAGTTGTGATATCTGTTAAGTGTTTTAGCCAATAATTGCAACCTTTGCTTGTCAAATCATTAAGTATTTAGACAACCACATAGAAGCACTGAACTCCGTCTATACTGTTTTAGAACCTAAGACAGATTCAAAAGATTTTCCAAATGCATATTAATAAAAGCAGAATGGGCTGTTCATAAGAAAGTAGGCTCACTATTGCCAGAAATGTTGAAACAGTAAGTACACTGTCACAAACAAGTTATGTCCATTCAACAAGAGATCTGCTCAACTTGGACTCTACCACCTAACAGAATGTTAATAGGTGTTTCTAGAAAATAAGAAAATGAGCCTTGGCCAGGTAGCTCAGTTGATTATTGTCATCCCAATACGCCAAGGTTATGGATTCAATCCATAGTCAGGGCAAATTCTTACAAGAAACAACCAAGTGAATGAATAGGTGTAGCAACAAATCAGTTTTCTCTGTCTGTCTCTAAGATCTATAAACGTTTTAAAATTTTTATTTAATAAAAATAAGAAAATGAACTAATATCCTAATAAATGACTTCTGGAAGCAGGGCTACATTCCAAGGTGCTCCAAAATTCATAAATCACTCTCCGTCTATTCATAACAGAGCCAGAAGCTGAGACTTAAGACCACTCCCACTTGCTTATTCATTCACCTAAATGATAACTTTCAGAACTCTCAGTGGTATCTGCACACTTGATGACATACCCTTCTCCACAGGCTTTCTTTACTGATCCCCCACGGAGGGTACACTCTGCTCGCTTTCTTCCACTCACTGGCCTCCTTCCCTCTCCTTTGCTGGTACCTCCTTCCTAGAACCCCAGGCCCAATGCCTTGGTGATCTTGTCCAATTCCATGATTTCAAATACCACAAGCTAACGAAGCCTCTTATTTTCACCTCCACTTCCTACCTCCACCTGAGCAACAGACTGGTATACCCAGATATCTACTTCTTCATTTACATTTCTAATTTCTCATAAGTACCAGAAACACAGTATGCCAAAGTAAAGTTCCTGATTTCTACCCAAAAGTCTGTCCTTCCTCCAATGCTCTCCATTTTGGTAATAGGCACCATCTTTTACACAGTTGTTCTGGCCAGAAAGTCACCCTTTACTCTCCTCATACCCCCTCATCTAACCCATCAGGAATCCTATTGGCTGGTCCATAGAAATACACAGAAAATTACCACTCTTCATCCTCTCCAAAGCTAATTTCATAACTCTTGCCAGGTTATTACAATGGGGATTGTATCTCCATTTCTAATGCTAAATGCAGTTTTCAGATATTTTATGTTCCAATCATTTTGAAGCCACTACTTTCCCCCTCCTCCATTTGATGGAAGATAACCTACAAAGATGGCCCCCCATCAACAACTCCTTCTCCCACATCGCAGACCACTCTACCATCAAGAGGTAGGGTCTATTTCCATATTCCCCTTGCATCTAGGCTGGCCTGTGACTTGCCTTGATCAACAGAATTGGACAGAAGTAAGACTGTGCCCACTTGGGACTAGCCCTTTAAGAGGCGCAGCAGATTCTGCTTTTTTGGGGGGTAGCCAGCTACAGGCTAACACCACCAACTGATGAGATACCACTTGGAGAAAGGTCAGGAGGACAAGCACCAAGAGGCCAAGCAGGTGGGTGAAGCTTTCATGGACCTCTTTGCCCAGCTTGGTAAATGGCCCAAAATGACACCAAGTGGAAGGGAATCAATCACCTAGCAGAACCAGAGTCTTGAGGAAGAAAAACTTGTTGTTTTGAGCTGCTTGTTTGGTGGTAGTTTGTTATGAATCAATTTCCTAAACAATTAAATGATGATGCCAGGTATTCTAAGGATTTAGGTCTTTTTCCACTTATTGCTCAATTAGAGTCCTCCAAGAATAGGTCTAGCATAATTTCAAACTGTTTCCTAATCAAGTTAAATAGTCTCAGGATATTTTCTAAAATATATAATTTATGTACTATGTGTGCCCCTTCAGGGCAACAAAATCCACATAGTATATTAAAATTTATAACTGCGTTTATTTACCAATACTGAACACTTGCCAAACAGCAATTTAAGACCATGAAAATTTACACCCTCAATTTTAATAGAGCACTGAAAACAACGTTTGCCACCAGCTTTCAAGCAAAACCATGGCAGACCAAGCCGATTTTTAAACATCAACTTTATGGGGCAGAGATCCTAACCAAAGATGCCAATCTACCCTTTGGTCACTGCTACCACACTGCCACCTCCTGTCTTACTGCCTCTTGAATCAAAGGCAAATTGATCAAGGAAAACTCAGCCAAGAACACAGCCTCTCTCCTTTCTCCTAGACCAAATCAACCACCAGAGTTACTGAATGGATAACATACCTTTTAAAAATGTGTCCTGGCTGGCACAGTGGATAAGGCATCAGCCTGTGAACTGAAAGGTTGCTGGTTCGATTCCCAGCCAGGGCACATAACCAGGTTGCAAGCCAGGTCTCCAGCCAACTCTGTAACTGGAGGCAGGTGAAACACAACCATATATTGATATCTCTCTCCCTCTGTCTCTCTCCCTTCTCTATTATTTCTAGAAATAATAAATAAAATACATTCTTTAAATATTACTGCTAGAAAAGTTGCTGTCTTAATGCTGTTAAAGACAATTGCAATGGGAGTTGCTTTAAATACACAGCAAGATAGCTCAGTAGCTGCACTTTCATACAAAACCCCAGACTCACAAGCACACATGAACTGCAGTGGTGTGGCTCATAAAAGAATTTCAAAGTATGGCAAAGATCATTTCCCTCTTGTTGATGGCCTGAAAGAGGTACACGTGCAAAAGCAACTGAGCTACGAAACTACAGAAGAGAAATACAAGTCAAGTTTCTTACAGGGGAAACCCCAGATCTCTGTAATTCCAAAGGATCTTTTTAAGCCTTAGCTGGTAACTCATTTACTTCAAGCAGAACGGCAGATCAGAACAAAATATGCCTCTTGTTAGTTTATTATAATGGCATTTGTCAGGAACAGATCACACAAGTCGAAAGGAAAGCCAGAAACACAAGCCAAGCTTCTCAGTTCCCTCTGGCTCCAGCCACATGTCATGTTTCCCTAACATCTTCCTTGTTACAGTGGACTGCCACACACAAGCACTTAACATTTACTTTTCGTTTAAATGCTAATAAGGCCGAAGTAAGAAATCTTTGTAACCCTTTCCAACGGTATTGAGAAAACAATATAAAATCAAGAGAAAACTTGCTGGCTGCAATCACTTAAGCTGTCGTGCATTACTGACCTGAAATGGAGCACTTATGAATTTTACTGGACACAAAGTTTCCTAACATTCAGGACCTCACATCTCCGAATGTGTGAGAAATCTCTCCAGTTCACAGGGTTCACCTACACCACTCCCATAAGCAGAAGCAGCACAGCTATTCACACCTATGTTTAAATGGTCAGCATTAAAAACACCTTTTATTGCCCTGAAATGACAGGGTCATTTGCCCTGGCTAATGGGCACACAGCTGGGCACGGCGGCACCACCACCCTGCCCCAACCCCCCCACCCATTCTATACTTAGCTATTAAAATGCAGCAGTAGCATTTCAATAGCCACTGAGAGGCCTGGCTGGTGGCACAGTGGATAAGACGCTGGCCTGTGAACCCAAAGGTGTCTGGTTCCAGTCCTAGTCAGGGCACATAACCAGGTTGCAAGCCAGGTCTCCAGCCAGGCCTGTAGCTGGAGGCAGGTGAAAAGCAACCACACATTGATGTTTCTCTCTGCCTTTCTCCCTACTCCTCTCTCTGGAAATAATCAAGAAAATTTTTAAGTATAAATAAATAGCCACTGAAATTAAGATGCCCTGAAAACTTCAGTGTTTTATACATGCTCTATTCAGTTTACATGTTAAGCACAAGAACCTAATATGGAAGGGAGTTGTTCACTTAATTTTTTAAAATAAAACAAAAAAGACTTCTGAGCTTGAGCACTACAGTCAATTTTAATGAATTCTTCCTGAAAAAAAAAAAATACTAACAACTACAATATCCTACTGTTTTCCTATAATCAAATATATATTTGGCTACATAGCTTAATCAATATAGCATAACAGCCAAACTATGAGGAAGCTGAAGTTTTAAAAAACAAAATATAAAAAATTTTCATTATTTAAAAAAGTAATGGAAAGTCAAGTAAAACCACCATCCTCTCAGTTTCCCAGTGTCAGCGACTTTCCTGGTGCCTCTCCCATGCCCAATAGCCCACAACATAACAAAAATATCAGTGGTATTTACATAATCACATAGGGGCACATACAAGGTCCCACAAAGATCCCAGTGGCTCTTCCCAATCAAACTCAGCTACAGTCTTCCAAAGTCACAACAGTCTTCACGCCCACCCTCGACTTAAAACTTAACCCCCAAGTGGAAGGGAGGGTTAAGCTTGCTCATAGTTTGGAGGGAAGCCACATGTGCTATAGCTAATATATTTGAAACAGAAAGCGCTAGACTATCACCAATACTCAAAGCAACCCTCGCTTTATTCTGGATGCAGGGGCCCTCAAACTCTGGGAACTGCTGCAATCATCTTCCCCAGTGGCAGGGTGTCTGAATGCAGAAAAGCAACATTCCTTCCACATTCCCTTGAGACTTCGGTAATCAGGAGCTAAGCTTGGCCTGAACCAAATTCAACAATACCCCTTCCTGAAAGGGTCCCCGCCCAGCTCTGCTCCTAGTCAGAGCGGGGCCAGGCTGCCAAGCATCAAATCACTTCCCAGGCCTGCTCCCCTGTTTAGCCGCTGCAAGCCCATTCATCCATCTCAGAGTGCTGCCATAAGCATTCTTCAGCACAGGGCTCCCAACATGCCTTGCACAGCAGGTATAAAGGTCATTGCTGCATATGTGGGTGTGCCAGCCTCAGATGCCTACAGGATGATGGGATGGAATGCAATGACTGCTAAGCACAAAGAACTCCACCCAAAAGTCCAGCAGGCTCACTTGGCAAGGATTGGTCTTCAGCATTCAACTCACTGTCACCAGTACCACCTCTTGACCTTCCTGAAAGTGCTGGGATTGTGGATCACCAGAGCTCCTCCTGCCCACTCTCTGCCAAGGCTCACGCAGGCAGTGGAAGCATTCAGATGAAGTGCAGCACGGCTCCCAGGTTCAGTTACGAAAATTGTAATATGAATTTCCAGAAAATTGTTTCTAAGAAAACTCCACAAAAGAAAGCTCTCCACTTTTGTTTTTAGCCATTTCAATATAATCAAAGGAATTACTTGATAATTCTCTAAATCAGTTAAAAGTTGTCTCCAGTATACTCCTTATTCATTTTGCTAGTAAGATAGTATCATTTAAAATTCTGAGCAGTTTAACTTGATTTACACTGTTAATAAACTGAAGAGGCTGCCATTGATAAATACTTGCTGCCATTGGCAACATTTACCTTGTGTGCCTTCCTATAAAGGGAAACCTGCTCTTCTAAAAGAACAGGTAACTAAGGCTTTACGTTGAATAAAAGCCTTTAAGAATAAAACAATCAGTCCTTTCCAGGTGTTTTAAATGTAATTCCCTGCACATGGGGAGGAATTAATACCAGGTTGGAAAGTCAGGAGAGTAAGTTAAATAATCTGCATATGCATCCAGGTCAATGAGTTATAGCTGAGAAGCACAAGACATTTAATTTTTAAATTTAGAAACTCTCAAATGTTAAAATGCCAGTCCTTCAACACAACCATTTGCTTATTTTTTTAATTCAATATTTAAAGAAAATTCAGATACACTAACTAAACATGAGACCAATTAGAATTTGCAGAATGTGCTTTCACAACCCTCCCACCCCCCAAAAAAAATTCAGAATATGCCTTTAAACTTCTTTTTAAGGAGACATGACTTCATCCTCAATTTTTAAATTCCTATTAAACTGAAACAAATTTAGATACTCTTCAGTACACATTCTATTACTTTGGTTAATTTATAAAAAGAATTCCATTCCGCCATATAAAATTATTTGACCCCCTACAGAAATTCCCAACTACAACCAAATCTACCCGGTCACACAAATCTCTTTCCAAATATCCTAATGAAAATTAAGTACATGAGCAAAAGAAATCCACAAAACCCCAAACCAACGGCTAACAAAAACACAATTTGTGAAAATGCTTTACCTTGGAAGAGAACTCAATCTTGAAACAGGCAAACAATGGCATTTTATGCAGCCCCCCTCTCTGCACAGCAACCGGGAAATACATAACAAACCCCTCCCACCTTCCAGCACCCACATTATCACCAGACACAAACATACATAACCAGACACAAACAGTCCTAGTTGAAATTAACTTCCAGGTCACTGCTGGGAGGGGGCTGGGAGTGGGGAGGTGGGAGGGGAAAAGGCAGAAACCCTAAACCCCACCTTGCAAAACCCAGAAAGGCACAGGCCAGCCCCAGCACCACCAGGGAGGATCAGCACCTATCCAGCGAGGGTTACAGAGCGGGGATCTTGGCCTGATCTTGAGAAAGGAGCCATTTCTGCAAAAACACTCCAGAGGTTCAAACACAGCCCCCAAAAGTGACCCACTAACACGTGCTCTCTGAAAAGTGCTACCCCGTGGCTGCAGTAGCCCAGATCTTGAGTCTTCACGATCTCTTGGTGGTTATTTGTAAGCAAAGACATTTTTAACAGGGTTGGGGGGGACAGAAAAGCAGGAGACAAAGGCGGACTGGCAGAAACCTGTGGACCTATGGAGTGACTGAAAGGCGCCTCTGGGTAGCAGAAGGCCAGGCGTTCCCTCAGCGTGTGGACCCTGGCTGGTCAGGCCACTTCTCCGTCTCAGACTTGCAGGCGGCTCCCAGGCCTCTCAAGGAAAGGCAGGCCACATTTGTCAGTGTCCGCAGCTGCTTTGGCCTATCCTGTCCTTATAAGCAAAATGGTGGGGAAGGGGCGGGGCGGGGGGTGCCCATGGCTTCCTAAATCCTACAGATTCCCCCAAATTGCCCTGAGCCTGATTTCCTGATGTAACAACTTGACCTACTCTGCCCCGGAACATTAAAGTTATGAGCGCTTCCTTGAGGGACTTCTCTACCAATGACACCAATCGAGTGTCAAGCACCCACCAACAAGCCCTCTATTCTTCGCAGCGTTACCCACGCACACACACCTGTCATCCACTTAAATGCAAGAGAAAAACCCAAGGCCAAGCCACACAAGCAAGCAGCCCAATAAGCATTAAGAGGAAAAGTTTTCAGCTGTGTTGACAGTCTTTCCTCCCAATAATGGGGGTAAGAACAGAATCGACGAGAACACAATAAACTAGCTCACCTTTGCCGTTTGGGGACCGAGTGCTCAACTTCTATGAGTTTCCCGTGTAGTTCTACTTTACCTGCGGACACACAAGAGATGCAAGGCAGTTGGCAATGTTTAGCGGCTCTCCGGGGCCGAAGGACCCGCAAGGCCTAAGCGGCGACCCAAGTGGCTTTCTCGCCACAACGGCCCCGGAGGCGACTCCAGGCCGAGGGATTAGGCCGGCACCGCGCGGGGTAGGACTCTAACCCCCCCGGGGGGCAGGGTAACTTGCAGACGGGCGGGGTGGGGAGGAAAGTCCACTGGCGGTCCCACTACTTTGGCCACATTCTTCCTCCCGACCCGCGGGCTCCGCAGCCCACCTGAGGGCCACTCAACCCCACGACCATCGCTGGACCGCCAAGGCTCCTCCACGAACCTCCCCCGAAACTCGCGTGAGGCGAGCGGAGGGGAGGGGGCGACGAGGCCTCCCCCCACCCCTCCCCGGTTCAAGCCCAGGCCGGCGGGGAACAGGGAGTGGCGGGAAAGGCTCCGGGACAGCAGGGTGGGCGCAGAACGAGTCAACGCCCGCCGCACGACTGGGCAAGGACAGCCCGCGCGCGAAGGACCGTGCGGCGCGCGCCACGCCGAAAGTCGAGGCTCCGGGGGCCCGAGAGCAGCCTTTGCCTGGGGCGCCCCCGGTCCCCGCCGAGCGCGCCCCGCCACCCCTGCGGCCGCGGCCGAGCGCGGAGAGCGGCCGGTCCCTCCCTGGCGACCACCCACTGCCTCCACCCACCTGTCCCTCCGGCCGGTGGGACACGGGGGAGGTGGCACTTGGAACCCAGGTCGCACTCGCCCACCGCCCGCAGGGTCGAGAGGCAACGCGGGGCCTCGGGTGCAAGGCGGCAGCCCGCGGCCCCCTCTGCTGCGGGGTCGAGGCCACTCTGCGTTGCCCCGCGGCCCGGGTCTGGGGTGGAAGCGCGGGGAGCGAACCCAACGCCGTGAAGTGTGGTGCAGAGAAAGGGAGGAAGGAAGGCGGGAGAAGCAGGCGTTCGCTTGGCCCAGCGTGCGGGAGCCGGGAGCACGCGCCTGGGCCCGGGCGGGGCGCGGGGCGAGAGCTCGGGTCCAGCGCCCGCGGGCGCCCCTCCCCCGGCTCGGCTCCCCGGCTCCGCAACGGTCCCCGCTTCCCCCGGAGCCCGCGCCGGGGCTTTCTTGACAGCGCGTCCACCCGAAGCCCGCACGGCTCCGGCGCGGGGCGGAGAGCGACGGGGTCCCGGCTCGGAGTCCACGCGGCGACAGCAGGGGACCCCCACGCGTGTGGGCGCCCGCGCCTCGGCTCGGCTCCCGGACCCGCGCCCGGGCCTGGGCCCTGTGCGGACCAGCGGCGGTAGCCGCAGGCCTGGCTCCGGGCCCCGACCTCGGCAGGCCCGGCGGGCGGAGGCGCAGGGCTGGGCAGGCGCCCGGCGGGGCCAGGCCGGGGCCCACCTGAAAGCGCCTCGATGGCCTTGAGGGCCCAGCCCTCGTCCGGACAGTCCACGAACGCGTAGCCGGTCTTCACCAGGAAGGGTCCAGACACCGGGATCTTGGCGTCCTTGAAGATACTTTCCAGGTCCGAGGGCACGGCGTTCTCGCTGAGATTTCCGATATACAGTTTGTTCATTGTGAAGAGTGGTTGTTTTTTAAGATTAGGAGAAAAACAAAAAAATTAAAACCACCTCCAGGGATGGATGGATCCGGTGGGTTTTGTTCCCCTTGTCTTCTCGCCGCTAAAATGCACAAACACAGTAAGAACCAAGGACAAGAACGAAGAGAAAAAAATCAGATCCGAGGGTTGTTTTTCCCTTTCTGGTTATTAAAAAAAAAAAAAAAAAAAAAAAACCCGAAAAGAAAAAGCCTTCCTACAACCCAAACGCATCGAGTCTTCCTAACTCGAAGAAGGAGGCGGGATTAGCGAGAAAAAGGAGAAGAGGGGGAGGAGAAAGGGGAAAAACTACTTTTTTGTCTCTTCCTCCCCAACCCCTTTGGCATCGGCCGGCGGACTGTGAAAATATCACACTACGTGAGGGCAGGCACCGCCTCCCCATAAAAAAACCCACAACGGTGACTGGCAGGAGGGAGGGGAGACGGGGCGGAGGGAGGAAGGCGCAGGAGGCGGAAAAAATCCGCTCCGAGTGTCCGGCTTTTTGAATGAGCCACGTGTTCAAACTACAAATCAACGTCTCACGTGAGGAATCCCAGCGCCTCAATTAGAGTGGGTTTTGGGGGGCGGGGTGGAGAACGAGCGAGAGGAGGAAGAGGGGGAGGGGCAAGGAGACCGGCCAGGGACCCTGCGAAGAGAATGAAGAGGGAAAATCGCTCGAGGAGCCGCAGCCGGGTCTCCGAGGGACTCGCCGTTACAGACTGATTAGCGCTACCGAGTTTAGAGAGGGTTATCTGGTCGGGCGGGTCCTGCGGGGGAGGGGACGAAGTGGGCAGGCATACTGCCTTTTCTTGAAATGAGATGGGATGGGGGTACTAAATAGGCGATTCCTCGGTGCTAGGACCCGAGTGTTCGCTGTTCGATTTCTTGACATAGGTAACGAACAAAACCGAAGAGTCACAATCTCGAACTCGCCTTGTGGCTTGGGTGACATTAGAAGTGTAACCTCGAAGCCGCCAGCATGTTTCCAGCGCCAGCAGGGGCGGAAACGCAGGGAGGGGAGGGGTGGGGAGAGGCGGGCAGACGCGCCCCACCCCTGCACCCTTCACCGGCCCGGGCGCCGGGAAAGTGGGGCGGCCCCAAGCCCGGGAGGTGGGGGATGGGAGCTCGCAGCGTCCTGGGCGGGTGTCTGGGCGACACCTCCTCCGCCAGTGTTCGCGGTGGCTCTGGGCTTCGCGTTTGCCATTGGTTGCACGATTCAGAAAAGGCTCTGGGATAAATGAGGCCGGGGGCGGGCTTGGCCGCCGGTGGGGGAGGGGACGGCAGGGGCGGAGGTTCCTGGGGTGGGGATGGGGGCTTCCCCGGGCCTTGGAGGCCCGAGGAGAAAACTCAAGAGTGGGAAATGTCGGTATTTAAAACGGAAACCATTTCTTCCTGTAGTTTCCAGAGGAGGAGGAGTGGGGTAGGCTGATACTTTCATTTAAATATTTTTAGTTTGTTTGAACTTGGGACTCAAGAACGGAAAGATCGCTCTGCGTGACCCCTAGATGGTATTCGCACTCGAAATGTCTTGGAGTCTCTTTCTCCTTTCTTTTCTGCCCTCATTTGGGCATGAGAACCATTCAGAATTTTCCTCGTGTGTAACGAGTACAATGGTGGGTGTTGGGGGAGGGTCTGGGCCCAGTGGAGCCTTCCTGGGCCAACAAAATGTGAACTGGAGACAAGGAATACGGAAATGAACGCGGTGCTGGGGTTCTGATGGAAATCACCAAGAGTCGTTTCATGATTGTGGACTCCATTCCCAGGCTTCGTTTGCACCAGATACTTGTGGTACATTTTTAACATGTATCCCATGGAAAAGATATAAAATGCTTAAACACGTGAATGAACTTCGGTGTAGTGTGAAAATAAATGCAAGCCTCTTTAATGGCTTGATACCTTTACTATAGAGGCATGTATTGTGTAACAGAGTAAATATTGTGATTTACCTTGAGACATTTTAAGCAATTATGACAATTGATATAGTTTCCCTTGTCAAACCGTATATGGCACTTAAAAGTGTGCTTTCCAATTAAAAAATGAATGGGAGGTTTTTTTAAGTATGTGGGAATCATTTCATAATATGAAGAGTAGATAATTTTTTTCTTTGAAACTAAACTTCTTTTATAAATGTGTGTTAAGGAACTGGAGGATATCAGATCATCCATTTTAAATGCAACTCTTTCTAACATGTTTTTTCTTTCCTGCCAAGCAAATCCAAATTTTTAAAATGTAAACCTCACTTTCACAATATTTTCATTCACATTTAACTTAGTAAGATGCTTTTACTTTATGAGATAGGGTAGACAAACATGTTTTTGTATAATAATTTAGAAGTGTATTACGAGCTTTAGTTTAAATATCTATTTTGATGGTTGAAATTTTATGTTTATGGCTAGGTTTAACATTTTTCCCCCAAGCAGTAGATTTAACTTTTATGAGTTTACTTATTTTTCCTTTTCATGATTTTAATAAGGGAACCTTGGTTCTAAAAAAGAAAAAATAGGTATTTTTCCTTCATGACGTCTGTGGTATTAAAAATGTAAATATCAAAAATTGTGAATTTTTCATGAACCTGTTGCATGTGATCAAAAGCTATTTGAAAAAATGCTTCTTATACACTTAGTAATGTTTGTTTTCCTAAATACCTCTTTAAATATTATAAACTAGCCTGTTGATCATTTAACTTTTAGTAATTTCTTATTAAGAACAAACTTGGGATGTTCAGCATGTTTTTTAGTCAATTGAATGATACCTTTTGAATTCCTGACTCTATTTGCTCTTATTAAAACTGAGACCTGAGGAAATATCTACTTCCAAAGCATGGGAAAAATTGCTTATTTTTCAAAAATATTAGCCCATGCTTATCTGTCACTATCAAACAAATCTACCAGCTGGAATTTAAAAGTGTGTGCTGTTTTGATGAAATATGTTTCTAGGACTCTTGTGAACTTAATCTGTGTATTATTGTAACAAACTGGATACTCCATCCAGGACCTTAAAAACATACATGAGTAATACAAGCTCAGACATCAAAAGGGGAGGTGGAACCAGTCCACTTCACTTCGAATCTTCCAGACACTGAGGGATAAGTTTATATTTAATGGCTGAGTAAAAAAAGAGCATGGGTAATAGTTTTTTATTGGCATTTCAAGTGCAAGAACATTTTTGATGGATTTTCAAGAATGAATATAAAGGCAATCTGACTTCCTGCCTTTTTGATGGGTCTCATACAAGGAATTAACCATGTGTATGGGTTACCCCCAATTTTTCCTGAAGCAGTTGTCGCTCCTATTTAGTAATTCCGGGAAGGACTCTCATCCATTGTGTGTGCTCTGATCGGGGGAGTCTTTGCAACTGCAGCCTATTTACTCTTTGGACAGCTGCACGTCCTCCTCTGCTGACCTGAGTGCAATAAAAATGTTTCTTATTGGCTAGTGTAATATTAAAGCAGAAAAATTACGTTTAGAAGGTCGGTTCCCGTGGCTGTATCCACAGGTAATAGGCGAAGGCTGAGCAGGTAGATTCCTGTTGCCTGAGTCCAGCCGGGAGCCGAGGTCCTTAACCAGGGTGGGCTCGCGGTGCTCGTCGAGTCGCCTGGGCCTCCTAGGAGGTATTTTTTAAAACACACTCTTGCTCCTTCCACCAGTGCTCCTGGACTCTGTGATCTGTTGAAACCAGATGCATGATAAGTAGTAACCTTTCTTTGCCCTCTCTTCGGAATCTGCCTTCAGTATGTTTATTTAAAATAAAAAATGGTGCCCCGGGAGAGGAGAAGATGGGGTTTCCTTTTCCCCTTCCCGGAGAAAGAGGGGCGGGATCCTTGCAGCTCACACTGGAAGATCCTTCGTAGGCGCAGGCTAGCCTCGCAAGCCCTCGACCGCTGCACCGCCCTGGCGCTGCACTGGGACAGCTGCCTTCTGGCTTCGCCGCGGGATCTGTCCCACCTCGCGCAGCAGCAGCATAGCCTCGTTGGATGCGAGGGCCCGGGGAGCCTCTGTCGGCCCCCTCGCAGCAGGACCCCACCTGAGGTCCTCAGGCGCCCGCCCATGGGTTGCCGGGACCGACCCGGCAGCCTGCGATTGGCAACCCTCCCGCACTTCCGGCCTGTTACGAGAGTGCGAGGGCCGCCCTGGCGCTGCGGGATGCTTGGTACCCACGGAGGGAGACCGCTAGGAGCCCTGGCTGAACCCTGCACCGCTGCCTCGGTCGGGGCGGGCCGGGCTGCTCCGCAAGAGGGGCGCTCGGGGTGCGCAAACGCGGCCCCGGGGCGGGGTTTAGCGCTGCGCGGGGCTGACTCGCCTAGACCAAGTTGAGCAACCCGCGTGGAGAGACACCGCCCCCGGCTGGGGAGGGGGCGGGGGCTTCTCCTCTCACCCGATTGGTGGGCGGAAGGAGCCTATCATCGTAGGCTGCCTGGGCTGGAGCGATTTGCTGGTTTCCATTCATTGGCCCCCGAGCTGCCCCTGGATTTCCATCTTTTGTGGCGCGAAAATAACCCTTTGCTCCCTCTCCTTGGTGAGGTAGGGCGCCCCTCTTCGAGTTCTCGCTTTTCCAGCCCTTTAACTGTGAGCCCCCAGCACCAACCCCCAAGGAGGAAAGGGGGAGGTATCTAAGGAAGAGACGAGAATACTGCGTGTGCGGTGGGGCCCGCCCCTTGGGCTGACCGCGTGGTGCCCGCAGTCCTCTCCCTTCCCCCAGCCTCCAACACCCGGAGGTCGTGGGTTTGCAGCTGGAGTCACATCTTGTCCAACGTCTGTCTAAGAGAGGATCCGTCTTTTTATTAAGTTGAAACAACAAAACACGTCTTTAGATGCCTGGATTTTCCTGAGCTGCTTGAGGATCGACTCATTCTGCCCCCTCCCCTTCTAACTTTGTGGTTCACAGGGTGGTTTTAAGCAAAACCAAATAACCCCTCCAAAAAAAAAGCAAACGAAAAATTCTGGGGGAAATCAGCTATGCCGAGAGCAACGTTTTCGTTGGCTGTCCTAAGACCGAAGAAGCTGAGACCGACCTTGAAGGGTTAGAGATTTGTGTAGCTAAAATGTTCCAATTTTACATTTGGTGGAGATAGTGAGAAAAAAGTGAGTTTGGCTTGGAAAACACAAAACAAACGAATAATCATATTTAAAATGAGTAAGTGAACAAGCTCACAGCTACAGTGGTGTGTTCCAGGCAGTGGTGTCTTTGCTCCGTTTATAATTATGTACATAACTTGCCATTGGGCTTCTCAAAAATAAATTAAAGATCAGAACTCTGTGACAGAAAAAAGGGAAGTATAAATTTGTTTGGTATATCTAATTTTGTAGCACATTTCCAATTCTTTCATTATTTAAGGAAAAGGAAATGAACCAGTTAGAAATGTAACTTAATTTGTTCACAGATAGTTTAATTGTTCATTTTTAAGTTGATAGTGTTTGATACGTTTAAAAATTAAATGATAATTCCTCAGCAAATATTTGAAACTTCCAAAGAATTGGTTTAAAACAGCGAGTTCAATTTGTTTTCTATATTGTTAACTCTTTGCTAGTAATGATATTACATCATTCTCTTAAGTTCTTTTGGAAAAACTTTATTTAGTTTCTTTGCCCTTTCATTTTAGTCTCTAAGAACCAACCGATTTAAAGTAACATAAATTGCCATGTACCATAATACTAAAACTAAAGCTATTTTAGCAGCTTTTTAAGACAAAATTCAAAAACTGAATTAGTAAAGAAAAACTTAAAATGCAGACATTGTGTTTACTTTTTATATAATTGAACTACATTTCACTAATGTGGTTAATAGGTATGTATATTTGAAGTTCTTATGTAAAATTATTTCTCAGAAATAGAGTAACTTACAAATAGTTTATTTTGAGTTGAACAAAGTAAAGCTTAGAGACAAATGTATAATGTAAATACTGAAGATTACTGTTAATGATTTAGGTAACCCTTAAATATCCAAGAAATATAAAATGACAAATGTGATTATTTGTAAAATGATTCCAGGTTGGGATTTATGTATCCTGTAATTTTCACATTCTGAAAATGATACATTAGAAAAAATATTAAAGAATTTTTTAGTGTAGAGAAAATTTTAATTGTAAAAGAAGTTCCAAAATTAACCTAGACAAGCCAAAAACTCTAAAACCTGAAATATCTTCAAATGTTTTCTCAAATTCAAAGATTTAAATGATCAGTATTTTGTCTTAAGAAACTTTGTTCTTATTGGGAGAAATTGATTTTTTTAATTTCCAGGGACTAAGAAATGAAAATTTCTATCTAGCTGAGATATTTATAAATAATTTATTGCAATTATATCTTTTATTTTACTTAGTTGAAACTTTAAAATATTCGTTTAATATTACTGTTCTTCTAGGCTGGGGTAGAGATGAGACCTGTAGTGAAAAGAATCTTTGGTAATTGGTGTGTACATAAGTACTTGCAGACCAGCTACAGAAAACAAAGACAGGCGTTTGGTTGTGGGGGAGGGGACTAGGCTAAGAAGAGTATGGTATTTAAACTTGTTTCTTGGTTGTAACTCATTTATTCTGCAGGTTTCCTTGCTAATGGTGGAGGGCAGGTGGTAGAGGGAGAATGTATTAACTAATGGAGTAAAATAGGACAGTAATCCAAACATGAAATCCCTCTGGAAAGAACCTACTCTCCTCACTAAAATAATCAGAAAGCAAAGCACATGCTGAGGTGATCGCTAGTTTCCAGCATTTTCTAACGTGCACATTTAAAAGACACATCTTAGGTTAGAATTTTCATATTTGGACACTTTGTTTTTCTGGCCATTACTTTTCCAGACCCCATTCCAAAACACTTAGGAACTAAAGTCCCCTTAATGAAACAGATTCTATGACAAGTATATACAAAGCAACTCCTGTGATTTTTAGAGAAAAACTGGTGAATTCCTCATGCTGTCTATAAAAGGAAAGTGAAGATTTAATAAGGCAAGGTGTATTTGTAAAATCTTTATTTGAAAGAATAATAGTAGATCATTACCATTTCTACTTGGATTCATTAAAATTCATTCCTCCTTGGGTTCAGTTTAGATATTGGTCCTCAGCTTCTCTAGCATGATAATCCCAGCTTTAAAGATGAAAGCAGGGTAGGGAGGTGGATTTCTTTTTAAGTGATTTCAAAACATCTCAGCTTAAGTTCATAAGAATCTGAGAACATAAGATACAACAGAAAAAAAAAAAAAAAAAAAAAAAAACTAATCTGAAGTTAAAGATTGACACTATAAAGATTTGCCCTAAAATTCATGTTGAAATATTTCCTTTTTTAAAGTAGTAGATTGCTTAAAAAGATTAAAGTTGATAGTATTTTTTAAATTAATTTTCTTAAGTGACTTTAAATTTACTGATCAGTTATTTTTACATTGACAATGCTAGTGTCTTCTAAAGGGCAAATTTTGTTTGAACTCAAGTTTAATTTAATATCAATAATCAAGCCTGTTTTATAATTTCCCCTTATTTAATTTTGATTTTGGAGATGTGCTAATCATTGAAGTATTTTTTCTATATTTAAAGTATTTTTCTTTGGAAACTTCATATTTTATTATTTAAAAACTTGGAGAGTAATTTAAAGGTAACTGAATCTGTAAAATAAGTAAAGACAATATTACTAAAGACTTTTAAATGTGCATAATTTGATGCAAACAAGTAATGAAACATGACTATTGAATATTTTCCATTAAGCTAATGTAACTGTATGGTTGGTTCCTCATTCTAATTCTAATTCATTCTAATTCCAATACAGATATTTTAAAAATCTAATTTATAAAAAGAACACCAATAAAGGATTAAAAACCAAGAAATATATCAATTTTTGTTATATCAAAACCAAGAAATATATCATTTTTTTGTTATATCGGAAATAGGTATCATTTCTATTATATTAGATTTTTTCATTATTTTTTCCTTCTCTGTGTATCGATTTGAAAGAGAAAGATCTATTTGTTATTCCACTTACTTATGCATTCATTGGGTGATTCTTATATGTGCCCTGACTAGGAATTGAACCCACAACTTTGGCATATTGGGATGATGCTTTAACCAACTCAGCTACCCAGACAGAGCTTTGTTATATAGTTAACACTTTGCTCTGAGACAATTAAATACAGAATGATGTCACTATCTTTTGTTTTCGTTTGTTGAAAATTGCTTAGAAATTTGCTCCTTCATTTGATTATCCTATCTCGTATGATAATTTCTTTGCTCATATATTTATTTAACTACCAAGATTAAAATAACATTTTTGGTTTTGATTTAAATGAATGGCCATCTGTAAAAACAAACAGATAAACAAACAAACAAACAATTAAAATTTTGGTAAAGTATACCATATATAGGAGCTTATCTCTGGCAACCAAATTTTATTTTGATCCAGGGCCAACTATGTGACTTTCAAAAGCAGATTAAATTAAATTTTGTTTTAAATATTAATAAATAATAGAAAAAGTGAGTGTTTTTAATCCAGTGAAATAGACAGTAGGGTTAAAGGTAACATTACCCTTTTCCCTCAATAACAACAAATCTTCAAGTTGAGGGCAGTTTCCTCTGGTATGCAACCAGTGTATGCAATTGGAAATGAGGATATATATACACATTTCTGCTGAGAAGCCCTCTGTGGAGATTTGTAAAGGAGTAAAGCAAGATAGAACTTGTGTTCAAATTCTGAGTTGCAAGTTAAAACAAGTAAGGTAAGCACTATTTCATTAAGTTTTTTCCCTCAACCATCAGAATACTTCCATATGATGTGTTCAAAGCTAGGGAGGGAAGAGAAACAATACAGACTGAACTGAAATTAGGATGGTATTTACTTACACATCAGCATTATAATTTAAATAATACAAAGTATGTTTTCAATTTTACATTTTCCTATGTCTTATTTTCTCATTTTAAAAACTTATTATAGCCCTGGCCAGGTAGCTCAGTTGGTTAGAGCATCACCCCATACTCCAAGGTCATGGTTGGAACTTTGTTCAGGGCATATACAAGAAACAACAAATGAGTGCATAAATAAGTGGAAGAACAAATCGATGTTCCCCTCTCTCTTTCTCTTTCTCTAAAATCAATCAATCAATTTTTAAAACTTGTATTATACACATAATTTTAAAATAAAACATACATTTAACCAATTTTAAAACTATCACATTTTTTGAAATGTTAAATTTATTTACAAAGTATGAAGTTATTATCACATTCTTTCTGCTGGATTGATCTACCACTTCTATTTGTGCACATTATCCAAATGTGCGTACTTTATTTTAATCAAAGTAAACAGCATTATTTGACAAAAATGTCCCTACTTAAAAAAAAAACAAAAAAAAACAGAAAAGCGCAAGATGTGGTTTGCTGCTATTGTGAAAACAACAATGTGATTTGAAATCTAAATCTAGTAAGAAATTGCAGATTTTAAGTGAAAACTGAGTTGACTGCCTTTTCTATATCTATAGCCAGAGGGAAACGGTTTGAACTGTAATGCTACTTCAGGTCTGACCACCAATGAAGGTTTTAGTGGCTATAAATGAAGGATGTTGTTGCCATCAGTGATTGTCCCTCCTATCATTGCTATTCTTGTAAAATTTTCTTTCCTTGGTTATTAAATACCCCTAAATTATTTCCTTATAAAATGTCATGTTACATTAGGATAACCAAATATTGTAACACTTTGAACTTTATGTAGATGAAGAACGACTGTTGCTTTTTGAAATAAACAGTTTGTTTTTGTTACAATAACTGATGCATTTTTCTTCTCTACCCATGTTCTGCTAATATAGTAATAAATGAACTACTCTCAAATGTAAAAGTGAATAAAAAATATATTACAGCCAAATGCAGAGATGTATAAGCAAGAAAAAGATAAAAATCAGCATGTTTATGTAACTCTTGATTAAACTAAAAATTAAAGTATCTTCCCACAACCAAATCCAGTGATCAAGCTTATAGTTTTTGTTGTTTAAAATCTGTAACAATTAAAACTTTAATGTATTGTTAGTATGCAGTTATTACTAATTGGGAAAATTTTCTTTGATAATTTGTGATAAATAAAAATAAATTTTGCTTTTTTAAGGTTTTTCCATGTTTTCTTGCAGTAAAATTGAACCATGAAAGTTAAGCTGAAGAGTGTTATTTTGTTAAACTGTATTATTTGTGAAAAAATGTATTATTTGTGGATGAAAATATTCTTTTTCTTCTAATTTTTCCTTGAAAACTTGGAATATAACATGAAAAACCAACAGAGTTAATGGCATTTATAAGCAAAACAAAAGAAAACGAAACAAAAACACAGGTTTGGCAAATTTTTTTTAAGTAATCTTACAGGTAATTTTAAGATATTGGAGAATTAGGGGTTGGATATTCAAACAAATTTATTTTGAAAGCACTACAATTCAAGCAAATTGCCATGATAGCATTTAGCAAAGTGATTAGGCAATGTAATCTGAAGTTACAGATTCTGGATTTTGAAATCTATTACGGATATATTGGTATAAATACACAAGTAAATTATTGTTTTCAAAACCCAGGCTAGAATGGATGTAAAGTCAGAAAGGCAGGCTCTGCAGTGTAATGGGAAGTTAAAGTGTTTAAACATTTGCAACAGGAAAAGGCTGTGTGAACCGGAAGATATCTAGATTTACTATAGTAAGTTGTAGTTTTTCTGAAATACAATTTTGATAGGTAATATTTTGTCCTTGAGAATGCAAAAGGTGAGCACTCTTTATTAAATGAGAAGAGAAGGGGATTCAGGAAATGTGTATTAGAGCCCTGTACGAAAGGACTCAAAGTGGGAAAATACCTACCCCCTTGATACTTATGTTCCAAAGTTTTGGACACTTTGTATAAACACGTTTTGGGGATGTTGTACACAGTATGCACTCTTTTGTGTGACTTTCAGTTGAATCAGTTTCATAATAAGATGATTCCATAACTTGAGGGCTGGAAGGATTATACGGGATCTGTTAGATTCCCGTTTTACAGCTGAGAAAGTTGAGGGCAAGACAGTCAATGCCCGTGCACATCCAGTTAGTTCAGTGGCAGTAATGAGTTATGTTTACCCCTGCCTTAAACCACACGCAATTCTGAGTGGGAGGCAGTCATAAAACAGACCCAAGGTAAGGTTTGCCCAGATCCAGCATGAATCTTTAAAAACAAACAAAGACCTACATTTATCCTGACCAAAGGTTCTGCTTGTCATGGAAAGTTAAAGGCAAAAAAGCCTTGAGGATAGAGGAGACCTTGAACATTTTTTTTTTTTTTTTTTTTTACCTGATTCATCTCAGTAGCTTTACTCAGAATCTTGAAACTACCCCACACAGGTAAAATCAACTCAATGCGAAAGGCTGGTAGAGAAGAAGAGCTTATGATTTTGCTTGTGAACTCTCAAAAGCTTGATTCACGGCCCAGCCACATCAGAACCTCTGGGAGCAACCCACCCAAGCTAAGCAATTCCTCCTCATATCAAACTTGAAAAGTGATCTCTCTGGATTCCCTTCAAATGGACAATACTTTATCAGTGGGCTTGAATTTTCTTTTCTTTTTGCTGAAATGAAGTTTCAGAGGGACTGAAGAGACTGTGTGCAACTATTTGCATATATATGCAATGTGTATTTACACACACGTTCATACACACGCATACACACACATGCACATTTATCTGCTGCTGTGCACTGACACTCCCTCTCCCCATCTCCTGGCTGGGGGAGAGCAGCTGACAACAGTTCAACCTGCCATGAGCTTATTTACTCTGCCTGTGCGGGGTGGTGGTCACTAGTCATAAATCCTACTGACGTCCCACCCCTAACAAGATACATGAACCACATCCTGTTCTAAGAGCTCAAAGTCCTTGGCTATGCCTTTGAATTCAAAGCTGCACTTAAATACCTCGTGTACCTGTAAATCTGTTGATCTTCATAGTGGATGCCACAGTGGCTCCCGTTTTCCATGCATGGAGCTGACCCTGCTATGACCCTAGGTCAGTTTTTTTCCCCACCTCCTAGTCGTTTGTTTCCACAGCTGTAAAGTGAGTTAAACTACTTATACCCACTTTATGTGTGTGACAACAAGAAGACACTGAGGTAGCTTGCTACGAATTGTTTTTTGGAATTTAGTTTTCAAAAAAAGGACCAGGGTGAAAAAGGGGATGGATGTAATACAACAATAAAATTAAATTAAAAAAAAAAAAAAAAGACTAGGACTGGGAATAGCAATTAAATTATTGTGCCGCTTCAGAAAGTCCTATGAAATGCAAGAAGGGAAGGGGTTATTGCTTGACATTGGAAAATAATACAGGAAAGGATATTTTGTGTACATATGCATATACCCAGTATCAGAGAAAACAAAAAGTTTACTTAAATTCCACAGCTAAGCGACAGTTGGTGGGGAAAGCAGAATAAAAATGAAAATCTCTCCTAAAAAAAATCCCTTACCAATGCCAACCACTAACATAAGCCACTGTCCTGTCTGAAAGTTACACAAAATTTGTCTCTTTTCACATGTATTTTCTGATTTAATAGAAGGGAATCTAATAAATTATATCCTTCTGTTTCATATGAACTTAGATTTTAAAAATTATTAGCATATACAGAATTTAAGAGTAAAAGGATTGAAAAGAAAAAATGTCAAAAATTAAAAACTAGTAAGTCAAATGTCAAATTACTAGATGATCAGTCAATGAGAATGTTTGCTAATAATTATATTTGCCCTTGAAATTAGTTGTCTAACTGCTTGCCTTGGATTTCTGAAGAATGGATCCATTTGGTTATTTTAATTTTATAGAAACAAGTTATAGATGGTTAAAACAAAAACTGGAACTGCTTAAGACCAGTTGGAAGATATTCTAGACCAAAGTAAAGATAAATAAAATACCATTAGACTTAGACCATATATATTAGATTTAAAGAATTTAAAGTGCTCAGTTTAAATATCTATGTTTACTTCTACTCCTGAGGGTTTCTTAAGATATTCTATAAGAATTACTTAGAAAAATGACACATACATTTTTCATTTGTGTCACAGTTACTATCTCTGGCTTTGGGTTTTTTCCTCTAGAGTTGACACATCCATTTGAGCAACATTCTAGAGTTGACGCATTCATCTGAGCAACATTTAAGAAGAAATTTTCCACAGAATTAAAGAACTTTTGCATAGTTGCTCCTTCTGGCAAAATAGCTTTAACAGTGGTGCACTTGAAAAAACGAGCAAAAATAATGGGAATAACAGGGCTCTAAGCGAAAAAAAGAGATCCTACAGATGAATCTTTATTTTCAGTATTTGAAGTAAGCACAGTCATAGGACTCGGACTTTAATACTCTGTGATTAGAGTATCTGTATGCATTTTATATTTTTAATTTATTCTCAGAGAATGAAGGAGAGGGAAGCTTGAGGGAACAAACTGAGTGATTTAGAAACCATTTCTTATTTCTCACTTATTGAAAATTATACATTGTAAAGCAAACGAACACCACTCATTGGAATTTATTGAAAGACATTTAGCTGGTGTTTTCATCTATGATATTTCAAATGTTTGCAGAGGCTAGAATTTTCAGAGTCTAGGCAAATTGTAAGAATATTTCGTTAACACAAATTTTATATTGTGAAAGTAAACAAAGACTCTCAATGATAACCTAACAGAAAAGATTATTTGGTATATTTAGTTTATAGCTCCAAGGTTTATAAAAATACAAGCCTTTCATCTAATCCTGTGACTTTGAAGTTATTGATAATGCAAATACCGGATAAGAGATTTTTATTTCATAAAACTTTTATTCCACTACAAAAATTTAAATGCATTTAATATTTTTAATGAGAAAAGTTTGGGGTCCAAAATCAAAACTGATAATAGTTTGAAAACAAGGAAGGCAATCAAATTTTGGCTTATTTTTCTTTTTAATGCCTGAGCTGTTATGCTTTTTCATGTTGAAAATCTTCTATGTCCATGATACTGTGCACTTTATATTTGAAACTTACCTAATTTTTCTTTATTCTTTTTATTTTGTAATATAATGAATTTAATTATTAGGCACCCAGTCTTCGTAGTTGAGGCTATACTTGTAGACTAGTCTCAACTGAGTCATTATTTTCTAGGAAGACTTTCCTGGTCCTTGAAATTAGAAGTAACACACACGGACAACAGTGTGCTAATTGCAGTGGGAAGGGGGAGGTATAAGTAGTTAAATGGTAATAGAAAAAATATAATAAAAACTAAAAATAAAAGGAATAATCTCCCTTCCTTTGATATCAGAATTTTAAAGCATGAATTTGACATGGCACTTTGTAAATTGCAAGGCATTTATCATTTAAAAGTCTTTTTACACATATTCTTAGAGTGTAAACTGATTAGTAAGATCTGATTTATCTTTACGTAAGTAAACTCCATGAGTACAGGAATTTTTTTTTTTTTTTGGTATATGTTGCTTACTGCTAATTTTCCAATGCCTAAAATTGTGCCTGGCACATAATATATACTCAATAAGTATTTGTTGAATAAATGCATGGTACCTTCTAACACCCAACCTTCTATGAAACAACCTCCATTAAAGTTGTTGAACATAAAAGGCTGTTTTTTGTTTTGTTTTGTTTTGTGTAAATAAATACATATGCCCTGTCATCCTCTAAAAGGCATGTGGTGACATTGTTTTAAATTAAAAAAATAAAACTAGCTACTTTGGGAATGAGGATATAAGCTAATTCCTCTGAACCAAAATATATTAAAGCTCTATAATTTTATGTTTTATATATATTTTCAGTTTTGTAAAGGATGATGAAAAATATTTGATCATAATTCATTATTGGTTCAATCCTGTCCACATTATAAACTTTGATCACTCCATACATGGACTAACTTCTAAAAAATAAGAAGAGCAGAATTGAATTCACAGGAAACTTTTCTCAGGCTTATTATGAATGATTATTGTCAAATTTGTCAAAATATGTTGAATAAACATGAAGTTTTTATGATGTAGCCTTAATGATGTAATCCTATGATATAGTCCTATTTGAAGAGAAGAAATCATGAAACTGTCCAGAAAAAGAGCCAGTCTGTGATTTAAACTCAATAAACAATAATTCTCTGGTTAAAAAGTAGAGTTGCTGAGACCCTCATATAAGCTATCAAATAAGATTCTAGAAAGTTACAGTAAACTCATTTCATTTTACTTTAAAATGCCTATAATTTTCAGATAGTGAAAACATATGCTTTGATTTTTATGAAATCCTTAATTTTTACATTTCTTATTTCATTATGGGCAATATCAAGTAGCCAAATGTAGTATAACTTCATAAGGTTTCATGGTGTGGTTAGCTAACAAAAAACAATTTATATAAGCACTAGATTCTGAAAATGATTAATATAGTAGGTACATTTTTCTATAAGGACATGTATTAGGTACAACTTGAACTGGATTTGTTCAAATCTATAATTCTCTCTAATAAGTGCCAACAAAAACATTTGGTGAAGTAGTGCTTATTTACTCAACAAATATTTGTGTCCCTAAAGGTATAGGGCACCATGGAGGATAAAGATTGATGCGTAAGGTACATTCCTTGCCCACAACCCTTAACAAGTAGCAAATAAATGGTACTTACTACCTTAAAATCCTTAAAATTGTCACTAACTACCAAAATGCCCTTAACTTTCTTTAATGGCTTGTTTAAAATTTATCTAAACCTTCCTCTAACGTATCTAAATGCAATGAAAATATCAAAGTATATTCAAAAAACAACTCTATGCCCTGGCCAGGTGGTGCAGGTGTCTGGAGTGTCGTCTGCCTGTGCACCAAAGGCTGTGAGTTTGATCCTTGGTTGTGGGTTTGATGCCCAGATGGGGCATGTACAGGAGGCAACCAGTCGATGTTTCTGTCTCACATAGATGTCTCTCTCTTCCCCCTTTTCTCCCCCTACCCTCAAATCAATAAACATATCCTCAGCCCTGACTGGTGGCTCAGTGGATAAGCACTGGCCTGTGAACCCAAAGGTCGCTGTTTCGATTCCCAGCCAGGGCACATAACCAGGTTGCAAGCCAGGTCTCCAGCTGGGTCTGTAGCTAGAGGCAGGTGAAAGGCAACCATACATTGATGTCTCTCTCCCTCTCTGCCTCTCTCCCTCTCTCTCTAAAAATAATAAATAAAATTAAAAAAAAAAAAAAGAAAAGAAAGGAAAAAAAAAACTATATCCTCAGATGAAGATTTTTAAATTCCATCAAACAAAAAATTAATTTTGTGTCAATTGTGGGTTTCTTGGTTCAACATGTTGGGACAGAGATTGGCAGGAAGGGTCCACAAGAAGCTCACTATTTACCCACTAAAGATATTTTTCCCTCAACATCTCTAAAGATTTGAAAGCATGCTTTCTAATTCTAAACATCAAGATTTGATAAACAAGTTCACATTCATCCCACTCATTTCTGTCAGCAATTTTTGCACGTCAATCGTGTATTTTCTTTTTTTTTTTTTTTTTTTTTAAAGATTTTATTTCATTATTTTCAGAAAGAGGGGAAGGGAGGGAGGCAGACAGGGAGAGAGACATCAATGTATGGTTGCGTTTCATCTGCCTCCAGCCACAGACCTGATTGGAGACCTGGTTTGCAACCTTGTTATGTGCCCTGGCTGGGGAATCGAACCTGCGACTTTTGGGTTCGCAGGCCGGCACCTTAACCACTGTGCTACCAGCCAGGGCTGTGTATTTTCTTATTCTGACTGTTTGGATAATAGTGTCCTGATTCTCTCAGGCTAGTGTCTTAAGATACTCACTGATGGATGCTTGTGATCATTTGTTGTGTTTCCCCAGACTTCTGTCTTCTTTTCATTGTTTTTGGAGCAATAGTCAACATCCAGGCATGGATTTACTATAACTTGGTGAAAGTTCAAGCTCTGTTTTCTGTCTTGTTTCAGTAATTTGTATGACCCAGAGTGATTTCAGGCATATTTGGAGCTACATTTCTGGCTATTGTTTAAATGCAACTGTACAATAACTTACCAACCTCTTTCCAGAGTAGTGGTTGCTGGATCAGAGCAGAACCTCCCATTTTTCCTCTTCATCCTTACCTAGACTGAAGCTTGTTTTGCGCTCTCTGTGTTCTTGGGCAAGTGGACAGGGGAAATTAGGTCATTGTTAACCACTGTGTTCCAGTGGTACATGGAAATGACCATATCAGCCCACTGCCATATTCCATTAGGATTCTCTTACTTACTACTGGTTAAACAAACCATGTTCACCTGAATGATGTCACACACAAGTTTAGCTTTACATATATTTTTAATCCGACTGTTCCCTAATTTGAAAATGAGTGCCCTGAACTAAATGATCTTTAAAACCCTTCCAGCTCTAAAATTTTCCTGATGCTTCTGAAACAGGAAACTGCTACCTAAGGATGACATCCTTTAATGCTTGGTTTTCGCCACTTAGTATTTAAGTATTATCTGGAGAAACTTATGTTATGGCCAACATGGGGCTAGATATCAAAATTAGGTTGATTCTATTGGGAAGAAATTCTGAATATGCTATAGGATAATGCATTTCCATTTGGAAAGTTATAACAGAATTCGTGTTCTAAAATAGCCCCTTTATAAATAAAGGTGAGAAGCGGAGAGTAGCCTTTTGTTCCCAGGTATTGATCTTTTGATATTCCAGCATCATTTTTTTTAATTCACCATTTTGGCCTGACTGAAATGTACAGTTCATTGGCATTTAGTGCATTCACCATGTTATGTGACCATGACTACTCTCTACATCCAATACATTTTTGTCACCCCCAAGAGGAAACCCTATCAAGCACCCCTTTTAAGGAGAGAGGGTGCAAACTTTTTTTGGTAGGGGGAAGGGAGTAAAATATTTCATGGAGACTTGGACTTGATTTACTCTTCTGATTCTACTACTTGTAAAATTAAACATGAATTCTTTTTTTCCTTTCTTTTTATTGATTTGAGAGAGGAAGGAGGATTGAGAAAGAGAAACTCGAGTTTGTTGTTCCACTTATGCATTCATTGGTTAGTTCTTTTTTTTTTCCCCCCATTGTTTTTACAGAGAGAGGAAGGGAGTGAGAGAAACAATGATGTGAAAGAGAAACATTAATTGGTTGCTTCCCATAGGTGCCTGGGACCCAGAATCATATGGGCCAGGACCAGGATGGAGCCCCCAACACAGGCATGTGCCCTGGCCAGAATCAAACCTGCAACCTTTCAATGAGAGGAGGACACTCCAACCACTTGAGCCACACTGGTCAGGGCTGGTTGATTCTTGTTTGTATATGTCCTGACTAGAGATCGAACCCACAACCTTGGCTTATCGGGAAGGCGCTCTAACCAAGTGAGCTACGTGGCCAGGGCCAAACATGAATTCTTGTCAAAATTTTAGTACTCACTTTTATAGGCATGTAGGCTAAAACCCATTGAGTCAAGAAATCAAAACTAATTTAATGCATACCTTGAGAAGGGTATATAGTTTTATCTCATGTGTGATCATTAAAAAGCTGTTTTTAGCTTTTCTGTTTATGTAACACATAATAAGCTACTATAGTACCATTTTTTTCTCTCAATATGAGACCATAATTTGTTCTCCTAAGGATTAATCTGCTGAAAGGCATTCTAAACTGACTTGCATTGTATCTAGCTAAGTGAAATTTTACTTTCTAGCAAGCCCAGAAGTAGTAATTCATACCACATGTACTACAGAAATGTTCTTTGAGGAACTGAGCCACTCATTTCCCTTTCATTTTATTATTTTATTATTTTTGGTGGCAAAACCCAGGATTATTCTCATTTTTAAAGGTAAGATTTTCCCCTCCAGTTCTTAGTCACAGTAGTTTAATTTTTCAACTTACAAGGTTAAAAAAAAAACATTTTAAAATATTTTATTCATTATTTTTGGAGAAAGGGGAAGGGAGGAAAAGAGAGAAACATCGATGTGTGGTTGTCTTTCACCTGCCTCTAGGTGGATACCTGGCTGGAGACCTGGCTGGAGACCTGGATATGTGCCCTGGCTGGGGATCGAACCAGAGAAATTTGGGTTCACAGGTTGGTGCTCAATCCACTGAGCCACATCAGCCAGGGCTCGATTTATAGATTTTAAACATTTTAATTTTTACTTAAGTAAATTTATACTTAAAATACACTTGAAACAATAGTGAAATGAACCCATACACTTTTTGGCTTGTGTCTGTGTGTTTGAACTATTTAAAGAAGGCTGTACTCATGACACTTCACCCCTTTTAGCCTGCATCTTCTGAGAATGATTCTCCCATAGAATAATGATGTCATTTACAGCTAAGAAAATGAACATTCATTCAAGCAATCATATTATCTAATTAACCTGAATTATTATCCAGTTAACCCGAATACCTTTTGTTGATGTTTGGTTTTGTTAGGTCCAGGATGCAATCAAAGTTTAAGTATAGACTATGGTGGTTTTATATTTGTAGGGTTTCTCTTCCTTTTATTTATTTATTTTTCTTCTTTTTTTAAAAAAATATTTTACTTATTTTTAGAGAGAGGGGAAAGGAAGAAGAAAGAGAGGGAGAGAAACATAAATTGGTTGCCTCTCGCACACCCACAAATGGGGACCTGGCTTGCAACTCCTCTAATTTGGTGAAGGACATAGGTATGCAAATCCAGGAAGCACAAAGAGTACCAAACAATATGGATGCAAAGAGGTCCACTCCAAGACATATTGTAATTTAAAAGCCAAATATCGAAGAATCTTGTTAGAGAAAAAATTTTAAGACCCAAATAATTAGAAAAATATATCATGTTTTTGGATTTAAAGACTCAATATTGTTAAGACACATATACTCTGCAAATTCATTTATAGAACCAAATAAATAAAATTTACTAAGGTTTTCTTCTCACACTTACAATTCTAAATCTAAAAATTCATGAATACCAGACAACATATGTTTCTCGTTCTAATTGGAGCCTTTCACTTACTAAATTTATGGTATCTTAAAAAGTGTAAACCCACCAGGCTGGTAGCACAGTAGGTAAGATGCCGGCCTGCGAACCCAAAGGTCGCAGGTTCAATTCCCCAGCCAGGGCACATAACAAGGTTGCAAACCAGGTCTCCAGCCAGGTCCGGGGTTGGAGGCAGGTGAAAGGCAACCATACATTGATGTCTCTCTCCTTCTCTGCCTCTCTCCCTTCCCCTCTTTCTAGAAATAATGAAATGAAAAAAAATCTTAAAAAACCCCACCAGAATATTTAAAGAAGTGTAAACCCAAAATAACCCTGAGAAATGAGAGCATACAACCCATAATATAAAACTTTGAACTGTATTCAAAAGTTCAGTTATGAATACATGTACACCTCTACAAAGAGGTTAGTGAAAATAACTTAAAATGCACAGTACTGGAAAATAAAATTCATATCCCTTGTTTAAAGAAAAGAACATTTTTCTATTTGACTTTTCTGCACCTATTTTTAATTTTTAAAAAGATTTTATTTATTTCCAGAGAGGAGGGGAGAGAGAAAGAGAAACATCAATGAGTGGTTGCCTCTCGCACACCCCTAACTGGGGATTCCGTCCACAACCCAGGCATGTGCCCTGACTGGGAATCAAACCAGCAGTCCCCTGGTTCACAAGCTGATGCTCAATCCAGAGCCACACTAGCCATGGTCTGCACTTATTTTATAAGTATAAAATACAACACTTATCTGACATTAAGGGTCTATTCCATAGAAATGAATTTACAAGTGGATTTAGGCACCAATACCTCTATAATTATGTTAAATTGCCATTTCTGTTCCTCAACTAAACAGATTTAAAAGTGATTCTTAATCCTCTTTAGGGTCATCATGATTGAATATATTTTCACCCTAGGCTTCTCATATTTCTTTTATACTTCAACTCTTTAACTTGATGGAACTTTCTGATTGGTAATTTCTAAAGTTAATGGGCTCTATCAATCATTCCCCCACGTTACTGTCCTCTTTCATTCATTCTTTTATACAAATGTTAATTGGGCATTTATTTACTCCAAACCAGGATCTGTTCTAGGCACCAAGTGAGCAATGACTTCACGGTAACCTGGTCACGTGTGAAACGTGCGAATTGCAGAATACAACAGCCAGAAATAGTACCGTATCACAAAATGCAGAATACAACAGTGAGAAATAGCACCAAGTTAGATGTGTGGATCTTCATTTTAGGGAGTTGTTTTTAATGTCCTTTGTGTGTATGTTGCTAAACTAGACATAAATTGCCATTTTTTAAGTGCACAGATCAGTGGCATTAAGTACATTCACTGTTGTGCACCCATCATGACAATCCAACTTTTTTTTCTCCCACTGAAACTGTGCAGATTAAATGCGAACTCCCTATTCTTTTTAGTATTTTTGATTTTTCCAAATTAAAGTGATGAGAACCACAATCTTCTAAAACTGTGGGGTTTCAACCAACCATGTATTAATACTCGTCACAGAGGGGAGAGGAGTCTATTTACACCCGCTTTCTGATAGTCTCATTTTTTCATTTACCCCCAACTCATTCTTCAAATGTTACATTCCTTGCATGGAGTAGCCTCTCAAATTTGCACAGAAAAAAACCAGGATTTGTAGAAGCTTGAAAATTAAGGCATGAAAATCTATTCCTGGATTAAATTACCATCAGAGATACGTACCTAGATACACATCACAGGATCAGGGTGAGGACTCATGACTGGTTTCTGAGTTAAGCAACTGCTTTCTTCCTTTCTGCCACCTGGCCAGGGCTACAAATGCACTCTAACCTCTGAAGCCCATGCAGGGTTTCCCTAGCGGTTAGCCCTTTTGGGGTCAATTGTAAGTGTAGGGCAGAATTAAACAGGATGCCGTAATATGTTATTCTTTTTGTACCAATATCATGTAGTCTTTATTCCTGCTTAGTTTCATCAGTTTTATCTCCCCTATTGTTAAAAAGAAGTTACCTCAATTTCACTTTGAAATAATTTTGTGGTGTAAATAACTCAGAACCTAGCTTATTTTTATTCAGTAAAGCTGTTTGAACACCTTTTGGCTTGAAGAAAAGATCTCCTTTTCATATATTGTTGGTGGGAGCATAAGCGGAAAAAACCTGGTATTTTATTTATATGTTATTTGATTCCTTTTAAAGTTCCTTGGGCCTTTCTTGTTTTCTATATTCATCACTCCCCATCGATGGTGTTTCTCTTACCTTTCATGTATATTTTGTAATATAAAAAATGCATTGATTTTGACCATTCAATCCATTAAATTCCAAATTCATTAGGTGAGAAAAGGAAAATTCATAAACTTAAAAGAATTAAGTTGGGTATCACAGTAGGCATATTTTGAATAAATCTTATTTTGCATTACAAATAACTCCTAATAGCCACAATGAAGTGGTATATATCTATGCTTCATAGTTCTCAGGGTTCTAGGAAATTCAAATGTTCTAAATGACACCCTAAAAACCAAGCAGCCAGGAAAAATTTTCTTTTTGAATCCATGGGCAATGTCCATAGCAGGAGCTTTTACCTTATGAAGTATGTAATGTTCCTTAATTTGCTTGTAAAATTGCTCTATTTTCTCCAAATACCTCTGCAGATGACTACTTCACAGGGTAACTAACCACTATTACAGTGTTGCTGTGTATTCTTACAGACTTTAACAGCACTACTTCACAGGGTAACTACTAGAAAACTGATGTATATTCTTATAATTTTATTCTATGCAAAAATAATTTAAAAGCCAAGTATTTACATACACAATTTTACTTCTGCACTTTTTCTAGGAAGACATAAATTTTTTTGTCTAGATTTTTTAAGTGTTCCAGGAGCCAAAAAAAATTAAGTAGAAATAAATTACTGTTGCAAGAAGTTAGAAACAAGTTTTCCTTACCTTCAATCAGTTGAAAAATTTCCATTTTCATTTTAATAATATAGCTAACAGAAGAGGCCCAGAAATACCCAAATTTCATGTCTATGTTGCACATTCATGCAATGTAGCGCATCTAGTCTTTTAAGTCGTATATCCATGTGACTTTACACCCATTCACCCACTTCTGACTTCAGAACTTGCCTCCATTGTTGAAACCACACTTCTATTTTGTTCCTATCAACTATACTTTTTGATCCTTTTTCCATCTCCCCCTCCCTTCTCCCAGCTGATATGTCCCCAAATGGTTCGCATACCTATGATTCTGGTTTGCCAAGCTCTAAGGTAAGCATCCTCTTCTCCAACATTCCAGGTATTCTTCTACCTTATAAGGCACTTTTGCTGTTCCTTACACCTAACATACTCTCCTTCCACTTATCTACAAGGTTCCCTTTCATCTTCATTTTTTACTCAAATTTCACCTACTCAGGGAAGACTTCCAAGACAGCCCTATTTAAACTTGAATCCCACCGTATTTCCTATTCTCCTTCCTGGCTTTCCCCAACATGTAACATGCTTACATATATGTTTATAGTTTCTTCATATGGCTATTTTCTTCCAAATTGTGGCTACTTCCACTTTTTGGTGGATATACTACTTAAAATTCCAAGTATACCTAAGATCAACCAACTAATGTTCCCTTTATTATTAAAAATTAGGATTCATTGCCCTAATGTGGCTAGGAACAAAAACTCTCCAGGGACCAACAAGAAATTGCTTTGTTCTTTGAATAGGCTTTATTGGCAATTTTTCCTTTAAAAATTTTTAAAGTCTATTTTATTGATTATTCTGTCAGTTGTCCCAATTCTTTTTCCTTTGCCCACTCTGCCCAGCAACCCCTTCCCTCCAGTAGTCCCCCCTTTAGTTCATGCTCATAGGTTGTGCATGTAAGTTCTTTGGCTTCACCCTTTCCTATGCTCTTAATACCCTTCTATTTTGTTCCTCCCAATTATACTTTTTGATCCCTGTTCCATCTCCCCCATTCTCCTCCTTCCTCCTCCCAGCTGATTAAACTCCAAATCGTCCACACATCTATGATTCTATTCCTGCTCTGGTTGTTTGCTTAGTTTGTTGTTTTCATTTTTTAGATTCAGATTTTTTTGATATAATTGTTCATTTTAATGTTAATAGTTTTGATCTTTTTTTAAAAAAGATTTTATTTATTTTTAAAGAGAGGGGTAGGGACAAGCAGAGAGGGAACAGACATCAATGTGTTGCTTTTCACCTGCCTTCTGCCATGGTCCTGGCTTGCAACCTGGTTTTGTTGCCCTGACTGGGAGTCGAGCCAGCGACCTTTGGGTTCTCAGGCCAGCGCCTCATCCACTGTGCTACCAGCCAGGGCCTGGTCTTTTTCTTTTATAGTTCTGTTTGACATTTCATTTATATGAGCTCTTGTAGCTTTACTAGGAAGCACTTTTATCTGCCCTTCCATTTTAAATGATAGCTTTGCTGGGTTGAGTAATCTTGTAGTAGGTCCTTGCTTTTCATCACTTTGAATACTTCTTGCCTGTAAAGTTTCTTTTGGGAAATCAACTCAGTCTTACGTGGACTCCTTTGTAGGTAACTCTCCTTTCTTTCTAGCTTTTGACTCTGCCTTTAACCTCTGACATTTTAATTATCTTGTAGTTCTCTTTGGGTGCAACCTGTTTGGGGCTTTCTGTGGTTTCTGGACTTACATGTTGACTTCCTTCACCAAATTAGGGAAGTTTTATTTTTTCAAGTTTTCAATTCCTTATTCTTCCTCTTTTGCTTCTGGCATGGATGCTGTCCCTTTTGCAGATATCCCAGTCTCAGTGTCTCATTTTGTTTTTGAATTATTTGTTCATTCTGTCCTGGTTGACTGTTTATTCCTTATCTTCCAAACTGTTGATTTCAACCACTGTTTTTCTTCCCTTCCCTGTGACTTTAGTATAGTCTTATTAACTTCTCCCCTTATGCTTTGGCATACATACTCAAATGAGATCTCTGAACATCCTTATCACCAGTTTTGAACTCTGCACCTGATAGGTTAGCTACCTGTTTCATTTAGTTTTTTCAGAGACTATTTTGTTCTTTGAGTAGTTCTTCACCTCCTCAATTTGGCAGCCTCCCTGCATTTGTTTCTGTGTATTGGGTATCACTGCTTTGGCACTGTCTTTATAGAAGGGCTAATATAGTCGGGTGTCGTCCAGGGTCCAGTGGCACAGCCGCCCCTAAGGCCCAAGCTAGGTACTCAAGGAGCAGCCTTCATGTGAGCTGGATACACCTATACTACTCATAGTTTAGCCTTGGTTGCTGTTGGCAGGTCAATGGGAGAGTTACCTAGCCCAGTCAGCTTCAAGGACTGGCTGTGACCACTGACCACCAATCTCTGCTCGCTGTGGAGGACCAGCTGTGCAGGGGCATGGAGGGGGTTAGTGCCCTACATGCATGCTTGCCCTGAGGTTTCTCAGGTGATGCTGGCAAAGGCCAGATCCCACCTGTTTTACCTGGGTTTTTCTGCCGGAGTTACAAAGCAACCAGAGATGGTTGCTGCTAGCACTGAGCTTGGAGCTCAGAGACCAGCTGTTGCTTGTTTGATAGGATTTAGGAAGTTGTGAAGGATGCGCCAAGACCAGTCATTCATATGGAAAAGCAGCCTGGGATGGGTTCCAATCTCTGGAGTTCTCCAAGGGAGGTCAAAGAGTGTTAGCTAGCTTGGAGTCTCAGGTATGGCACCAGCTTGCCAATTCCATCTTGATGAATGTGGTATAATTCCCTATTGTCAAGACTTCCATTCAACTTGATTTTTGACAGTTCTGGCTGATTACTATTACATATTTTATTTATTTTTTTTATTTTAAAGATTTTGTTTATTAATTTTTGAGAAGGGGGAAGGGAGAGAGGCAATGAGGGAGAGAGACATCAATGTATGGTTGCCCTTCACTGGCCTCCAGTCACAGACCTGGCTGGAGACCTGGCTTGCAACCTGGTTACGCTGCCCTGGTTGGGAATTGAACCAGGGACCTTTAGGTTTGCAGGCTGGCACCATATCCACTGCGCCACCAGCCAGGGCTATATTCTATGTTTTAGTTCTTATTTCAATGCGGTTGTGTGAAGAGGCAAGGCATGTCTGCCCATACCACCATCTTACCTGGATCCTTTTTGGCAAAAAAATTTGAAACACATTTTAAAAAGTTAGCTTTTTAATTAGGACGTCTGAGACACTTCAATCCCATAGATCCCCTATTACACAGATCATTATAATCTAAATTTTAAATCTCCTTTGAAGGAGAAAACAAAGGAGCTTATGCCTCTCCTTTATTTTTTTACAAAGGGCACTTGAAACATTAGCTGCTTCTTGGCTAAAACACTTTCCCCTTAACGTTACAGTAGTCGTTTAAGGGTGTTTCCTACTAGAATGTGGGCTTTTTGAAGACATGAACCACATTACCTTTTCTTCAGCATGGTGGTTGATACTGAATACTCTCAATGTTTACAAGTTGGTCCAAAAAAAAAAAAAGGAATAAAACGGAATTTTAAAGACTGAATAAGAGACAAGGATTACATTTAGGTATAAGCAAAAATGTTTGGAAAAAGGAATGGTTCCCAAATCAATCTAGTTTTATTTTCCCACTGTAACACAATAAAGAGACACCCATTTTCAAAGAAATTAAACTTTTATTTGATACTACTTTCCCCCACACATAACCTCTAAGACTATGCTATACAATAGCCTGCTTAACCAATGTCCCAATACCAAAATTTCTAACAGCAAAGTATAAAATTGCTCTAAGTAATAAATAATAAGGGCTGTCCTTCAATGATTAAGGGAATACTTAAAACTTCAATAAATTCAACACAAAAATCACACTGTAAGTTTTAACAGATGTATTTCAAATACAACATGTTTTATAAAAGTACACAAGCTTTCCATCTCTAAAGAAACAATGTAAATTTTAAGGTTCAAAATTTCCATTTATCAAAAGAAATGACCAAATGTTTTCTTTTATAGCTTCAAACCTTCTACACTCAACTATTCAAATGCTCCATGCCACCTCAGACAAACTTGACATGACTCAACTACTTGATGTGTTACCATCTTCCCCAAAAGAAGTTGAAAAAGGAGTTTGTCGTAAATGCACATTTCTAATACAATGTCTAATACAGTATCTAACACAAAAGAAGCTTTAAAAAGATTTCTTTCCTCTTTTGATTAGCCTGATGTTAATTTTCTATAAAAGCAAGATTAAAAAAAAAGTTTACAAAGCATAACTCTAGGGATTCCTTTTTCACTTAAGATGTTTAACTACTCAAAAGGACAACAATCACATCTTTAGGAGTATAATAACAGAGGCAGAAAACAGCAATACAACTGACCAAGTGTGGATGCTAAATAAACCAAAGATTTTTTAAGGGTTCCTTTTAAGAAGTAAAAAGGATCAGAAGGTCAAGAAACTCCAGAATTAAACAATAAGAGAAAAAGGTGTCCTTAATGGCACCCATTCTTTTTCAGTAGCGTCCTGAAAGAGAGAGAAAAAAAAAGTAAAAACGACAATTATAGTTTGATTTGTCTATTATTTTTCCGACTATGAACAGTCACCTTATACCCATATATTCCAAAGTCAACCGTTAATTAGAAATGAGGTTCTTAATGCTATAGAAGCACATGAGTTACATACGTGGACTGTAGGAACGAGATCTTGATCGTGATCTGTATCGACTATAGTAAGGAGAAGGTGATCTTCTTCTGCAGGAAATAAAAATTGGCTTAGCATACTCAACGCATAGAGGAAGATGAAAATAAAAATTCCCCATTGTTCAAAATAACTACAAACCCAAGATGCTAACTAATAAGTTCTCTGTGTACCAATGATATTAAAACAGTAAGTATATAGCACAATAAAATATTGGTAAATTATTATCCTCTGTTCTCAGTCTTGAGAAAATATTTTTTTCCTTTTTCAAGAAAGCATTACATACAAGTATGTTTATCAATACATATCAAATGTAAATCGAAAGTGCCAAATACTATTACTACTGTGTAATTTAGAACAGAAATCACAAGTTAAAACATTACCTGTACCGGTAATCATAGTCTTCATATCTGTCATAACCACGTTCATATCCTCTATCATAGTAAGAATCTCGCCGTCTGCCACCTCCTCCGCCTCCACCACCGCCTCCTCCTCCACCACCGCCACTACTACAGAAAGATGTAAAAATTTCACATCAAAGCGAACAATTATTTTCTAGTATCATTTAATACAAAATGGTACTTAAGTAAAATAAAATGGAGGAAGGAAGTGAGATAAAGGAGAAAGAATAACCCTTACATGCCAATTACCTCCATGTCTCAGTTTGCTGTCACCAATGGTATCTTGCTTTGGTTTGGCTTCCTAGTCATTACACAAATAACCAAAGAAAATTTCATACAACTCTCCAAACTATAAACTGCTATTCTATTAATGCACTACCTTACTTAAGTCTGCAGGACCTTCTCAACAAGGTGAAATGGACTGTTTTGGGAAATAATACCAAAATGCTAAGATGTGTGTCATCAAGGCTAATTCAAAGCAAACAAACAAACAAAAAAACCCCAAGAATTTTAAAAGCCCCCATTTATGTTCTACATAATGTGAAAACTGCCTCCCCCCTTAAACAAACACTATCAGTAAAATCCATCCCTATACACAGAGGCTTCCCAGGTCACGTAAAAATAGAAAGGGAAGAAATATTTTCTTAAAAAAAGTATTTTTTCTAGTATCTAGTAGTTTTTCTATTTATGTAGTACCAAGGGCCAGAAATGCACTTCAACAGTTCTAATTTTACCCCTTGCTTATTCATAAATAAACACACACAGCTGACCTTTGAACTGTATAAGCTATTATTTTTTTAAAAGGTTTTATTTGTTATTTCCAGAGAGAGAGAAAGAGAGGGAGAGAAACATCAATGTATGGTTGCCCTTCACCTGCCATGGACCTGGCTGGAGACCTGGCTATGTGCTCTGGCTGGCGAACTGAATCAGCAACCTTTGGGTTGGCAGGCTGGTGCCTTATCTGTACAGGTTATTTTTAATCCTCACCTGAGGACATGCTCACCAACTGGGGGGGTTAGGGGAGGGACATGGATTGATTGCCTCTTGTATATGCCCTGACCAGGACTAAACCTGCAGTCTAGGTAGGTCTTCTGATTGGGAATCAAAACTGCTATCTTTTGGTTTTATAGGAAGATGCTCCAAATAACTGAGCCACACTGGCCAGGGCTGTATGGGTCTATTTATCTGCAGGTTCCACCCCCCACCCATGAACACCTGTACTATTTCCAATCAATGGTTGGGAGTCTCTGGATGCAGAGGGTCAACTGTATGCATTAACCTATTACATTTTACAAAGGAAACTTGAGCATCTGAGAATTTTGTTATTTGGGGGAAGGGGGTGTCTTAGAGCCAATTCCTGGTGGATATACTAAGCGAAAACTAAGTTTTTGGAGTTAAAAGTTATACATGATTTTTGACTACACAGGAGTTGGCACCCCTAACCATGGTGTTGTTCAAGGGTCAACTGCATATATTAAAAAATAAATGATTTGAAGAGTGTATACAAACTAAATAATTTCCATTTTAATTATAAAAAATTTTATTTTTTGACTATCAAAATTCTGTAGACATTTCTGGTAGACTCTGGTTATGGCAGCTAAGCTTAGTAAACTTGAAATCTTACTGAGTTGGTCTGCCCATGTAGATGCCCGGTGTGGGTGTGTGTGCTCTCTTGGTGATAGAATAATCCACACGAATTCTTCTGCCGTCCAGCTCCATTCCATTTGCCCTTTCCATTGCCTTTAAACGAGAGTAGGCACAGAAAATCATGTGTGATTCACTAAGGAGACACTACCAAAACTATAATTATGTGAAAATTCTCTGGACACATCTTTCAAACGACTGTAGGATTTTACACATAAATCCTTGCTAGATGCTTGTCAATAGCACTGAGCTTTCTAATGTACATATGGACATGTAAGCAGGCCTGTGCTGAAAGATTGCTATAGTCAGGAGAAGGAACTACAGGACACAGGCAAGCATGCATAGCTCTGAGGCTACAGCGACTAATTTCAGCCTCCACAACTCAAAGCAGAAACTGGAATTTAACCAACAAGTCTACACTAGGCAAGCCAGTCCTTAGAAACACACCGCCACCCAGTGGACTACAAATACAAAGGAATCTCCAAACCTGTCCCTAAGTGCCGTTTATACCTGCATTTACATTCCCTACTACTTTGACCTTGGACACTAATACCAATAAATGCAATAAACCAACCATCTTAACAAATTTTTATGAAGTTCTTTGGAACTAAGTAAAGTTGCTGTTTTCATTTTATCTTACCCAGAAATAGACCTGGGAGAAGAATCAAGAGATAGGACAAACAAGTTTCATTAAAAAAAAAAAAAAAAAAAATTGTGGTATTGTTCATACTTTTTAACATTCACTTCAGGTCAGGTATCTGGGTATTTCTAAATTTACACCTTTATTCCTTAATTGAGAAGAGAAACAAGCAAGAGACTATATAGCAGCCCAGCCCAGCAGCCCTGCACTTTCAGTTGTCCAGTCAACCAGGGGATGATAACATGGAAAACTCCAGAAAGAAATAATTCCTAAGTTTTAACTTGTGCACTGGCCCTCCAAAGATGTAAAGCACCCCTGTCCAGCACATCCACTCTGTCCAAGCGACTCCCCAACCCTATTAGTCACTTAGCAGACGGCTGTGTCCACCGACACACTACCTCAGAGCTTGTGTTCAAGTCACCCCTATTCCACTCAATAGTGGCCCCAAAACTCAACAATAGCAATGCTGGCAATTCAGCTCTGCCAGAGAAGAGCTGTAAAGAGTGCTTCCTTTAAGGGAGAAGTTTGGTTCTATCTGCAATTTCAGGCATCCACTGTGGGGGTACGTGTGTGTCTTGGAAAAAATCCCATTAGGGAGGATGCTATGTAACAGCATAAACATAAACACTGGCAAACATTAGAATGCCTATTACACATAAAGCACTTATCAACCTTTAACACTGTTTTGTTAAGACTCACCCAGGATTTTTCAACCTTAGCACTACTGACATTTTGGGACTGCTAGTTATAAGCTATGGGTGGCTAACCTGTGCACTGTAGGATGTTCAGTATCATCCCTGCTGTCTGTCTACAAGTGAATAGCCTGTTATTTTAAAAAGATATGCTAATATTTACTATGATTGCTTATGTTGCAAGTGGGCACTGCTGATGCACAGGGCAGTAACAACCTACATCCAACTACTGTCATTGGTAAAATGGTACAAAACATGCTAATACTTGTCACTCATTAAGATTTTGATAAAATTCTAATAATGAGTTTCAAATTCCTTAAAGTGGAGTTTTCTAACTCCAACATTAACTTTTTAGTATGGAGAAAGCAAGCCTACTGATTCCTTACAATCCAATACCTATTACATTAGAATAGCACTACTTCCAATCATTCTGTCAGACAAATTAAGAATGGTTTTGGGTTTGATCTCCACTCAGGGCACATAAAAGAATCAACCAATGCATGCATAAGTGGAACAACAAACTGGTCTTACTTTGTCTACCTCTCTAAATTCAATCAATAAAAAATGGTACGAAACAAAAAATTAAAAGTACCAACTTGCATTATTTTTTGGTCATAGAATAGACGAATATTAAAAGAGTAGGAAACAAAAGCTCTTTATCTATACATGGGGAGCTAAATAAAGACATAAAATCAAACAGATTATACTTAGAATACCCTAATTCTAAAGAAAGTCAACTGAATCACCTTTTTGGAGTATAAATAAGGCTAATCAAAAGAAACACACACTTTTCCTTTTTCATTAACTCAAATATAAACATCTCACTTTACAAGGCCAGATTTCAAAAAGGATATGCCTGTACCAGAAAGTATTAGCTGGAACGTGAAACTGGCCTTTCTAATTTTAACACTAACACGCAGAGTTTGAATCAGGTCAAAGATGAAAGAAAACCCATGATGTTTATGGAACCAGGAGTCTATTAATCAATTTTTAATAGCAACTTAATACTATAATCATGCTCATGAGAAGAATGTTCAAAGTGACAACTAGAAAAACAAAACTACCTCCTTTGAGTCATCTATCCTCTCAAAATAGACAAAAGCAAATCCTCGTGATCGTCCAGTTCGCTGATCATAAACCACGTTGACACCACTCAGTGGTCCGTAGCGAGAAAATACTTCACGAAGATCTCTTTCTGTTGTGTACAAACTGAGGCCAAACACCCCAAGACAAGTGTTGGGATCTGGATTTGCCTGTTGGAATAATGATTATCATTTAATTTTAAGCTCCAAAGTAAAATAAATATTAAAATACAGAAATACTTTGCTTAAAACATCTCACCCAATACCCAAAGACTATGTTTCAAGTGACTTGGAAATAATTTAAGGGGAAAAACAGATGAGTTTTTTTTTTGAAGGTTTTTTTATTTTATTTTTTTAATTTCATTATTTTTAGAAAGAGGGGAAGGGAGAGAGGCAGCGAGGGAGAGAGACATCAATGTATGGTTGCGTTTCACCTGCCTCCAGCCACAGACCTGATTGGAGACCTGGCTTGCAACCTGGTTATGTGCCCTGGCTGGGGAATCGAACCTGCGACCTTTGGGCTCGCAGGCCGGCGCCTTATCCACTGTGCTACCAGCCAGGGCAGATGAGTTATGTTTTACAGTTCGAAATACTCTTCTGTGGAATATATTTCAGGTTACAGCTCGAATAAAAACAACCCTAGTCACTGATCTGGCCAGATATGTGAGAGAAACATCTATTATCTGCCTCTTGCACACCAACAGGGGATCTGTCTCGTAACCCAGGCTTGTGCCCTGACTAGAACTGAACTGGTGACCTTTTGCTTTGTAGGACAATGCCCAACCAACTGAGCTACACAGGTCAGGCTCTTTCTTTCTTCCTCCCTTCCCCTTTCTCTAGAAAGAAAGAAAGAAAGAAAGCAAAAAAGAAAAGGAAGGAAGGACCTGTTGGGGGTTGGGGATGGACCCAACCCTACTCTCTAGCTCTACAATTCCCAGCATGTATACTAAGAATACATCCTTAGTTTAATGCCATATTTCTAGTTTATTCAAATGTTTATAAACTTTATAGATGTGTACTTAACCTGACTTTATCTGCAACTGCTGATTAGAGCTCATGCTCATTTCATTCCTTAGCAGATCCCACCAAACTTACTGATGCAGTATCACATGGGAGAAGCACAACATAGTAAACACAGGAACATTAGAGATAATGGTCTTTGATAGAAACTTGGGCTCCATCAGTTAGCAATCCTCCCCCCTCCCCCGTCCCGTGCAATGACATATTCAAGACTCAATTTCCTTGCCCTGACTGGTGTGGCTCAGTGGGTTCAGCATCATCCTGCAAACCAAAAGGCTGGAGTACAATCCCTGGTCAGGGCGCATGCCTGGGTTTTGGGCCAGGTCTCCAGTTTGGGGTGTGTGAGAGGCAAACTGCTCGATGCTTCTCTTCCTCTCCCCCTTCCTCTAAAAATTAACATCTTTAGGGAAAAAAGGGCTCCATTTCCCTACCCATACATGGTAACTTGCCTGACATGTTAAGAGTATTAAATGTATTGAAGCACTTTGCACAGTGTTCATACTATGAGTGCTATTTCTACAGTTTACTTGCTGTCTAACCCCCAACTGTCATAAAACTTTTCACCTCAGTATTCTCAACTCAGTTTATGCTGTTCATTTTAGTTCTTGGAACATGTCCCTTCCTCCCAAATGTCATGTCTTCTAACTACTCAAAAGCCAAGAAAAGGAAATATACTTCAATGTATATTAAATAATTATCCATACCCTCAAGGATGATTCTTGAGTACTGACTTTTAAACAATGGTCTTGTTCTCATAAAGCAAGATATTATGCTACAGCACTAAACACAAATGAAAGACAAAGTAAGTTTTCATTAATTTTTAAAAACCACATACCGCCCTGGCTGGTAGCACAGTGGATAAGGGACCGGCCTGCGAACCAGAGGTCGCTGGTTCGATTCCCCAGCCAGGGCACATAACCAGGTTGCAAACCAGGTCTCCAGTCAGGTCGGTGGCTGGAGGCAGGTGAAAGGCAACCTTACATTGATGTTTCTCTCTCTCTCTGCCTCTCTCCTTTCCCCTCTTTCTAAAAATATTGAAATAAAAATCTTTTAAAAAATTAAAAACAAACAAACAAACAAACAAAACCCCCACATACCCTGCTGCCTGTATGTCTTCTCCGGTTAGACATTGGAGAATGGCTTCGGCTCCTTCGGCGTCGGTATTCTGGTGTGTAGGATCTACTTCGAGACCGTCTCCTGTGAGAGTGAGAATGGGATCTGGATCGAGTGTAACGTCTATGAGAATGCCTCCTTGACCTCGACCTTTGAGAGAAAGACATTCAGGCAACGCTGAAACAAATGGCTAATGCCAAGGACCTATACGTAGCATCTGTTTATTCTCACCTCCTTTCTGAGGGAATGGCAGCTTCCACCTCGTTCCCTTTATCTCTATAATCTCCTTCTTCTCAGTCCGTCCTTTCTATAGCCACTTTTTGCCTTACCTTACAAGCATGTTGAGGCGCTACTTTGTTTAAAAAAACAAAAAACCCAACTTCCACTAGGAAGGAAATTCTGCAATGTTCAGTAGATGAAACTTGAGGGCACTATTCTAGGTGAAGTTAGTCACATGAACACAAATACTGTATGATTCCACTTATATGAGGTAATTGGTCATCAAAATCATAAAGATAAAGCAAAAGGGTCATTGCCAAGGGAGAGGAGGAGGACGGTGAAGCACTGTTTAATGGGTATAGTTTCAGTTTTACAAAAGATGGAGTTATGAGGATGGATAATGGTGATGGTTGCACAATATGAATGTAAATATACCTAATACCACTGTGCTATACATTTCAAAATGGTTAAGATTTCTCTGTGTATTTTACCATTAAAAATCATTTAATCGAATCGCTTACCACCTCAATAGAGTGCTATATTCCCTTCATTGTTAAGTATTATTTCCTTTCCCATCTTTATCTTGATGCAATCTGGCATCTATATTAAGTCAACCTAAATGCCGTTCTAATAGTTTTCATCAAACTTTTTACAGCATCTCATCCATCTTTTCACTGCTGATTCTTAGGTTCATCTCCTATCTGATTATCTTCAGTCACTCTCAGTCTTCCTTCTTTGCCTATTAGTGCAACAATTTCTACTATTCATCTGACCCATCCTTAACACCCAGGCCGGTAGTGATGACAATCACACAAAATAACTTCTATAAGGCATTCAATAAATGTTATAAATACCAAGGGCCAGAAAGCTCTAAAACAGAGCATTATGTGGGTGTAGGAATAAAACTAAAGAGGGGAAATAGCTCAAAACAATAGAAGGTTAACAATAAAGCCGGAACTCTTAACAGACTTGACTGGGAAGACCGGAGGAAAGTGTCCCAAGTTTTTTTAAATAAAGATTTTATTTTATTTTTTAAGAGAGGGGGAAAAAGAAGGATTAAAACATCAGTGCAGGAGAGAAACATCTGTAACTGGTTGCCTCTCACATGCTCCCAACTGGGGTACCTGGCCCACAACCCGGGCATGTACCCTGACCAGGAATCTAACTGGTAACCTTTTAGTTCATAGCCGGCATTCAATCCACTGAGCCATACCAGCCAGGGCCACAAAGGCTTCTGAGTAGGAGCAAAATAAAATGAGCAGCCTACTACCTAAAAGAAATTAATCATTTGAGGGGTGGGATGTACAATGTATGAAGAAAACTTGTATTTGTGCAAGAATTTCCCATCTGCCCTAACACTAAATTTACAGCCTCAATTTCAGAAAGTAAAAGTTTCTGGTATTTAATTTTTGAGTGACACATAAGCAGAGAAGGGAATCAGGTGGTAAGAGAATGTCTGAGCGAAAAGAATTCTGGATGGAGGTCAGCACACGCTAACGTCCTTAAATGAAAATAGGCTCATCTGTTTCTACACCCAAATTCTATTCAGTGCTATTTTGAACACGTAGATTTCATTAGAGTGGTTAGTGAACAAAGGCTGGTCTGGATACAACAGAGAAAAAGACAAAGCTGTAGACCTCAATGAAAGTAGTTTTTTTTTTTTTAGTAATTCTTCTGTCTCATCATGCTCCTTGTAAGCAGGCCCTATTCAAAAGCACAAATGGTCACAATCAAGAAATTACAATGATTAGCAAACTAACCACCCAGGCTGTTTTCCACACCCAGCACCCCTGGGACACTGGACACCGCGAGCCCTGCAGTGGCTGAGGCTCCTCACCCAGGGATCCCCTCTCCACTCCCCAATTGTATCTCAACAGATTACACTGTGGACCTACGTCAGAATACTCAGGTAAAGAATGTCGCTCAAATGTGAATTGTGAAAAAGCTTCTCAAATCATCCTGATAACCAGTAAAACATACATACATCAACTCTTTCTGCACTAAATTACACGCCAAGTCTCCAATGGAGAAAATTATTTTGTTGTGCAAATACTGAAGTAAAACAATAATCCTCAAACAACAAGCATGTTTAAATCAACTGACATTTAATTTGTTTTCACAGCCAGCTACTATCTGATAGAGCCTAGAAATAATTTCATCTTACCTAAGTCTTTATCTAAAATGTATTATTTATTTCTAAAATCTATACGTAAACAGTTTGAGAAAGGTACATGACTTTGAACCTTGGGTGAAATTTCTATACAAAATGCTGCATAAATGAGATATGCCAAAAGTTACTTTGCCCTGAAAAATCCAAAGAAAGCATTTTAAGTATAGTTTTAAACACACATACCTGGATTTTGATCTTGATCGAGAATGGGATTCAGAATGTTTGGAAACCCTTGATGGACTACGAGATCCTGACCTGCTCTCCGATTTTACTCGAGCAGGAGTTCCCGTTGGAGATTTTGACTGAGAGCGAGACTCCTAACAAAGAAGACAGTATTACAAATGGCACTGGTCATGTAGATGCCTAACACCTAACATTTAAAGTACCGTAATTATTTATATTGATTGCTCCTGAAAAACAAATGGTTAGGCAACACCCTCCAGAAAAAATTTCAGCTCATTAATAACCCATTGTTGTTAATACTGCTAACTGTCCTCAAAATTCCCTACTTGAACCAGATCACCAATTCTCTATTAACTAAGTAATCATGCAAATTCATCTACAACTTGATCATACAGACACTGGAACATAAACCATACATTTACTTAACCTAGGACCCATTCATTCTTCCAGATTCTTTTAATTCTACTTCACTCTTGCTTTCTACTTCTCTTCATTCTTCATTGAGTTTTTCATTTTTCATACTTCGTGTATTCTTCCCCAATTCAAACAATTCAAAATAGCCTTAAAAAAATATTCAAGTGCTTCTATCTGACCAATCTTCTGTTCAATTTTTTCCCCCATTCAATTTTAATTTTCTGATCTTTAATACTTTTCATTAGCCTTCTTTTATCTTGATTTATCTTCCACATTCTTGGAAAAAACTCTTCAATTTCTTCACGAACATTAACCTTAATGGAAAAAGAACATTTAGTATATTTAAGCACGTGGGGATTATAAAACTCTGCTGGAGTTCAGAATGTTATCTACCAAATGGAAAAGCCAGCAGGTAAAGTGCAAATAACTAGTTTATTTTTTAAAAAAACAAAAAAACAAAAAAACCCCAATTTTATAATCTTTAAAATTGTTCAGAAGTCTAGTTTCTAAAAATTAGAGAATTCACTAATTTTTCTAAATGTTTTTACCATACTTTTCACCCTCCCTCCCCTTTCATGTTTCATCCTAGTTCCTAAAATGTGAACAATTTTAAGGTAAACACTTAATTCAAGCATAAATCTAACTCAAACTGTAACCCCCACCTGTTTTACATTTTCTCTGATTTATAACCTGAAGAGTCTTAGTGATCTTAAGCTTTCACTAAACCATGCTACGATATTATCAAAATATAATTAGAGCAAAGCATCCTAGCCTGAAACATCTATATACACCTATCCAAACTTAAAACATATGATACATAGTGAGGTCCAAAGTAGGAAAAATTATTACAATTATTAACATGTCCCAGTTTTGTTTGACTATTTTCTTTGCTCACTCTGACATAAACCAGGAAGATAGGTTATGAATAAAACAAGCATTCTAAGGGGAAAAAGCATGAAATTCTTAAAAATTTCCCCCAGCTTATAAATTCCTAAAATATGTATTTTTGCAACTGTGCCATTTAAAAATTCTATAATCCATAAAGTATGATGCACAAGAAGTTATTACAAAATTAATACCATGATCTTTATTTCTGATCCCATTCTTTTTGTTCCAAGTTTCTGCAGATTTATGCAGTTATGCATAATTATACTCCTTTTAGTGACTTTATTCTATGCCAGTAACTGACTGAATTCTGAAAAAGCTGAGTATGTAAAAAAAAACTTTCTGAATCAAATAATTTTGAGGCAATTATGACCAAAGTAAAATGGACAGTTTGGTTTCTTGGTCCATTTAAGCCTTAATCATTAGTGTAAATAATGATCTCAATGTCTCATCAATTTTCACTTCTACCATAAGACTACTAACATACAACTTTCTTAAAACTTTCCCTTTACATTTATTGTCAAAAACTGTACTGATGCGGCTAAGTGTATTTATTTTTTCAGATGAAAACAGAACTGAAATACTTTATTGTTCAACATTAACCCTTCCCATTTAGCCTTCTACTTTAAGTTCTTCACTACATCTCATACACTGTCTAAATTCCTGGACAGATGCCTGGAACAGAAACAGTAATTTAGGCCTCTTCATTCACTGAAAAACTGTAAAAGCAGCATATTCAGTTCTTTAAAAAAAAAAAGGGTATGGCTAATTTGCTTATAATTACAGTCTAACAGGCTGGTTCACTAACTATGCTGATAAGACTAAACAGAATACTACCTATGAACATCACCACAGCCCTTGTTAGACATACACATCAGAAGGCTTTATGCTCTGTGTCACTGTAAAACTTTTAATTTTACTAAGAAATTAAAATCTTATAGTAAATCCTAATTTTTTCTTAAATGTTTACATGAAACTTTCTAATATAGGATAAATTTTTATGGTCCAAATATATGTAGATTTGGTTTCTAATCTTCTCTTATAAGCATGATTAATTATTCAGTAGTACTAAAAATTGCAATTTCTTAGAAGCTAATGTAAACAAGGTAGTAAGTAACATCTTAAATTTAAAATCTCAGTTCTGGCATAGCAATTTACAGGAAAAAAAAGCAATTTCCTTGATTTGTTAACAAAACATTAAGCCAAGACAGTATCTTTTCAAACGACATTAGCATATTTTTAAACAAGGCTCTTTTTTATTTTCCAAGGTGTTACAAATACCTAACCTTCTTTGTTGCCTTCCCTTCAATTTATTTTTTAATCAGACAACTTAAATCTGCGTAAATTTCTTCATGGAATCATTGAGGTTAAGAAACTGTCCTCTTAATTCTAATTTTAACTCCTTTTTAACTAGTTTCAAAGCTGTCACTATCGGTTTAATCTCCCCAAATAATTCAGAGACTCAAGACTAAAAAGATAAATCAATAACCAGAGTAAACTTAACCTAAAGAATAAACTACAAAGAAAAAAATAAAAAAGCAATGAACTAAAAAAAAGAGAATGAAGCGTTAAATAAACCTTTAATTCTTTAGAATTATTTTTCCTATTATACCAAAAAGGTCTGTAGTAAGAACTACTAGTTAATAAATAGTCTTCACTTAGAAAAACGGTCATATTAACATCCATCATTTGTAAACAACTTATTTCTCAAAAGCTGGTATCAAAAAAAGGCCCTTTTCACTGTACTGTGCATTAGAAACCAGGCTACAATAAACCCTTTATGGACAAATGCTAGATTATCCTTTTCTACCACTTACTTGTAACCACATCATGTCACAAATTTTAATATCTTAAATAGGCTCCCATTCTACCATAACCACTACAAACCAAAAGCCAGGTAAAAAGTTCTCACCGCACAACCTGCCTAAATAATGCGTCTGTTCTTTTAACTATTCTTTACTATCTAAGTACCTCAGGAAGTAGGTGAATAGAACATAAGCTTTTTAAAACAAACTCTCCAAATATATTTTTCTACTACTTTATGAAATTGGATATCTATTATATCTATTTCCATAGAAATATATTTAATGCAGTTAGGTAAATTTTATGTCAGGCAGTGTGTGTGTATGTGTGTACACATACTTAAATTACCTAAATAATATATCTACTGTATTAAGAACATCCCTTTTTATGGTGTATGAGAAAGCTGTATTCACTCAATTCTTTAATTTCAGTCTACAGAAATAGCAGTTCTGCCCCCTTCCTCCTGAGTATATGTTAGGCTGCTTGTTTTATAGACTTGTAGGGTTATAAAAGAAATATTCCCAGTCTCAATTCTTAACCCCTAATTGCTATTAGAGTGAATAAAAAGAAAATACCAGTTGCTCATAATATCAGCTATTTTTAAGTGATTTCCCTTTAGGCCGTACCTGTATGATGCTCTGAGTGAGGTTTAAGTGGTCTTTGTACCAGTAAAGGCTCATAGATATTCTAACACTGTTATGGGTCTATATTCTGTTAAGACCCATGATTTTGGGAACGCTTGGCAAAAATTGGCATTTACTCATGTAATCAAATTCATGTCATAATGGTGAAATTACCTGTAAAATTTATAATCTTTTGTAGAGATTTAAAATGTGGCTCATAAACCTATCATCTTATATGCCACAATCATTATATCCAAAAAGCTAGTGTATAAGTGACAATTCCAAAGGTAAAGTATAGAAAGTAAGTTTATAAGAACTAATATGGTTGAGGTATAACAAAAGCCAGTAAATAGCAACTAAACGCAAACTACTAAAATAAGATCCTGTCACAGAATTTCTACTTATGTGCTCATCTTTTAATATCATGCAGTATTTCTGAATCTTGAATAAGACCACAAGGCATTAATTTCAAGGAAAATTCCTAACTTTTCTTCTACCTCAGATCGGGCAGGCCCAGTTACCCACACCTTGATGAAAATCATGAGGCAACAAGGTCTATATACAACTGTACACAGCAGTAACTTAAGAGGAGGGAGTGGAACCACATTTATTTTCATTATTCCCCTCAACAATCTTTACAGACTTCACTAGTGGATTCTCTCCCCCATGTGATCTTTACCCTTTTCTCACTTCCACTTCTGTCTTGCTAATAAATCTGTTAGGACGTATCAGTTTTAATTACAAAGGTTCCAGGTTTAGTTCACACTAGTGAATTCTGTAAACTATTATGCTGATTACTCATGGCCATTTCACACTTGTTATCTATCCTAGGTAAATAGCTTTAGTTCATTTACAAAATTATTTACATTTTTTAATGGAGTTCAACCCTAATATTCAAATCTCTTGATATTCTTTCAGATCCCAAGACTTTTATTCTTTTAGAAATGATACAAATCATAACCAGCAGCAATGACTAATCTGTAAAGTTACAGTATTATATAAAAATTTGAGCATTAAAATGTTTCAACTTTACAAATCTTTAAATGACATGGAGTTAAAAAAGCATTAAAATTTGGTAACAACTGAACTTTAGGATGACAAATTAAACCCAAGACAAATAAGACTATTAAGTTCAACATCGTACAACCCCTACTATAAGAAAGCCTTATTCTTTTATAATAGGTTGATGTGATGATGACAGGAAAATTAAATTGCTGAAGAAGCTCAATTCAGTCTTTTTTAAAAGCTAGAGTGCTGACATTGGAATTCAATAAAACCTCCTATTGTTCAACAAATACTTAAATACAAATTTTAATTCCAAATTGGTACAGATGAATTTTGTTTTGCTCTTCATTTTTATAATCCAGTCAACAACCACATATAGTAAGGAGAAAAGTAGGAATATAGGCCTTGGCTGGTGGCACAGTGGATAAGGTGCCGGTCTGAGAACCCAAAGGTCGCTAGTTCGATTCCTAGCCAGGTCCATAGCTGGAGGCAGGTGAAAGGCAACTATACATTGATGTCTCTCTCCCTAAATAATAAAATCTTTACAAATAAATGAAGTAGGAATATGCTCTAAAAAGCAGGTAAAAATTAGTACTATTTTTCCTCTATAAACTGTACTTCAAAGCAGAAACAGTTGTGGAATTCAAAGATAGACCCCTACACAATAAAGAATCAATAACCAGCCCTGGCTGGTAGCACAGTGTATAAGGTGCCAGCCTGCGAACCCAAAGGTTGCTGGTTCGATTCCCCAGCCAGGGCACATAATCAGGTTGCAAGCCAGGTCTCCAGCCAGGTCTGTGGCTGGAGGCAGGTGAAAGGCAACCATACATTGATTCTTCTCTCCCTCTCTGCCTCTTTCCCTTCCCCTCTCTCTGGAAATAATAAATAAAATCTTAAAAAAAATATCAACTTCCATTTAGAACACTGGATCCACTGTATAAGCAAAAAACTGGACTCAATATTTTTCTAAGTTTCATTAAAATAATTAGGGCGGCCATGGAGACCTCTGTCAATCAGACTTTGGTCAACCTTCTCTCCCTTAGCAAGAGCTGCCATGGAAGGTTCATTTCATCTGCGGCACTGGGGATCTCCGCGGGTCGGGGGACCCCCATAAAGGGAGGAGGAGGGGAATATTATAAGTGAAATGATAGGAAAAGTTTAATTCCCACTCCCCTTAATTTTCCTAAAGGACACTAAATTTTTTCACATTGATACTCTAATTTTAGTTGAAGCTGTGTGAAGCAAACTCCTCATTCTTTTTATGAAGATGACATGCAAAGTTTTCACTTAAAATATTTCTCCCTGGCTGGTGGCGCAGTGGATAAGCGCTGGTCTGGGAACCCAAAGGTCGCTGGTTCGATTCCCAGCCAGGGCACATAACCAGGTTGCAAGCCAGGTCTCCAGCCAGGTCCTTAGCTGGAGGCAGGTGAAAGGCAACCATACTTTGATGTTTTTCTCCCTCTGCCTCTCTCTGGAAATAATATTAAAAAAAAAATTTGTTAACTTGATATACATGCCCCAAGCAAGTTGTTTTAAAGAACACATTTAGCTCTTAAAAATGTCTTCCTTTAATATTGCTTTGATGTCCTGTTTAGACCAGGTTTTTCATAATTTCCTTCTCTAAATATTTCTACTGTGCCCCGATGTTCTGTTCTTCAATAATATCCCTTTCATCATGTCACTCCTAGAATTATTCTATAGATGGCTCCTTTCAGCAAATTCATAAATCTACCATTCAAAACCCTCCAGTACTTGCCCACATATTTAATCAAATCTATCACCTCTCACTATTCTAGCAACCTACTCACTGTCAACATCATATAATCAATATTCATACCCCCAATCATAAGATCCAAAGTCTGTTTCACATACTAGGTAAAACTTTCCCTTTCCTGTAACTCATCAAACCACTCAGCTCCATTCTTTGAATCCCTTATTAATTCTATCACATAGCACTTGGTAATATACCCAGATTTAAGCTGTCAGTCACCTCACCTAAGACTTCAAGTTCTTTTCCCCTGAAGAACATCTGGCCTTTTTAGTAAAAAGGCAGCAGATGTTCAATAGTTTGACCTTAGGCAGAAGGAAATTTTGGTTGGTTAAGTCTTAGGGTTACTTATAACTACATTGAGTTAATTACATTTTCTTTCCTGAAGTTACTTTATACCCCAGTCCTTTAAAATGGGAGAGACATTACTCTATAATGGAAAATTAAGCGCCTGTAAACGATGTTTACCAAAATCCATTAATGAATGGCTCAGAGACAATCAAGTACCATGCACTCTTCTTAAATACAACATAATGTTGTGTACAGTGAGCAAATGACTGGGACTTGTGTGTCTCACATTCCTGGCTGCATGGTCTTCTGGGCCTCAGTTTTTAATTTCTAAAATGGCCAATAAGCTCTTCAAGAATTAGTGCAAGAAGTAAATTGGAAAGTATGTCAAAATTTTGGGGGTATGTGCATGGATTCTATGAAAGTACAAACTCTTAATATTAGTCTTGTTTCTTTAATGTGTTCTGCAGTCTCTAGAACGTTGACATGTAATTCTAAAAATCTTTTCAGTAAGATGGGGTTAAATGCATGGTTTATTCTCTAGATAAAGTAAACAAAATCTGAATATTGACCCGTTATATTTCTCTTAAGTTATAACTACTTAAACACCTTAAAATCCTTTTTTGAGCCTTTCTAAATTTAGGTACAAAGATAAGAATGCAACAATTGTATTTTACAAAAAATATATTTTTAACTGCTGGTTTGTGACTAGATAAAAAATAAAATCATTTTACTGTAAAAACCAAAAGCAACTAGTGAATTGCTTTAGGAAAAAATATAGAAGACCATCAGAAAAGTGCTGTCATTCTTCTAACTCTTAACCACTTACAAAATAAAACAATTACCGCAACCTACACATATACACAAAAGTAACAAGTGAGTATCTATGGTCATTCAAACTAATACACACTTTGATATCAGAGAAAAAGTATTTTCTATGATCATAAACACTGTATAGGTGGGGTGGGGGGCTTTTTCTATTAAAATAAATCAATGCTTACATATATTTTAGCTTAAAATTGGGTAGCAACATTACATACATATTAGGTAGATAGTGACAAGTATCTTAAACTTGCTCCAGTCCTCGACTAGATGACTAATTAAAAAATAGTAACTTAAGGGAAACAAGGTCCCAAACAGTAAGTCCACTTCACTTCCCCAGAAGCCAAATTAAAACAATCATTAACAAAAATAATTTTTGTACTAAAGTTAATCAAAGGAAAGATGAATGGACAGCATTTCTTCCCTTGACTACTTAGTATTCTCAAAACAAGAAGCACTTACAACTACCACCACCAAATATTGTATGACTTAAAAAAAAAGTTTTGGTGGACAAGCAATACCCCATCCTCAAAAATGAGCAAGTTCAACCATTCACTTATAGCTAGGCTCTAGATTCTATTTTTAGAAACAGCCTTTTTGTTTATCTGTTTAAATCTCTTTAGAAAGAACAAATGCCTAAATCGACCCCGATTTCACCGTCTGGTTCCAGGTGTTTACATTAAACTTCTAAAATGCGCAAATTCCATTCCATTCCATTCCATTCCATCCCGCACATGCCTCGGGCGTTTTTCCTGCGTTTCCTAGAGACTAGAACATGACCCAACAGAGGAACGAGTGGACATGGATTCTGTTTCCAGGGTTTCACACTAACTTGCCCCCACCCACTCCCACTAGGCGGGTGGAAAGAGAACTCAACCACTGATAAATGTTCTACAATATTTAAGCTCAGGACAGCATGCAAATCTTGGTGGTTTCTATTCACCGACCCAAAATAACGGAAACTTTTGATCTTTGCTGGCTGAGAAATGAGAAAGGACCTGTAATTCTAGCTAACATTTTGGGTTAGAGGGCAGCGTAAACTGCCTAGCTATTTAAAAAATACCGAGCCACGAAATGTATTCAGTTATGTAAGATTAAGAGAAGATCCCCCCCACCCCTTTTCTTTTCTTTCTTTTTTTCCTTTTTTTACCGTAGAAACCTGTAAAGGGAGCGGTCAGTTTTTGGATGAAAAGGCCGCAGGAAGACAAGCATGACAAGTTGAGCTATAACGAAAAGGAAAACCACCCGACATCAAGGAATCAGAAAAACGAGGCGTTACAGCATTCCCACGTTCATTTCGAAGTGAAAGAAGGGGCATGAAGGGGGAGAGGGCTCCTTGCGTAGTTTTCCCCGCACAGCTCTCGTCCTAAGAACGCTTAAGGGTCGCTGCGGTCGCGGACTGACCACTCCATTAGGCTCGTCCCACCTTCAACCTCAAGGCTTTCGCCTTTATAGACGCGGCCGCTCACTGCAACAGAGCCAAGGAGACACAGGCCGCAGCTAGTCCCACGCCAGCTTCTCCCCGCCCGGTCGGCAGCCCCGCGCACGCTCGACCCCGAGGCCCTGCACGTGCTCGAGGTCGCCAGAAACGCCACCGCAGTTGGCACCTACCACTCTCCGGCCGGAGGGGAAATCCCTGCCGCCTCCTCCCGCCTCACCGCGACGGGGACCCACACCTCGCAACAGAGATAAGGAAGCCTCAGGGGTGGCGAGAAGGGAGGGCGCACTGCAGGGGGAAATCGGACCCAGGAGTCCAGGTATCAGTCTCCAAAACAGGGGCGAGAGGGGTTACCCGTGGTGTCTGGGGCAGGGGTGGAACCCAGAAGCCATCTTGGGAGGTGAGGAAACCACCGCGATGGCTCCAGAGGCTGCTGCCCGCGGACCCCGCACGACTCCCCGCAACCCGGCCCCACCGCGCTCTCCCCCGGTGGAACCCCCAGCGTCGGGCCGCCGCCGAAGACGGCTCCCGCGGCTTTGTACTCACTCTGCCCTCGAAGTTGTTCTCCTCTACATCACTCATGTCGGCTAGGCGCTCCCCAGAACTAAATAAGGGACAAGTCTCGCCTTGAGAGCCGGTGGCCTAATCAACCCGCCGACCCGACCGCGGGGGAGAAGAAAAGAGTCGGCAACAACGGCCGCTCCTCCGCTCGACTCCCACTCGGTCGCAGGCTCCGGCAAGATGGCGCCGGCGCCGCCAGAAACCTTCAGACCACCCTAGCGCGCAGCGTCAGGGGGCGGGGCGGCGCCGTGACGTCACGAGCCCCGCCCCCCCGCGCGGCTTTGTTGCCAAGCGGGCCCGGCGGGCTGGAGGCTGGCGTTCGACTTTCCGCGCCAGGGACCCTCATTCCCAGCGCTGACCTCCGAAATTCATCCTGTATAACGCGTCAGACCTTCTGAAGATTCTCGGTCACCGTATGAGCTTTTATTGATCTTAGCCCCTTATATATTTTCCAAGTGGATTCTGATGACAGGAAAACAAGACGTGTACACGCGCGCGCGCTCCCGCACCTGTCCAGACAGACAGTATCGAGCCAACGTCAGTATAACAGTTTGCGCTGCCGACATTTTCGGGACATTTTCTCTCTCTCTCTCTCATATATATATATATGTATATATATATATATACACACACACACACACAGTTAATAGGCTTTTATTTTTGGGATGCTTCAGCACTATTACTTTTCTTCAAATTTTGTGCTTTGCTATCGAAGTATAACACCTGCACCGATGGAGTTATAATGAAAAGTCACAGTTCATTGCCTCATTCCGCTCTGCCTCCAGTCCCTCTTCCCAGAGTGTCAATTTTATAGTTTCATAATGCTTAGCTCCCTGCTAGTCTCTTTTGTTTACATACGTCCTGATAGCTTGGTAACCAAGACCTTCCAGTCGTGGTAATAATTTCTTAGGTGACTGAGCTTTATTTGTATTTTGCAATTTTTCAGACTAATTTCCTTATAAAATATATTTTTCCTCAATATTTAAAAAGTTTGTTAATTTTAGAGAGAGGGTTGGAAAGAGAGAGAAAAATCATGAACTTGTGTTCCACTTATTTATGCATTCATTGATTGACTTCTGTGTGTGCCTTGATCCAGGAGGGAACCTACAGCCCTGGCACATCCAGAGGGTGCTTTAACCAACTTGCATGACCCAGCCAGAGCCTTGCTCGAGTTTCTTGTACAGCAGTCCTCTTTTATCTGCGGGGGTATATTCCAAAATCCCCAAAGGATGCCTGAAACCATAGATCGTACCGAATCCTTTATATACTATAGTTTTCTATACATACCACTGGTAGATTTTATTTTATAAGTTAGGCATAGTAAAAGACTAAGAACAATAATAATGAAATGAATAACTATAACAATCCACTGTAAGAAAAGTCAAGTAAAATAAAGATCACTTGAACACATACTGTGATACCACTGTAGAGGGTCTGATAACTGAAGCAATACCAAGTGACTCATGGGCGGGTACGGTGTGGATCCATGGGACAGAGAGATGACTCAGGTCTCAGGAGGGATGGTGTAGGATAGCACCAGATTGGCAAGCAACTTAGAATTTAGGAACTGTTTTTGTTTTTGTTTTTGAAACTGTCCACTTAGTATTTTATGGGCCATGGTTGACCTCAGGTAACAAACTGAAGAAAGCAAAACCATAGATAAGGGGGGACTACTGGATATTTTAGATGTTAACCCCTTATCAGATACACGGTTTGCAAATGTTTTCTCCCATTCTATAGAGTGCCATTTGTTTTGTTGATGGTTTCCTTTGCTATGCACAGGTTTTGTTCTGGTTTTGTTAAGTCGTCATGCCATTCAGTAAGTCCAGCCCCAGGTGCCATAAAGTTCTATAAAAGATCACAAGAGAAACTGAGATAGAGAAGTTTATTACTTATAGGAGCTGGAGGAGGTACATAGCATGACCCCTCAAGGGCCAGAGAAGGAGGTCAAGGGAGGGTCCAGGCAGAGCGAGTGACAGGATCTTGGGCACACACCTTTATATGGTCCAGGGGTGGAGTGCTTTGGGGTTCCCAGGCAGGAGACCTCATGGCAGTCGATTATCCACCACCGTTCGTGTTGCTGTGGTGTAGATTAATGGTTTGGTTTCGCCCAAATGAGGCTTGTGGTGTTTTGGAGGAAATAAGCACAAGGTACTCTCACTAGGCAAAACTGTGGGGCTTTCAGTCTGACCCTGTGTGGTAACAGATTGTACCTTGGAGGTTTCTATGACCTCCAAAGGGTCAGGGTCTTGGCAAATAAGGGGAAGGGGCTTATGGATGAGATGTAGAGAGGAGCGGAGGTGGCAGTTTCTGGTGTGGAGCAGCAGGTGCTGGCAGTTGAGGTGCAAATAACTGGAGGAATAGGGTCTGTCCTGGATGCATTGGGTGGCAAACAAAAGCTGTAACCTAGTACAGCGAGCAGTGAATGCAGCAGCAAGAGGTCCCTAACCGTGGGTCCAAAGCAGGTCAAGTTAGGGGTGTTGCAAACAAATGATTTATTGTGGCTAGTGAGATTAGAATACATTGTCTGGCTTGCCATAAAGGTGAAATGATGTTTAATGCTGGCAGGGGGATTACAGTTTATTTATTTATTTAATTTTCACAATTTATTTTTGATAGAAGCAAATTAGCTATTACAGAAAAATAGTATGCTATGGGATTTTCAGGGTTGATTAACTGGAGACATTTTTGCAACTCACCTCTGAGGTTAGCAATCACTATAGTCATTTCCTTCCTGGTGTGGAGGTCACCTGGGAGGGGAAGTCCCAATGTTCAGCTTTAATGTCCAGTGAGCTTTGGGGCACTTATCTTCCTTATCTTTCTTTTGAGTGTGGCATCACCATCTTGAGGTACAGTCATCTCCAATGGTGAGCTCTGGGGTTAGGGCCATGTCACCTGAGGTGTTGGTGATTGGGGGTAGTGACCAGCCTGGGGAAAGGTGGTTTTTCCAGGTGGAGATCCATGAAGAGTAGGGATGGCTGGCTGGTGTTAAGTTCTGAATATAGATGCTACAGGCCTGACTTAAGATGGACCTACAAGGATGGGCTTCCAATCCTGGAAGTCAGGTGAACATGAGTTGGTTACATTGGGAGGTCCATTCTGACTGGTACATAATTTGAGGCTTGGTGTAAGAAGGGAGTGACTCATTTAAGCATTGGTACAGTTTAATGCAGAGAAAGTGAGTGCTGGGTCGGAATGCATGCCTGGTGGCAGGATGGGTGTAGCTCTTCCAGCAGGGCCTGCCAGCACCTGGCACTCAGCCATCCTGTTGTGAAAGTGTGTACCCGGGTGATTTTCTCCAGTGCACCTCCTGAGACAGGTTAGGTCTGAGGGGTCTATTAGCAACCCTGTTAACCAGGCTGTACACAATAGGAATACTAACCACGACAAAAGAGAGTATTTACTTTTGACTAGGTTGCAGGCCTTAATATTTGAATGTACTTGCTTTGGAACAATAGGTTATTAACTTCTTCCTTTACGTTGAGAAAGGGGTCCGGGTTTAGTCTACTGATAGCTGTGTAGATCTAAGGTTTTCTGTTTGGATTTCATTTCCTAATGTGACTGGCATCCACCAGGCGGAAAGAATGTTTTCCTCTCTCTAAGATTCACACAGTTCCACTAGTGAGGCCTTGATGGATTGTGGTGGGGATAGGGGACCAGGAGGTGGAAAGGGTGCAGGGTCTGGCACCTGGGCTGGCCTTGCGACTCTAAAATCTGGGAGTCTGGAAGGGGGTTTTTCCATGGTCAGCCACGATGTTTATTCCTTGCAGAGTCTCCTGAATAAAATGGGAGGGTGGGGCCACCAGGGTATCTCAAGAATTTTGCCCTCAGACTCTGGGGCGGGAGCTGTTTAAAAGGTTATGCATTTGAGGATCTTTGAAAATACCTCCTGTTGGTGCCATTTCTGTAGTGGTGAGTAAGTAGCTCAGAGCCAATAATACTAAACACTTTTAACAGTTACTCAGCCCCTTTTCTCCCTCCTGCTGTCCAAGGTCTTTTAAAATAGTTTAAATCTGCAGATACATAAATTTTCATGTTTCAGTTTCTGAATCTTTATTCCCCCTGATTTAACCTCATGAGTTGTTTCTGGAAAGATTTCCAGCCGATGTCCCTGGCAGCCAGACCCATATGTGACTGTTTCTTTTTCCTAGGTGTCCTAATGGAGCTGCCTAGGATCAGCTTCCACTGGCCGGGATCACTGGGGCAGGATCGTTGGGGCTGACCCCCTGGAGCTCCGAGAGTGTACACGCAGCACTTAGGCAGGTTGGTATGCCTGGCTGAGCAGCGGGTCGGCTGCTGCTATGGGCTTTGTGCATTGTATGAGGAGCTTCCTAACTTTCTCAGATGTTTTAGGTGGTGCTGGCACTTAGGGGTTTAGGATGTTCATATCAGGCTATTAGATCTTGTGCTGCAACTATATGAGGTGAGACCCACAGTATCCCATATGGTCAGAGGATGAGGTGTGACAGCAGCCAAGTATGCAGCGACAGAGGGACCATTTGCCTTTATAAGAAGCTTTTACTTTCTGAGTGAGAGTGCCCATTTTGTATTGGCTAGGGCTCAGGGACATGGTGCCACCCACAAACACAGAGGTCAGGGAAGGAAAGACTCCTTTTCTTTTTTCTAAAGGCATGGCCTGGCACCTTGGGAGTTGCCATTAATACAATGGAACCTTGTGAAAACCTTAGCCAGTTCTCCTAACTCTAGGGCGTGTGCTTAGACTCGGGACATACACGCAGTTTAACACAGCCTGGTGTTCTGTATTTACATGTTTATTTGCTGGAACGAATGGGGTGTTCCTGAAATTCTGCCTCTGCCACTTTCTCTGAGTTAACATGTTGCTCAGTTATATGGGACCTTAGTAGATCTTCATACAGTGATTACTTGTGTTTTCAAATCTTCTCCAGTAATTCGTTCTGCGTATCCTTCACCAGAAGAGGGCAAGCTTGGAGGGAAGAATAGGTAAGAAATGACAGGCATAAGAGGGAGCCTCTACCTGGTTTGGCGATTCAAGGCCACCAGGTGGCAGTACAATCATGCTAGAAACACGGTCAGCGGTTTACCCTCGGTACAGTGGTCTCTAAACCCAGGTACCGCTGCAATGACACCGTTCCCGAGGACTGCCAAGTTTAAAACCAGATTTTCAATCACCTGGATAAATAAACCCAAGAATCGATTCGCAACTGCTTTTCCAAATACTAACGCCAGATTTTTTAACTTCCTACAACTTTATATAGACTGTGGCTTTCTTTTACCAGCCCAAATATGTCCAACTTGTTATGTGAATGTAGCAATGAAGAGATAATTTCATAAATAGATAGATAGATAAATGAAAAAAATTAATTAAGTGCAGGTAGGTTCCCCAGCATACCCATTTCTCTCCCCTACTCTTTTGGTCAACTCATTTTAAAATTAACATTAGTCTTCTGCAGCTTTATGTAAGTTGTGCTTTATATTTTTCCTTAGATTTGACAATACTAAATTTTAAATATTGGAGCAGAACAAAGCAGATTAAACGTGTTTTTAAAATAAAATTTACATAACATAAAAATCATTTTAACTATTTAAAAGTGTACAGTTAGATGAATTTCTTTATATTTAACATTTTGCGCAGCCATTATTACTGTTTAATTCCAGGACATTTGTATCACCTCTAAAAGATACCCCATCCCCATTAAGTAATTTCCCACCATTCTCCCTTCCCTATATCCTCTAACAACCATTAATCTACTTTAAACCCAACCATTTGGCTTCTGATTGATCCTTAAGGAGATAGAAATGAGACTGTTTATCATGGTTTTATTTGTAGCAAAGGACAAGATGCAGCACAGAAGCAGCACCTTAGACCTGAGCAAGAGGGGCCTCTGCTCCGTACCCTTCACTTTAGAAATCTTCCCATTTCACAGAAACACAGAAAGGCCGTTTCTTAAAGTGCACATGGGTCCCTCGGTCACTGACATGGTCCTTAGGACTGACCTGCCACCCTGTTTATTATCCTCTGCTGTGATTAATGCTATTTAAGCTCCAGGAAAGCACACCTTGTCCTATGTCCTTCAAAATTAGACTGAATTAGACTGAAAGTCTGCAAACTGTACTGCTGCCAACCTTGGAGACAGACTCAGCTTTGGAGGACGGAGCACTGGAGTGGCAAAAATGCTTAGGTGAGGGAGTAGATTAATTACGTGACAAATCCTTCCTCTCAGATGCTACAAATGCAATATATTCTTGCATCATGAAGTGTCCTTTCCCAGTAGTGCCGAGTATCCACTTCCTTGCTTCTCTTGGTATTCCAGCCTGCCGTGCTCTTAACAGGAGCACTGCATTTGCCACAGATAAATATAGCAGCAAACGACTGTTTCAATAACGAGCAATTCATATTACTAAATGTGTGTACGTGGTTTAGACACAACATGCTTCAAGTGCAAAACTGATTCGTTATATTGGCAACTAAATGAATGCTGGATATTAGAATTATGAATAATCTTACTTTAATAAAAATATTAAAAGATTTAGTTAAATTTTTCAGAAAACTAAATTTAAAATTCAGCTTTATTGAAACAGTTTTGATGGGATAATCTGATATCCATTCATTGTAATTTGTATGTTGCATTTGAATATAGTAAATAATCTTAAATGATTTAGAAGACTTTAAAATGGTATATGAAATTTTATTTTAATTTTTACTTCATATGTATTTTAATTTACTTTAAAAATAAAAATGTGTTTAAGTTGTGTAAACTCTGAATATATTACAGATTATTTTTTAATTTGAAAATTCTCAGTGAAAACACTGAGAATAAATACAAGTCAAGGCACCAAGGAGACAGAAAATACAAAAGTGGAGCTCAAAAAGAAATAAAAAGCTGAAAGGGAAAAATGTAGCCTTCAAAACAGGAATCTGTTTACATTAAAAAAATATTTTATTTCCTTAGTTTTAGAGGGAAGGGGAAAGAGAGCAAGAGAAACATTGATGCCTGCATGAAACACCAATCAGCTGCCTCCTGTGAGCCCCCAACCAAGGACCTGGCCCCCAACCAGACATGTGCCCCTTCCCTCTGAGGGATGATACCCAACCCAGTCAGTGTTGTTTACATTCTTTAAACATTTGGAACACTGAAAGAAAACAGACTTTTGTTGAGAATGACCCACATTAGATTCTTGAACAGAGGACAAATTGTTTATTTAATGGAGATTTAATAACTAATTGCTCTTCTGAAACCAGGGGCAAAATTATTCTCTTCGAATCCTTAGCTTGAACAGGTCAAATAAAATCTCTGCAATTTCACAAAGTTCACTAATGAAAATTTAACAACTGACCAAAACACTTACAATTAATAGAGAATTGCACATGAAATCAGCAGTTTGAACAAGAGGACCCCTGAGGCTATGTCAATGCTTAGTGCGAAACAATCCTAAATAGTCACTGCCCATTCTTTTGTTTCAAATGAATGATTGCAATTATTCATTTCTATTTTCACTTAGCAGAAAATTTAGTAATTTATTTTATACCCAAATGCTTTCAAATGGAATTTAAAAAAAAAACTATAGAAATTATTGTTAGGGTTGTGGCTGGAGGAAGAGAAGAGTTGGGTGGTTCATAGCCATTACTGAAGGCTGTTCAAGCAGACGGGCTGAGTTTGAGCTGACAGCAGCAACAAGGGAAGGGGTAGGGGGATTTTTAAGGGCATGGAGCAGACTCCCAGGGGGCCTAAGTCACCCTGCTGGTCAGCTCCAGAGTCCAGGATGTAGGTGAAACAACATCCTCTGGTCAGGGATGGTTGCTGTGGGAACAGAAAGTCCAGGAGATTGATGGCCCTTGTTCCTGGGAAATGCTCAAGGGGAGAGGAACCAGGTCTCAGCAGGATGCTGGCAGCTGTGTCTCAGTTGCCTCGGACAATGTGGAACGTTGTTACTGGGTATGTGGCCAGTGATGGATACCCTCTTTGTTTCAGCACAGGTGTTGGCTCAAGTCCTGTGAGACTGCAGCCACAGTTTCCAAGAACATGGTGACCACTGACCATATAGCCTGTTTTACAAGTCCTGACACAGGGGGCAGGTTTCAGGGTGGGCATCATGGGAACTCTGGCCCTAACAATTATATTTTCCATTTTAAGTTTAAAGGCTATGTCTTTTTGTTGAAGTATTGCTTAGCTCATAACCAGGTTTTTCAAGGTCAGCTTTGGCCAGTGAAGGTATCTGTGACTGGAAATATTTAGATTCATGATTAAAAAGACAGAAATGTCACTGGCACACACAAAAATACACATGCTATTACTGGAACTGGAAAGAAAAAAGGCTGAATAAACAGCAAACAATGATGTTATTCACCAACACAAGTAAACCAGACAAATAATAATCACTATCTAAGAAGGATATTCAATATAAGATTATTAATTTAATGGCTAGTAAAGAGAAGAAATCTCATATAAAATAAAAACAAATATTTACATTATCAACTTCAACTAGATCGTATGTATAAAGCCGTTTTGAATAATTATACACAAACACACAGACACAAATTTGAACTATCAGAAGAAAACAAAGTAGAAAATTAAGGAATGTTTTATTGGTATTATCCCTGCCACAAAAAGTACAGGCTTCTGGCTTAAGTGAAGAACTGAGAAAACATTTTTCAACATGAAGCATACAGGCTAAGTAACTTACCATGGTCGTATAATAGCTACTTATAGAGTTATTAAAAGTAAAATGGGACAATGTATGAAAGGCACATCACAGTAAGTGCTTGATAAATAATTATTAAGAAGTAGGCCCTGGCTGATGGCACAGTGGATAAGGTGCCAGCCTGAGAACCCAAAGGTCGCTGGTTCGATTCCCAACCAGGGTACATAACCAGATTGCAAGCCAGGTCTCCAGCCAGGTCCCCAGCTGGAGGCAGGTGAAAGGCAACCATACATTGATGTCTCTCCCTCTCTTCCTCTCTCCCTTCCCCTCTCCCTAAAAATAATAAATAAAATCTTAAAAAAAAAAAAGCAGAGCAAATTCCTTAAATGGCCTAATCAGGATATAAATGTTACAATTAGCCTAATCTACCAAGGTGAGATTTATAAGCCAATCTACCAAGGTGAATCTACCAAGGTGAAATTTATAAGCATAAATTTAAGACAGTTGTTGAATCTCAATTCTCCTTTTTATTATTTGTGACTAAGGATAAGTTACTTAAACTTCAAAAAAAATTAATTTATTCTTGTTGTGTTATAGTTGTCCCATCCCTCTGCCCACACACACATTACTGAAACTTTTAAAGCCTTAGATTTCTCGTGCAATGCAATGTTAAAATTGGCCTTTCCTTGTCCCTGTTTTTAGAGGGTTCCCCTAAAACTATCAACTATTCCAAAATTATCAATTATTCCAAAGTGTTGAGTGATGGCTAAAATCACCAAATGGGGACTTGAAGAAGAGATGGTAGTTGATCACTGATTTCCCCTGTTTGATGCACCTTTGTCCTGAGGGGAAGGCTGGGACTTGGAAGAGGATGTTAGAGAGAATTGTGGCTGTCAGTATCATGTAAGGCCCTGACCCCAAAGAGGGGTCCCAGAAGGCATTGCGTTTAGTTTCACGTATCTGTACCCTCCTTTAACCTGGACAGTTCTCAGCCATTTTCGGTCCTTTTGACTTTGACACTTTCAAGATTATAGACCATTTAATCTGCAGAGCATCTCTCGAGTTTATTGGATGTTTTCTCATGATTTGGTTGTCACTTTGCATTTATTACCAGGAATATTTCATAACTGATTATGCGTTCTTCTTAGTACATCACATCAAAAGGAACATGGTGTCAATTTGTCTCATTATTGTTCCCGTTAACTTTGATCATTTGAATAAGGTGGTGGCCAGGTTTATCTGCCATAAAATTACAATTCTCCCTTTGTAATGAATAACTATTTTGAAAGAAGATACTTCAAACTTTTGCTAACTATATTTAGCATCCCATGATGACTCTTGCCTGAATCACTTAGTACTATGATCACTGCAAGATGAGAAGTTGGAAGTCAACCTATTACATAGGAATGGACATTTTAATTACTAAACCAAGACTGCTTCAGAAACCTAAAAAGCGTATTTTTTATTATCTAATAGTGACCAGAAAATCTGAGGACTTGCCTTAGATTTCATCCCTATAGAACTGGTTCGAATGGCAAGTGGAGAAAGGAAAGACAGTTGTTTTCCAAATATAACTTAGTCCCACCTGTTCAGTCGTTACTCTTACCCAATAAGCCACAATAATAGTGCCTACCCCATATGTTGTTGAGGAAAGTGAGGTAGTGCAAGTGAAATGGTAAGGACTTCCTGGTATGCACATCCCTTGGCATTGTGACTTTTCTGATCCTCCTAACAAGAAGTAGTCTACTTGTCTACCTCCTTTGATCTGAGCTGGCCTATTTCTTGATTTGGACAGTTTTCAACTGTCCTTCTGGAAGTTCTTAGCCCAGTTCTTAAGAAGCCTTTCAGTTTCTGCTCTCTCTTTCTTGTTGTCCTGACACTTTTCGTACAGTGGTCTCCTGGGAACAAAAGATCTGAAGGTGATAGCCAGGAGAACTGAGGAGTTCTCCTGTGAGTGAGGCAGCCTTGGACCACGCAGCGCCAGGCCAGTGTCAGATGGTAATGACTGTGTGAGTGATTCCAAGTAAGACTAGCAGAAGAAGCACACAGCCAAGCTCAGCTCAGACTGTTGACCCTCAGAATTGATGGTCCTTAAAAAACAGAAGATAGGGCAGTGGGGAGGTGCGTACGGTGGAATGAAAAATGATTACGTTTGAGGATACTCTTAAAGGATAGGGTTCGGGCTAAGAGGTGGATAGAAAGGAAGGAAGATATTTTTAAATTTAAGAACTTTAAGCAGAGTTTCTCTAAGATGAGACAAATGTCCTTTGAAAGTTGTGAGTTTAACACCACTAGAGGATTTTTTTTTGAAAGATTTTATTCATAATTTTCAGAGAGAGGGGAGGGAAGAGAAGCAGAGAGGGAGAGAGACATCAATGTATGGTTGCCTTTCACCTGCCTCCAGCTACGGAGCTGGCTGGAGACCTGGTTTGCAACCTTGTTATGTGCCCTGGCTGGGAATCGAACCAGTGACCTTTGGGTTTGTAGGCTGGCACTTTTTTTTTTTTTTTTTTTTAAAGGCTGGATGGCCTTTAAATGTCAGGAATGATATAGAATAGATAGATTCAAGTCTCATGTGTTTCACTTTTATTCATGGCTCTTGGAGTCTGAGAAAACTCTTCACACCAGTTTGGCCTGACAGTTCTAAAAATACTTTTCTTTTAGTATTCACTATTGTAGCAATTTTAACAGCTTCCTACAAGTTTACAGCAACAAAGATGATTCATTGCAAACATCTGTCAAAGCTACTGCTTTTTGTCTTTTGGTTTATAAAACCACAGTTTGAGCTCCTACATGAACTCCTGTTTTCTTCTGAGTCTCTTTGAGTTTTATAAATTAAAATAATTTTATAAATGGTAAGATTTCACATCCTCCCCCCATGTTAATGTCTCTGAAATCAGGATTTGTCTTCAATCACCATCAGTCAGGTGGCAATTACGATATAGATAGAGTTATTTATAAATATAGTCATAACAGTTCAAATTGTCATTACTTTCACTGAGTGGCATGCATTATTGGTACCACATGCATCGAGTGTAATTAATATTCAGAATGACTTACAGATGGGATGTCAGCAGCTTGGTAGGGAGTCCCAGAGATAACTGGGAGCACTCTCTTACCCAGTGCTTCACCGCCGACATTCTTGAGGGCATGGAGGATGAGACTACAGAAAAATTCTAAGTTGTAGAAAAGCAGTGTGCTACTTTTCTATACTCTAATTAAAGCAGAGTTTAATTAGAAGTGATTTCCTTTCATTGTAATTCATAAAATAATGATGCGTTTGATAATTGGTAAAATAATGATGCAATTGATACTGATGCAATACAGTAGCTATTAATTAAGCTAACCTGCATTAGTGCTTCCTGTGTGTTAGCCAGGCCTAGTATGAAGCGCTTTACGTGGGTGATCTGAGTTTAATCTTCACTGGAATTCTACAAGGTGGGTAAACTTATTATCCACATTTTAACAACGCAAGTGAACTGCAGCCCAGAGAAATGAATGTTCCTGGGGTTTTGCCCCTAGTAAGGGGTGGAGAGAGGATTCATATGCAGGCAGTCTAGCTCCAGAGCACTCCATTGAACCATTTCCCATTAGCAGTGACACTTTTGTTGGACTATGCATATGGTTAGTTTGAAATGTCTCTTTTCATGTTTTGTCTCCCTCTATAAACCTTAAGGATCATTAAGTCAAGAATCTGTTTCCCTTTCACATTTGGGTTTGCAATGCCCTAGCAATGTGCCCAGTTTATGCCTCTTACACACGTTCTCCCAGGCGCTAGGCATACAGCTGGGCAGTTGCTGCTCCGTAAATATTTGTTGATGAAGTGATCGAATGGATCAAGTCATTTGTGTGATAACTGTGTGTGCTCTGTTATCATCAGCCATAGCAGCAGGGGGCACGAAATGAGAGAGGGTAGGTAATGCCTGCCAGTCTTCCTCTTCATTCCCTCCCTCTCGCTTTTGTAGAATGTGAGAGAGATGGCTGACAGCCTGTGGGTGGGAATAGATGAATCCGACAGGGACTAGAGTTTCAAGGCTGCATCTATCTGTTCTGCTAAAGAATTGATCTGAGTAGTGTACAAAGGGGAATGTATTGGAATGTGTGAATTTAATAGGACGTGTTAGTGGAACTAAGATGGACAAAGCTCTTGGGATTGTGAGAATTAAATACAATAAATGTGGGTAATGTTTAGACCAAAATATTAATACAGCCCTACACTATGCAACTTTCTTCATAATTCTCAGAATCATACATTCTGACTGACTAGATCTTATAATCTATTTGAGAAAGAATAAATAGAAAGATACCTATACACCTTTCAACAAATGGGTAAATAAGATATAGCTAAAGAAACTGGCTGAATTTTGGGTATTTATCAAATACAGTTATTAAAGATCAAATCAAGCCCTGGCTGGTGGCTCAGTGGCTTGGCATTGGCCTGTGAACCCAAAGATCACTGGTTCGATTCCCCAGTCAGGGCAACATAACCAGGTTGCAAGCCAGGTCCCCAGCCAGGCCCTTAGCCGGAGGCAGGTGAAAGGAAGCCATACATTGATGCTTCTTTCCCTTTCTTCCTCCCTCACTGCCCTTTTCTCTGAAAAATAATAAAATCTTTTTTTAAAAAAAGACGGAGTCAGTTTTATCTAATTTAGAATCTTTGGAGGTTTTAATTTTTTTAATCTAGCCCCTTTCATGCAAAAACATATATTGATGAGTAGTGAATATAAAACATTCATCATTTCATTTAGTTTACATGCAGTAATTATTCTGAATTTTATAATAATGAACAAAATGTAGGTAATTTTTGGGGTTAGAAAAATTAGCCAAAAAGATATGTTTGCACCTTCTGTTTGGTTAAAATCCATGTCACTGAGTGCACATGAGGATGACCTTCATTAAGTCCCCTAGGAAATATAATGGTCATTTATTTTTTATTATTTTATTTTATTTTTTTAAATTGTTTTTTTTTTTTAAGATTTTATTTTTAATTATTTTTAGAAAGAGGAGAAGAGAGAGAGGCAGAGATGGAAAGAGACATCAATGTATGGTTGCTTTTCACCTGCCTCCAGCCACAGACCTGACTGGAGACCTGTTTTGCAACCTTGTTACATGCCCTGGCTGGGGAATCGCCCTGGCTGGGGAATCGAACCTGCGACCTTTGGGTTCGCAGGCCGGCGCCTTATTCACTGTGCTAACAGCCAGGGCCTTAAAGATTTTTATTATTTTCAGAGAGAAGGGCAGGGGCGGGGGGAGAAAGAGAGGGAGAGAAACATCAATGTATGGTTGCCTTTCACCTGCCTCCAGCTAAGGGCCTAGCTGGGGGCCTGGCTTGCAACCTGGCCCCGACCTGGGAATCGAACCAGCGACCTTTGGGCTTGCAGGCTGACAACATTCCACTGAGCCACCAGCCAGGGCTATAACGGTCATTTTGATCTTGGTAATTTGAATGCTCATCTTTGCCTTTTTGCAATTTAGGTCTGGGAATTTAAACAAATAAAATCTGCTTTTTATTAGGAAGGTCCAATTTGAATTGGGTGGGATATGAGTTCCTAGCAAAAGAGTCTGAGAATTAAAATACCTGGTTCGGCCCACACTCTTTATTACACTTTTGGTAAGGAGCTTTTCCTGTGGCTAGCAGGCTCCTCTTACATTCTCAAACCCCAAATTAGAGGAGCAGGCCCTGGCTCCCCACTCCCTTAACCTATCATACTCTCTCAGACCAAACCTTTGGACCACTATGTGGGAAAATCGAAGCATCCGAGAAGGGTCAGGCAACTCACAGAAACATATCACGATGCAGGGGGAAGAAAGATCGCACTAACGTGAATGTACCCCTCAAAGCACAGTGGAAGACTTTCAGTTTTAGGCCTTCACAGTGAAGGCAGCTGCAGGCAGGCTCCCTCCCTTTCTGACCTCGGTTTCCCGAAGAGCCACCTTTCCCCACGGGACAGAGCCAGCATTTCCGTACAAATTTAGCTCAGAGTTCTTTTCATGGTCTCAGCAAATCCAAGCAGGCCTGAGCAGGGTCATGTTCTGTCCCATAAATAAGATAAGAAATAGGTACTCTAATTCCAATTCCTTCCCCCGTTCAGTTTCTAACATTTTCCCTCAGAGACAAACACGATTAACCTCTAGAATGGCCTTTTTCTTATTATCATGCTATTTCCAGCTTTGTCTTTTAGCGACTACCTTCTTCCCTGTTATGTCAGTGACAAGGTATTTTCCTATCTGGGGCCTGGTACTAGTTGGCTCTGGTTTTTATCTTCAGTTCTAGGAAGGAATGGCTCCAACTCTAAATTTACTTAAGTAGCTGATTATATTCTTTAGATTCTAGGTCTTTCTTTGACAGAAACGTGGGAGGAGTATGGCAAACATCCCCCTGCATTGAAGAAAATGGTTTCTAAGTTGTAAAGTGCAGTGGAATACATTGCCAAACTCTATCAGAGTTGAACAGCATTTATTGAATATATGTATGGTGTCCAGAGATTTGTGTATGATGTCAGCAGGAAGGTTACTGAGTCTCTTCTACCGGTCTCCAGACACTGTCGATAGTAAAGTGTTTATAATCTAATAATATATGAGATTGGTTTAACATAAATAAATAAATAAATATTAGATAATAAAAGAGTCTCCTAGACAAACACATAATCATTTCCTCATCTTAAAAATTTGCATGGCTCCTCAAATTAAATAAAAGTTCCTTCATTTGGCATTTAAGGCCCTTGCTCTGTTCTACCTTTTAAAAAAATCATGTATTCCTATAGGAGCATTGTCCAATAGAAGTATATTGCAAACCAAATACTCAATTAAAAAAAAAGTAAATTAATTTCAATATTGTATTCTATTTAACAAAATATACCAAGTTATTATGTTAACGGATAATTATTATTTTAAAACTATTGGAAATAAGCCCTGGCTGGTAGCACAGTGGATAAGGCACGGGCCTGTGAACCCAAAGGTCGCTGATTTGATTCCCAGCCAGGGCACATAACCAGGTTGTAAGCCAGGTCTCCAGCCAGCTCTGTGGCTGGAGGCAGGTGAAAGGCAACCATACATTGATGTCTCCCTCCCTCTCTGCCTCTCTCCCTTCCCCTCTCTCTAAAAATAATAATAAACAAAATCTTTAAAAAAACTATTAGAAATAGTTTTAATTTGTTTTTATACTAAATCTTTAAAACTTGGTGTACATGTTATACTTGCAGCACATCTCAATTCTTGCTGGCCACACTGCAAGTTATCAAAAGCCATATGTGGCTAGTGCCTATTGCATTAGATATTGCAGGTAATCTGCGCCCAGAGTTTCTCATGTTTGTATGGCCTGTATTGTCTCTTTTCTTTTGTGCTCTGTTACCTTGCAGACTTTTCCCACGCAGATAGAAGTGTTTGGTTTGTTTGTTTTCCCTCTCTCCATACAGCAGATAATCAGTCTGCTTTGGCTGTTCTTGTATTTAATTCTTCCCCCTAAGCCCTACTACAGGGGCTGTCTCATGATTTTACTTGCCTCAGTGTATTTAATGCTTTAATGTGGTCAGAGTGGTAACAACCAACATTTCCTGAGGGCTTGCTGTGTGTCAAGCTCTGTGCAATGTGCTTTACGCACTAACTCATATTTTTATTTTATTTCTCATGGCATCCAATGACATAGTTACTCTTATTTCTACCATTTTACAAATGGGGAAACTGAAGCTTAGAGAAGTTATGGAACTTGCCTGAGGTCATCCAGCTATAGGGCCTAGAATGGACAGAATGCAGTCTGACTTACACTCTTTTATTTTTAAATTGGGAAATATAAAACATACATGGAAAGATGTATAAATAATAAATACATAGTCCAATGAATTACTGTAGAGTCCACAACAGCTTTACCACTACCCATATCAAGAAGTAAAAGATTTTTATTTCTTGCTCCTTCCCAGTTTCAACCCCCTGCCCTTCTTAGAAGTAGCTGTTAACACCTTCCTGTTAACTGTTTCCTTGCTTATTTTAACCACAAGTATGCATTTTTAATTCAGGTTTTGAACTTTATGCAGATGAAGTAAACATTATTTTTAAGATTCATCTATATTGTCATGTAGTTTGTTCATTTTGTTATATTCCATTATACAACTATATCCCAATTTATCCAGTTTGTTTTGATAGAGTACATTGAGTTGTTTATGGTTTTTAGCTATAACAGAGTACCAATGTTGACATTCTTGTGCATACATCTGGGTGCTCATAAGCATGTCTTTCTTAGGGCATGTACCTGGAAATCACATGCTGGATTGTTTATTGGCCTGTGTTACACTTTAGTGGATAATACTAAACAATTTTTTAAACTGATTTATTAATTTACTCTCCCTATAATAAAGTGAAATTTTCCATTGCTTCACTCTTATAAACACTTGTAATTGTCCATCTTTTTCATTTTAGCCATCTTGTTGAGTGTGGTATTCTCTTACTATCATTTTTTAAATTAATTAATTTTTATTGATTATGTTATTACAGTTGTTTCAATCTCTTTTCCCTTTGCTCTCTTCTGTCCACCACCCTCCTTCCCTCCAGCAATCCCAACACCCTTAGTTCATGTCCACGGGTCATGCAAGCAAGTTCTTTGGCTTTACCCTTTCCTATACTATTTTTAACATCTCCTTGTCTATTCTGCACCCACCAACTATGCTTCTTAATCCCTGTGCCTTCCCCACTTCTTCTAGCTGATGCTCTTCCAATTGTTCCCCATACCTATGATTCTGTTCCTTCTCTGGGTGTCTGCTTAGGTTTTCTTTTCTTTCTTTTTCTTTTTTCTTTTTTTTACTTTTTAGATTCTGATGCTGATAGTTGTGAGTTTATTCTTATTTTAATGTTCATAGTTTTGATCTTGTTTTTCTTAAATATGTCTCTTTAATATTTTATATAATAATGTCTTGGTGATGATGAACTCCTTTAGCTTTACCTTATCTAGGAAGCACTTTATCTGCCCTTCCAATCTGAATGATAGTTTTGCTGGATAGAGTAGCCTTGGTGGTAGGTCCTTGCTTTTCATCACTATATATACTTCTTGCCAGTCCCTTCTTGCCTACAAAGTTTCTTTTGAGAAATCAGTTGATAGTCTTATAGGTACCCCTTTGTAGGTAACTCTCTTTTTCTCTCTTGCTGCTTTTAAGATTCTCTCTTTATCTTTAATCTTTGGCATTTTAATTGATGTGTCTTGGCGTGCTCTGACAAGAGCATGAGGTAGCTCCACTTTCTCAGGTGCCAGAACTGTAGCTGTGCACTCTGGTCTGGGGCTGGGATCGTTTTCCCGTTACAAATGTGTAACCATGCCTTTCGCTATGGCTTCAGTCCCTTTGGCCACTGCTGCAGCTGCTGCTCTTGGCTCTTTCTCCCTGGCATGCTGGACCCCTGTGCTGCACAATCTGGTCTGGGGCCGAAATTGCTTCCCAGGTTTAAATGTGTAACTACTTTCCCCTGGAGCCTCAGTTCCTGCACCGCTACTACAGTTCAGGTCCAACTCTGCCCTTCCTTCCTGTCTGGCTGAACATTTCTTTATTTGTTGCACTTCCATGTAGTTTGATTTTCTAAAACTTCTGCATTGTTTTTATTTAGTTTTGAAGTTGATGTCAATTCTTTAGTTGTGAGGGAGACACAGATTGTCTACCTATGCCTCTATCATGTCTGGAACGCTTTTACTATCATTTTAATTTACTAGTTTTCATATGAGGCTGATACTTTTCCACAGATTTACTGGTTATTTGGATTTATTCTTTAGTATTGTACCCACTCAAATCTTTTTCTTATATTTGTGATTCTTTTTATATTCTGAATATAAGATTATTCTTGGCAATACATGCTGTATGTTGTTTTTCATTTTTATTGAGATATGATTGACATAGAGCTCTGTATAAGTTTATGGTGTACAGCATAATGCTCTTTCTTATTCAACTTTGAAGCCTGCTTTTTAACTCTTAATGATGTAAAGTCAAATATTAATGTAGCCAGATTTTATTAGTTTTTCTATTTAGTGCTTTGTGGATTAGTGTAAATGTCTGTCCTCCACTCTTGTGTTCTAGCACTAGGCATTGCTCTGCATCACCATTGTGACAGCATAAATCAAATTTCCATGTATGGGCGAAACTCTCTGGGCTCTTTATTGTGTCCTATTGGTAAATTTGTCTATCCTTGATTTACTAACATACTGCCTTAATTATTAGGGCTTTATAATAAAGCTTGGTATCTGGTAGTAGAAGTCTTCTCCTCCTCTTCATCCTAATCTTCCTCTTCACTTTCTTTTGCTACTCTTCTTCCTCATGAATGTCTGCTTTTCCACACAAAAAAATTTTTAATTTAGGGGCCCTGGCTGGTAGCACAGTGGTTAAGGCGCCGGCCTACGAACCCAAAAGTCGTAGGTTCGATTCCCCAGCCAGGGCACATAACCAGGTTGCAAACCAGGTCTCCAGTCAGGTCTGTGGCTGGAGGCAGGTGAATGGCAACCATACATTGATGCCTCTCTCCCTCTCTGCCTCTTTCCCTTCCCCTCTTTCTAAAAAATAATGAAATAACATCTTTAAAAAAAATTTTTTTTAATTTAGGAGAATTTTGTCTTTTTTTTTTTTTTAAGATGTTATTTCATTATTTCTAGAAGGAGGGGAAGGGAGAGAGGCAGAGAGGGAG
>PVIW01002776.1:0-199128 GCA_004026585.1 Noctilio leporinus | reverse complement strand
CCTGTTGTCCATGTCCATGGTTCCTTTATACTAGGTTCTTGTCTAAGCTGCTCCCCTTTCTTGCCTCTGCCTCCCCCCTCCCCCCAACCCCTTTCCCTCTGACCGCTGAAGGTTCATTCATTGTATTCATATATTTGGTCCTGTTTTGCTTGTTGTTAGTTTTGCTCATTATTGTCCCATAATGGGTGAGATCATATGATATTTGTCCTTCACTGACTGGCTTATTTCACTAAGCATAATACTCTCCAGTTCCATCCATGTTGTTGCAAAGGGTACAAGTTCCTTCTTTCTTTCTGCTGTATAGAATTCCATCGTGTAAATGTACCAAAGTTTTTTGATCCAATCATCCACTGATGAGCATTTAGGTTGTTTCCAGCACTTGGCTATTGTAAATATTATTACTTCTGGTAGGTCAAAAGTTGGAACAACAACTATTTTAAAAATATAATTGTTTGGATTGCTATAAATAATGTTGTCTGGGCTCATTAACAGATGTTTAGGCTTTAAGTGTTTTGTTCTCTCTAGGAGATAGTAGATTCTGATTAGTATAAACAAACCCAATTCTTACTGTTATCTTGGAACATGGTAAGGCTATTATTAATGGTGGAGGATTGCTACTGTTGGAGGCTGTCTTGACCAGAGGTCAAACCGGGCCTAGTAATCCTAAAGAGTTCGCCAAGTAGGGTTGATTATAAAAATTAGTTAAAAGTGCTCTGACTGGTGTGGCTTAATGGATTGAGCGCTGGCTGGACTGCAAACCAAAGGGTCACAGTTCGATTCCTGGTCAGGGCACATGCCTGGGTTGCAGGACAGAGGCAACCATGCATTGATGTTTCTCACCCACTCTTTCTCCCTCCCTTCTCTTCTCTCTAAAGAAAAAAAAAAAAAAAGTTAAAAGCTTATGAAGTAGTTAATTCAAAATTTTTCAAACTCTAACTTAAAGCCAACCTTTTCAACCCAATTATAGAGAACTGCTTAAAGGGGATGTGGTGTTTACATCCATTTGAGCATATCATTAATCAATTAACAACATGGCATGACTTCTGTTTTATTATCTGATAAAAAGTTTGAAAATATTGTTAAGAATAATTTGATATAGTGATCAGAAATGGGGGCAAAATTTTAAATTTGATTTGATCAATATTTGAGTAAATATGTACTCATTTTTGAAAATTTCAGAACAAACCATGTCATGAAAAGGGCAATAGAAATAAAGATTACTGAAAAATAATCAAATTTAACATTTATTTGTTAGCCTGAATATTTATTATTACTATATTATTATATTGATTATTGCTCTTTGCAGGTTTGAAATGCTAGTCATCCGATTGACATTAGTAAATTTAAGGGTATAGACAAGACTGATTATACAGGCATGTGGGGTAACAATTTCAAGATCATTTGAATATTCATCTGACTTATGTAAATATGTGAATAATGTAGGAAAGTGATCAGATTTATTACTGTCAAAGTATTCAATATATTAATGCTCTTTTATTTGGGATATCACCAAATTTTGGCTTCTAAAAACAAAAGAAGTAAATACCATTATTTAAAAATCTAAATAAAATGGTTACAAAGTAATAGAAATGAGAAATTCTTATAACTTTTCTTAGTAAAGAAGAAGTAATGAGCTTCTCTTAGTGGCCTCACAGTTCAATTTAATTTAAATATAAGTAACTTATATTTACAGTACTTGAAGCGAAGAATAATTTTAGGGTTAAGCTAAGAAGTAGAAGAGAGATTGCATGTAAATTTATATGAGTATGTTTATACATAAAAGATGGAGAGCTTAGTGCATTTAAAATTATATATATATACATCATTCTATTATGATTCTATAATTAGAAAGATATGTAATTACTATATTTAGACCAAGCATTAAACTAATGCTTGTTTAAAAGAAAGAAGCATTAGTTATAAGTTGGCCCCAATCAGGCTAACAAGAAGAAGAAAGCTAAGTTTGTTAAATTAGCTAGTAGTAATTTTCTTAATCCTCACACAAATGCATAGCATTACTATGAATTTCCTTATAGTTTGAAATACCAAATAATATAAAAATGAAACATGGGAGATTAGAATAGCTTTAGTCCCTAAAAATCTTCCCAGGCTTGATTAGTGTGGTTGCAACTATTGCTTAAGAAGAACCCATTTGTAATGTGTTTTCTTAGTTTTGTTATGAAAATATCCTTTACAGGCAGTAGTAAAAATAGATAAATTCTTTGCTGCTGGGAAGATGGAGCAGATTTGCTTTTCCCTATTCCTTCTAAGTAAATCTAGAAATCCTGGACATTACATACAAAACAAACCAAAAAAGACAGACTGGCTGTGGATTCCAAGACCCAGGGAACTACATGGTGGTGAGTTCTCTGGGTTTCCTTTCGGTATCATATATTCCAGACTTGCAGTTGAAGATGTGAGCCACCTGGAAATGCTAATGGGTGCAACAAAAAAAAGAAAAAGAAACAAACCCTCAAGAAAAGCCTGTTGTTCTTTCCCTGCAAAGGGAAGTGGCAGCTTAGCAAGAGGGAAAACTTCTGGACAAACATTGCAGAAAAATTGGGTCCCCACACCTACCCATACCAGCAAAGGCCCAGGGGACAGCCTGGACCGCTGCTCTCCCCACAGCCCTGACTGGAATGAGATGTTAAGTACACTTAGTGTAGTGATTATTTCTTAATATATATATATATCAGATTATCATGTTGTGGGCCTTAAACTAACACAGTGTTACATAGCAATTATATCTCATTTTAAAAGAATGCAGGGGATAGAGGAACATGCTAAATGACCCAAGGAGCCAATCACTTAAGTCCATAAAAGAGTAAAATCTACCTGGCTGGTGGTACAGTGGATAAGGTGCTGGCCTGTGAACCCAAAGATTGCTAGTTCGATTCCCAGCCAGGGCACAGAACCAGGTTGCAAGCCAGCTCTCCAGCCAGGTTCGTAGCTGGAGGCAGGTGAAATGCTACCATACATTGATGTCTCTCTCCCTCTCCACCTCTCTCCCTTCCCCACTCTGTGAAAATAATAAATAAAATCTTTAAAAAAAAAACAGTAAAATCAATATGCAAATGATAACTTTTATTTAATAAATACATGGTCTGGGGGGAAAAATGGAAACAGGAAAATATTACAAATTTTTAAAAGACTTAAGATACCCATCACCCAGATGCAATATGTGAAACTTATTTGAATCTCATTTCAAACAAATTAATTAACTGTACAAAATAATTTCAGGGACAACTGGGCAATACTGGACACAGATTGGGTTTTTGGAAATATTAAGAAATTGTTGTTAATTTTGTTATATGTATTATACTGGTGTTGCAATTAGGTCTTTTTAAGTTTTATCTGTGGCCATACATTCTAATGTATTCATGGGTGAAATTATATTATAGCCAAATTTTGGATTTGCTTTAAAATAAGCCAGCTTAAAAATAATAAAAGAAGGGGGTGAGCAGATGAAAGAAAAATGACCAGATGTTGATGGTGCTGTTGCATGACATATACACATGCATATGTTGTATTGCTTTCTCCATTTTTGTATATGTTTGAAAATTACTGTGAAACACTTTTGTTTTACAAAACAAAACAAAACAAATAAAACTCTAAAAGGGAATCTAGACTTCTACTCTTTTTGGCTGTAATGAACTAGCACCCTTTCCCCACCTTCCCCTCCAGGGGAAGTGAGTGATGTCAGAGGCAGCAAATTTTAACGCAAGGGTTAAAAAAGATCTGGCTCTGGCTGATAACACTGTGGATAAGGCAGCAGCCTTCGAACCCAAAGGTCGCTGGTTTGATTTCCCAGCCAGGGCACATAACCAGGTTGCAAGCCAGGTCTCCAGCCAGGTCTGTAGCTGGAGGCAGGTGAAAGGCAACCATATATTGGTGTTTCTCTCCTTCTCTGCCTCTCTCCTTTCCCCTCTCTCTAAAGATAATAAGCCCTAGCTGATGGCCCAGTGGATAAGGCACCAGCCTGTGAACCCTACAGTCACTGGTTCAATTCCCAGCCAGGGCACATAAGCGGGTTGCAAGCCAGGTCTCCAGCCAGGTCTGTAGCTGGAGGCAGGTGAAAGGCAACCATACACTGATGTCTCTTTCTCCCTCTCTGCCTCTCTCCCTTCCCTTTTCTCTAAAAATAATAAATAAAATCTTTCAAAAAAATAAATAAAAATCTTTTTTAAAAAATCCAGATTTTAATAAAAATCACTTATCATACCAAGAACCAAGAAGATCTCAAGCTGAGGGGAGTAAAAAAAAAAAAGGACAATCAACAGATGCCAAGACTGAGGTGACAGAGATGTTAGAATTAACTGGCAAAGATTTTAAGGCATCTATTATAAAAATGCCTCAGTGAATGATTAGGAACACGCTTGAAACACATGTAAGAAACAGGAAGTCTCAGCCATTAGTAGCAGAATGAGTTAATATGAAAATACCAGCTCCTCTGCTTCTAAGTAGTTGTAATAAAAGCCATGGGAGAAAAAAAAGATGGTGGAATTGGTCAATGTGGAATTCAAGTAAATTACTTACTTATATCAGGGTAAGGAGGCATTACTGAAAAACAGAGAGCATCCGTTTCAAGCAAAGAAAGTGTAGACCACCATCCCTGTGGTTGGGAATAAAATTCTAGCATTGAAAATGATTAAGATTTTGAGTAGGTAGGTGCTAGATACTATTATTAGCAAGCCTCATCTTATAGTAGCACTGTGCATTGAAAACAGTAAAAAAAAATAAGAGATATTAAGGTAGATGTTGTCAAATAGGTACATAAAAGAGGTAGGTCTTTTATAAGAAATAATAAAGGTGTAATGAAAACTCTCTATCTATTTGATTGGTAAATTAATTATGGCTAAGTTTGTAGGTGATAGGGGAATGCTCTGGTCTTTGCTGTTTTCTGCCACCCTCCACAAAGATATCAACCCATTCTGTCTGGCCATTGGCCATTGTCCTCATTCCTGGCAGCGTTTGCTGCTGCTGCCCTTGCTTTATAAGACAGAGGCCACTTCTGCTGATGGTGTCTGTTCATCCTTGCTGAAAGGTTCCTCTTGATTCTCAGAGCCTCTACTGGTCGCTTCTGATGTTCTGGAGGGCTGAGGGACTTGGGACTGGATACCCCCCGTCGCCATGTCCACCTGACTACTGTGGGCTGGCTGACAACAAGTCAGTCACTCAGGACGTAGGCACAGGTCTTCTCTGTTCTCAGAGTCCCCAAACATCTTTGGCGTTTTTACATCCTATCATTCTGCTGAATTGTGGTTAGGATGAATAATAATAACTACTAATTCACATATAGACAGCAGAATGGTAACAAGCCATTCTTCATATGAAATTGTGCTACTGTTCATAGCAGTACAGACAGGAACCTGAAGTTTGTAATGCCAGGTGATTATGGTGATGTCCTGGTGTTCAGAACATTAAAATAAGAATAAATAGCCCTGGCCAGGTAGCTCAGCTGGTTAGAGTATCTTCCCGACATGCTCTAGGTTGTGCATTCAATTCCCTATCAGGGCCCATACAATCATCAAACAATGAATGCATAAACAAGTGGAACAACAAATCAAGGTTTCTCTCTCCTTTTCCCTCTATTAATAAATTAAAAACCTTTTAAAGTCCTGATTCCTTGGTTAATAATTTTATTTATTATTATTATTATTATTTTATTTTATTTTTTATTATTATTTTTAAAGATTTTATTTCATTATTTTTTAGAAAGAGGGGAAGGGAGAGAGGCAGAGAGGGAGAAAGACATCAATGTATGGTTGCATTTCACCTGCCTCCAGCCACAGACCTGACTGGAGACCTGGTTTGCAACCTGGTTATGTGCCCTGGCTGGGGAATCGAACCTGCAACCTTTGGGTTCGCAGGCCGGCACCTTAACCACTGTGCTACCAGCCAGGGTTGGTTAATAATTTTAAGAGCATCTATAGTTAGATACATAATATTTGAGCTTCTAGAATTACATATGATATAGGATTGTGCTCATACTGGAAAAATTAGGATATAGATAGAAACTAGGTTGAACTCAGATGATACATTTTAATCATTGAGCATATCAGGTTTTATTAGTAGTTTACCCCCATAAAGGTATTTTAATCTGGCTTCAAGTCTGTACACCTGTTGTCTATTTAAATCCCCAAACAAATTTCCTGCTATTTTGGGGCTATTTCTTGTAATCAGGGTTTGATTGCATTGATGACATATGGACACTTTTCATAAAATGTCTATTATTTCACTTGGGAGTTTTATCATGCTTTGAGATCACCTAACAAAAATGTGGGAATCTAGGCCTATACATTTGTCACATCAGTGGGATCGTTTTATTTGAATGGAGTAACTGCTTAAAGCTTCAGTCTTCTAATCTGACCCTATTCAACACAAGGCCGTTAATTATTCTGATTAGGAGACGAACATAGTAAAACAGGGCCCATTCTGTTTTCTATTTAGAAAATAAGGAGACCGTGTTCTTGGCAGTCCCAGCTCTGTGGCTGTTGGATTTGGAACCGGACAGGTAGTCCCCGTAACACGCACAATGATACAGATTATGTTTTGAACAAATAAGCCTGATTTAAGTGTGCCAAGTTCCTCTTACTTCATTTCATCTTCTTTACTGTATTCCCGTGTTGGGTTAACAACGATTTAGAAAATAACTTGCAATTAATTTTATATGTTGAATTGTCAGCTCTCAATAAATTATCCAGTCACCCTGGGCTGCTCCCTGTCACTGGGCCAGCAATTGGAAGGTAGTGTCCTGCCACCAGACATCTGGAAAGGGTCTGAAGGGTGTTTTAGGGCCTTTGTTTACAAATCACACTTTTTATGATTCTATACATGTTAGGCGTACCTGCCCACTTTTCCCTCAGTACCCCCAAAGAAGCGAGAGTACTGTGACTGGATGACATATCGGAATGCAACAGAAGAGGTTAAGGCACTGCAGCACCGCAGACTCATTATGTTCACAAAGGATCAGTGACAGGTCACCAGCCATGGGTCAGCAGCTCCCAGGATGCCACCCTGCTTTCTGGAGGAAATGCCTTTGGGTGACTGAGAATAACACAGGCAGGCAGAAGTAATGTGAGTTTTACCTGGACACCACTTGGGATGCTTTTGACAGCAAAATAAAAGGAGAGTGACACCTTGTCTCTAGGAACCCATGGTTTTATCTTATTGTGATCATAAGAAAATTGAGGATCCTTAAGGCTCCGAGAGGAAAGGTAGCCCTTAGTTTTTCAGATACAAGTGCCTTTTTCCAGAAAATGCCTGTACAACATAAACATTCCGACAGCCACTTGGCATCAACTGTTATAATATTTACATCTGCATACTTTTTGAACTCTCAGTTCTGCTTCTGGAAATGACTATGAAATTCTTAACATGTGTGCAAAGGGACACATGCAAGGATGTTTATTGCAACACTGTTATAATAGCCAAAATTTGGAACAGTTATCAGTGGAGAAATGGTTAGGAAGTGATACATCCATCCAATGGGATACAGAGCCATTGTGCAAAAGAATAAGAGCTGACACAGATATATTTTCGAGACATACTATTAAGTGGAAAAATTACAGAAGGGTTTACCTTTGTGAGCAACCTTACGGGAAGTTTTCACTTTCCGTATTACACATTTCTGTATTGCTCTGTTTTTGTTTTCTCTCTGAGATATTTTGTTTTGCATTTAAAATGCACTTAAATAGGAAATGTATATGTAATAAAAAGTATATGCGAGGATTTAATAAGATGTACAAAGCCCCTAGCACATATCAGGCATGGAGTGATGCTCACTAAATCTTAGCTCTGCAATATCGGTAAACATCTCGGTGCCACAGATACCTTCTTGAGTTTGCAGCAGAAAACCACAGCCCCTCTGTGAGGAGGGCCAGTGGAAAAGTTTCTTCAGCAGCTTTTCCACCTCTGACTGTCCCTACGTAGTAATTTCAAGTTTCCTGTTTAAGGAAGAAGAATGGTTGATACCATCGTTTATCTTGCTGGTCCTTTAAAACTTTTATTTATTTACTTATTTATTTTTAGAGAAAGGGAAAGAGCAGGAGAGAAACATCAACGTGTGGGTGCCTCTTGCATGCCCCCAACTGGGAGCCTGGCTGGCAACCCAGGCATGTGCCCTGACTGGGAATAGAACCAGCGACCCTTTGGTTCATTGGCTGGTGGCTCAATCTACTGAGCCACACGAGCCAGGGCTCTTGCTGGTCACTTTTGCCAGACAACTGTTCAGTGAATATCAGATGCTGGTGAAGTAAGATGATGGATGTTCTCCAGGAACACTGACCTTACCTTGGAGTCTAACCTTATTGCCCCTTTTTACAAATATCCCGGGTCTTCATGCTGACTTGCCACAATGAGATAGGACTCTAGTATGGTGGGTTTGCCTCTTTTTGAAAAACTCAGATACCCTCTCCAACTCTGAATCATGTGACAGGTAGGAGAAGGAGCATGATTTACAATCGCAACAGGATTCTGCTTTGCTAGATCTCTGAAGAGACTGATTCATTTGAAAAATGATTCACTTTATGAAAATTGAAAAATCGGTCTCAAAGCCAGATATGCTCCACTTTTCAGAAACATTTATCAAATAAAGCAGGAAATATTTCTATGAACTGAGACTATTAAGATTAACGAGACTAATGAACGGCAAGACCTGCAATGGTTGCAGGAAAAACGTGACGACTCTTCCGAGTCCTAGGGAGAAGTCAGAACTTACCAGGCACTGTTGTAAGGTCATCATTCCAAAAAGCCCTGACGAGCAAAGGACAGGTTGATGCTGGCCTTAGTATTTCGCTAACTTCTCTGCAGCCTGGTATGAGTTGCTACACCTCTTCTCATTTCCTTATTAGCAGTGATGGAGAAATATTTCCTTCCCTGAATTATTCTGAGGTTCAGATGAGATCATGTATCATCTTCCAGATCTTAGAATATATTGTGAAACTACAATAATTAAAATAATTGTTTCATGGAGAAGCAAAGAAAGTTGAATTAAATAAAATAGCATGCAGGCATAAATTCAAACCAAATGAGAGTCAGTTTTCCGATAAAGGTGGTGTATTAATGCAGTGAGAAATAAGATGAATTTTTAAATAAATGGCTTTAACAATAAACTGGCTCCCTGAGTGGCCCTGGGGGGATTGTGCTGAATTCTTACCTTACTACTCATACAAAAATAATGCTGAATGGATCATTAAATCTAAAAAGAGAAAATATTTCATTACAAAGAGAAAATTTGAGTGAAATTTATATAATTGCATACTAGGGTAGCCTTGTCCAACCAGAATATAAAGCCTAGAAGCCACAAAATATCCAATAAATATTTTAAGCTTTTTCATGCAATAAAACCCCCACACTAAGCAGTGTCAGAAAATAAATCAGGAAGTTTTTCATCAAAAAGCTTATTTTCTTTCTTTCTTTTTAATGATTTTATTTATTATTCCCAGGGAGAAAGGAGGGGAGAGAGGCAGAGAGGGAGAAAAACATCAATGTATGGTTGCCTTTTACCTGCTTCCAGCCAGGGACCTGTCTGGAGACCTGGCTTGCAACCTGGTTATGTGCCCTGGCTGGGGAATCGAACGTGTGACCTTTGGGTTTGCAGGCTGGCACCCTATCCACTGTGCTACCACCCAGGGCCTAATTTTCTTAATTAACAACAGAGGTATGTATACCAATAAGAATAAAGAGAATGTATATTTATGAGAAAAAGATTTGGCCAGGCAGTATGAAATATAAATGATCATAAACTAATGAAAGAGGTTTCATAAACTAATGAAAGAGGTTTCATGTATCCCTGTAATACAAGAAATGCACTTAAAACCGTAATTAAGTTGACAAAAATTTAAAATTCTGGTAGTATTTAGAGCTAGCAAGCTTTGGGTTAACAGTTATTCCCACACATCCCTGATGGGAATATATGTAAATCAGTACAATTTTCTAATCTTTTCAAGGGATAATTGGAAACATCCTTCACATTTTTTAAGTGCACAAACCTGATCCAGCATTTCATTGTTAGAAATTTGTTGTACAGATATAATTCCAAACATAAACTGAGATACATGTGCAAGAATATTCATAGCAGCATATTTTTGTAATAGCAAGAAGCTGGTAATACTCCAAATGTTCATTAATTGGTGGTTATATAAATCATGTTATAATACATATAGTAGAATAATACTCAGCTGATAAATCAGTTAGGTGAAAATGTATGTGCTTGATTTCCAAATATAATTCTCTATTAAAAGGAACCAGGACTCCTTCAAGAAAAGGCTGAGTCCAGGGCTCTAACACAGAGAGTGTAACATGATCCGAGAACATCTTGTTGCATCAGAATGTAAAGAAGTACAGATAACCCTTGTACAACGTGGCATCCTAGTACACGGTTTCACTCTAACACGGTTTGAGAAGAAGAGCTTTAAGAGCAAAAAAATATCTCATTTGAAATTAGGGAAACCCCTGAACAACTCAGAACATAATAAGAGCTTTTAAGAACAAAAGATATCTCATTGGGAATTTTCCAGTAATGGTGGTTAGTCGTAATGATGAAGAAAACATTGTTTAATATATATTAATATGCTATACATTTGGTGAAAATTGCTTTCATAAAGATATTTCTTCTTTTTTTAAAGATTTTATTTATTATTTTCCGAAAGAGGGAAAGGGAGAGCAGCAGAGAGGAAGAGAGACATCAATGTCTCTCTTTCACCTCCCTCCAGCCAGAAACCTGGCTGGAGACCTGGCTTGCAACCTAGTTATGTGCCCTGGCTGGGGAATCGAACCAGTGACCTTTGGGTTCACTGGCCAACGCCTTATCCATTGTGCCACCAGCCAAGGTCCAAGATATTTCTCTTAATTATAAAAATATAATAGTGTGTTTTTTCAATTTTTGGAAACTAACCCCTCTTTTTTGGTACTAACTCATTTCTTACAACACAGATTAATGTAACATGGCTTTTTTTAGGAACCTAACATCTGTGTTACATGGGGGTTATCTGTACTCAAAGAATCATGGGGACATCTCATGCCCACTCAAGGTGAATTTCACTGGCCCTCTGAATTAATTTGAGAATGAAAATATTCTGAAAAATAGCATTGGATTATAACTCATTGAATAAAATGAGAATCTAAGAATTTATACTAATATAACAAATAAACATATAAACAGATAGCAGAAAATGGAAAGCCATTCTTTACAGTAGAACATCAGCTGAAAAAAAAAAACCACTTTTTTATAGTAGAATACCAACCAACTATAAGACATGATAGAGTTAGAAAATCATCAATAGCCCTGGCTGGTGTGGCTCAGTGAATTAAGCACCTGCCAGTGAACCAAAGGGTTGATGGTTCGATTCCCAGTCAGGGTACATGCCTGGGTTGCAGGCAAGGTTCGCAGTTGGGGGCACACAAGAGGCAACCACATAATGATGTTTCCCTCCCTCTCTTTCTCCCTCCTTCCCCTCTCTCTAAAAATAATTAAATAAAATCTTCAAAAGAAAAGGAAAAAGAAATACATGAATGCAGAAAAATGGATAAAAGTTTGACGAGGAACTGGATATTTACACGATTCACTATAATTACAAAGGAAACAAAATTTTGTAAGGGGGAAATTCTGGCAGACATCTCCTTAACCAAGTGATCAAAGTATATATGGCACCATCAGTAAGTAAGAGAAAATGAACATGTGCCTCTTGAGATGATGCACTGGGAAAGATGCTGCATCCTGTCGGATACCTGGTGTGTGTTCTTGGAAAATGGGAGACAGAGAAGGCTGAGAAATTTTCCAGATTAAGGAGACTAGAGAGATAAGACAATCAAATGCCATAATCTATGTGATCCTGGTTTATGTCCTGGACTCAAGAAAAATATCTATAAAGGATATTACTGGAATGACTGAGGAAATTTAAGGATGGACTGTGAGTCAGTAATAGTTTTGTAACAACGTTAAATTTCCTGATTTTCATACTATGTAAAAGTCCTATTCTTAGCAAATGCATGCTGTGGTAATTAGGGGTAAGGGATGCAATGTCTTTAATGTACTCTAAAATGGTTCATAAAAAACAGTATGTAGATGGATACATAGAAACAGAGAAAATGACAAAGCAGAAGGGGTGAAATGTAAATAATTGGTGAATCTGGGTCATGGTTGTATAAGAGTTCCTTTTATTACTCTTGCAAGTTTTTTGTAGGTTTGAAATTATATCCAAATTAGTATATACGCTGGCATTGAAAGGGCTCCAAAATGGGTGATGCAGCGACAATGGGAAGGTGCAAAGTGAAATGTATATCATGTTGTTTTAAAGCATTTATCCCTTCTTTGCCTCTTCAAAGGACACAGGGGAAATGTTTGACTATTTGGCTCTTGGGGGACTGGCTAGGAATCAAGACAGAAAGAAACTTTACTTTTCATTTTGTGTCATTCCTTATTTATTTATTTATTTTAAAAACAATTGTATGTCCCTGGCTGGTGGCACAATGGATAAGGCACCAGCCTGCGAAACCAAAGAACGCTGGTTTGATTCCCCAGCCAGGGCACATAACCAGGTTGCAAGCCAGGTCTCCAGCCAGATCCAAGGCTGGAAGCAGGTGAAAAGCAACCATACATTGGTGTTTCTCTCCCTCTCCGCCTCTCTTCCTTCCCCTCTCTCTAAAAATAATAAATAAAAATTTAAAAAACTTAAATAAAATGATTGTATGTATCTGTTTTTAGAGAGAGGGCAAGGGAGGGAGAAAGAGACGGAGAGAAACATCAACGTGTGGTTGCTTCTTGCGCACCCCCAACTGGAAACATGGCCCACAACCCAGGCATGTGCCCTGACTGGGAATGCAACCGGTGACACTTTGGTTCGCAGGCTGGTCCACCAGGGCATGCCATTCTTAACTATGATTTTTCCCTCCCCTGTTAGATGTTCAATAGATGTTAGTTTACTTCCTTCTTTTCCTTATTCCTATTAAAACTCAAATGCCCCTGCAAGGGGTCCCACACGTGGACAGGGTCATGAACTTGGAGAGAGAGGCCCAGGGAGAAAGGAGCTGAGTGTGATGCCCCCAGATACAGCCCTCCACCCCTGAGGTGTCCAGACACAAGAAGAGGGGTGGTCCAGACACGAGATCCAATATTGGTGAGCTGGCAGCCCTGAGACTCACCCGCAGCCTCAGCAGAAAGGAGAAGTTAGGACTGGCAGGTAGGTGAGACAGACACACCCCCGACAAGGGGAAGTGCTGAGAGCAGCCTGGGCTCAGGATGGATTTGGGTCTGACCATCGGATTGCAGCACAGCTCAGGGCCTCTAAGTTTCCATCTCCGCTGGCTCTGCCGCCTTTTCCACCCCTCCTCCCTCTAGACTGTGCTCTGGTTTTTCCCCTTTGTCTCTGTTCCTCATTCTTGGCAAGGCCTCTGAAGGCTCACTATTAGCAGTCCTTCCCGCCTGGGCAGCTAGCTCAGCCTGCGTGCGTTGGTCGGGGCGCTGACCCCAGCAGTCCCAGTCCCGGCAGTGGTTGGGTCATCTCTGAACTCTGACTCCTCAGCATGAAAAATACAGCCCAGCCCGACCCAGTCTGGCCACACCTTAGCAGTTTTCTAGAAATGATGGCTAAGAAGTTAAATTAAAATGAGCCAAAGAATATACCGATAGTGACTGTGGAGCAGTGTGTGCCAGGGGTGGGGGCAGCAAGTGTGTGTGTGTGTGTGTGTGTGTGTGTGTGAGATGGGTGTGCGTGTGAGTGGGGGTGGTGGGTGATATGTGTCAGGAGGTGGGGGAGAGGGCTGATGGCAAGGGGACTCGAGGGAATATTTTGGAGTGATAGAACCTATATGTAATTGTGAACAACTCATTAAGTTGTCCATTTAGAATTGGTAAACCTTATTTTGTGTAAGTTATACGTATACAAATAAATCTGATTTTTAAAGATGACCAAAATGAAGTAAAGACTATTTCCTATGTATGTAAATCATCTGACATCTTCGGGTAATAAAATGAGTAGGTGTCTACAGTTTTTTCCCCCTAAAATACCCACCCCCCCATTTTGCCATTTTTTGCCCACTTTGCAGACCACCCACTGGACCCGTGTAAACTGACTCATATTGGCAGTTAGTAGCAGTACTAGAAGCAGCAGAGGAGAACAATGTTATTTAGGAATAAAAATGGTCTGCCCATTTTTCCACTTTCTAAGGGGGGCAAAATTCATATGAAATCACCATAGGTCCCTCCTTATAGAGGGTGGTGGCTGGACAGGGACAGAGAAAGAAATTAGACATAGGTAGGTGGCCTGTTTAGCTTACAGCTTGCTTAGACAAAGGGGACGTCCTCATGGGGCCACACAAGGTCTTGGGGAGGAGGTCCTGTCAGCCTGAGAAGCAGCAGCTTGTGAATGGAGGGTGGGCCCTGAGCAGGAAAAGGCGGCAGACTTTGGGCCTCAGCCTAAGAATTGGAATGGAGAGTCTGCTGTGCCAACTCAGGGAACCTGGCTGGGGTGTCCTCCTAGGACAGGAGTTGGTGCTTGGGGCCGGGGAGAGCTGGCTTCTCTGCATGAGAAATTGGGAGGGATCTCGTTCTTTGCTCAAGAGCAGAAGCCCCAAGAACTGTGCAGCCCAGGGGAGGGTTGGGTGGAGTTTAGAGCCCAGGTGGGAGAACCGGAAACTTCTGAAGAGAAGTTATCTGGTGTTTAATTTTAAATTGCTTGTGGTCCTTCGATGGGAATCCTTCCATCTCTCCAAAATTTTGGTGAACTCCATGAAATCCCAAGTCCTTCTGGGCACAATCATTTGGATGAATTTGAGGCAAAGGGGTGACTTCCATGGCTAGGCAAAGAACCGATTCACAAGCTCAGGATGACAAAATGACTCATTAACTGACCAAATTCCCCCAATACAGAAATAATTATAGAGCATCTATGTATGGCCATAACGTTTGTTGTTGTTGTTATTATTTTTATGTTGTGGCCTGCATACAAGTAGGTGATGCCCAGACAGTGGGAGACAGAATAGGCAGACAGGAAGCTAACAGTAGTGGGAGAGGCAACCAATAAACAATAAGTTAATATTGCATTAAAATTAGTGATGGCCCTCTTTCCACAGCTGCCATTAATATGTTGGGTCCTTCCAAGGAAGTTACGGCTGCTTCGGGGTGACGCCCTCTCTTCATCCAGCAACTGGCACCAGGCCTGACAGTCACCAGCCCAGCATTTGCCTGCACCTGGGCATCCAGTTCTGAAGCAGCCTGTATCTTCTGGTCCTTACTACTGCAGACAATGAGGTGACAGTCACAGGAGATAAGATCAATGCCCTCTTTATAGCAGCTGGTGTAAACACTGAACTTTTGCAAATGCCCTTTTCAGTGTCAACATTGGAAGGAGCCTCATTTACAACTTAAAGGCCAGGACTGGTGGCCCTGCTGAGCAAGAGATCCTGCCCCCTTCCCAGCCCCAGTACAGCATCCCTGGAGCTGGGTGAGAGAAGAGGTAAATAAGAGCAGAAACAAAGAAAGAAGAATCTGACAGGTTTGATGAAGATGTGGACTTGGGTCTTTTTGACTAAGCCTCTCTTGGAACTGAATTCTTTAAAAAAATTAATGATAAATGCTTTGAAGGACTAACATACAGTGACAAAATAGCCAGTTGGGGTGGAGAGGAGGACCTATTTTAGGAAGGGCAGTTAAGAAATACACCCTGGCTGGTGGCACAGTGAGTAAGGCACAGGCCTGCGAACCCAAAGGTCGCTGGTTTGATTCCCCAGTCGAGGCACAGAACCAGGTTGCAAACAAGGTCTCCAGCCAGGTTCTTGGCTGGAGGCAGGTGAAAGGCAACCATACAGTGATGTTTTTCTCCCTTTCTTCCTCCCTCCCTGCCTTTCTTTTTAAAAATAATGAATAAAATCTTAAAAAGAAAGAAAGAAACTAAGAAAAACCACCACCACCTCTTACATCATATTCCTGAAAAGATGTGACAGTTCAGAAAGGACTTGGAGCTTTTCACTGTAAGGGGGTACAGGGGAGCCCATTTCACTGGAATTGTTAGAGTGGGAGAAAACCAAAATCCCCCACTCTTTGCAGTTTGGGGATGGGGGCTGGGACACTGAAGAACTGCCATTTGTCCTGAGAAAAGTACTTTGCGTATCTATGGCTGGTAGGTTTGTCTTAGTTATGCAAGCAAATGACTGGATAAACCTCTTCTCCAAGGAGAAGGGTGGGGTTTTTGACCATAGAATGGTGATGAAAGAATTTACCGGTCTGCTCAAGATTTCACAGGTGGCCATGATTGGTCACCCCACCACTGCATCACAGGCTGTCGTCAGGGTTTAAAATATGGTGGCAGTCATTCATTCCCCCAACCCCCACCCCGGCCCCGCCCTGCTGTCCTGGATGACCAGCAGACAGACTAACGGCCTGAGAAACAGGGAAGAACTCACCTGGTTTGGGGGGGTTTTTGCAAAAAGATAGGGAATTGCATGTGCTAAAAGAGCCTGGGAGGGTGCACAAGATCCTCCCCTAATTGAGTATAGCAGGACTGTATATTTTGGGTGTTTTTAAAGGGAGTGCGATTTAATGGCAGAATTGCACCTGTAATGTAAATTTGTGTACCCTTCAAATAAATAAAATGCCTTTCCTTTCCACCAAACTCTGTATTTAAAACTTATCCCCCCACCCCCCCAAAAAAAGAGTTATTCCTGACGTCGAACAAAACGGACCCGTTAAAACAGAGGATCCCCGCCCTTCCCCACAAAGGGTCCCATTACAGGATCACAAAGAACTCAGCTGGCTTTTGGATTATAACAATCAAAAAATAACAACATTAATAACCACTACTCAAAGAGGGCTTAATAAGCACCAGGCTCTGTACTAGGCATTTTATATACATAATCTCACTCAAACCATATAACCATGAGGAACAGGTTTTATTAGATTCCATTTTACAGATGGGAGAGCTGACACTCAGTGACCTTCAGTAAACCGAGTTCACAAAGCCAAAAAAATGAAGAGCCAGGATTAGAACCCACATCTCTTAGATTCCAGAGACCACGTATAACCCAAAGCTAAAGAGTGCAGTTATCCTCAATATTTGCATTGGCCAATTCTCATTCATTCAGAAAATTTTTATTGAGCACCTATGATGTACCAGGTACTGGGAATGCAGTAGTGAACAAGATCTCTGCTCCCATGTAGCAGCTCAGAACTAAGGTGAGCTGAGAAATGTACTTGCCAGGTGGTATAAACATATAAACCTAATGTACATCTGTGGTCTTCAGGCCACCACCACCAAGATTTGAGCAGCTTCCCTTTAGTAACTTCTTCCTCTTTAATTTGAATTTATTGGAATAAACACACACACATATGAATAGCAAGCTATCATTTTCCCCTGAATCTATTATTCCTCCAGAGAGGATTACTCAGCACCCCAAATCCTCAGCTTTCTGTGTTTCACACAGGGTTTGAGGCATCATGGCCTGGCTGGCTCTCTAAAGCTCCCTGGTGCTTCTAAAATTTCCTGGTTCCTGTAAAGTTTCACCATTGGTCTAGATCTCATTCACAGAGATAAAGATTAGCCACATTTCCTTCCCTTCCTCTTCTGCAGTCAGTGGTGCACTGAGCCCTGAAGTGTCTGGATCAAAGTTTATTCTCGCCATCAGCCTCCACCACTAGGCCACCTCCATCTCCCGCCAGCTTCCCTAGAAAGAAGGTGAATTTTGGGGTGTCTTCCAACTAAACGAGCTTTCTAACTTTTCTGGCAGAAGAAATTTTGTTATTTATTTATTTATTTTTATGGTTTTATTATTTTTAGAGAGGGGGTAGGAGAGAGGCAGAGAGGGAGAGAGACATCAATGTATGGTTGCTTTTCACCTGCCTGCAGCTACGGACCTGGCTAGAGACCTGGCTTGCAACCTGGTTATGTGCCCTGGCTGGGAAGTGAACCAGCAACCTTTGGGTTCACAGGCCCGAGCCACCAGCCAGGGCAGACATTTTGTTTTTTGAAGGAGCAGTCTGACTTGTAAATTCTTCTCTCCGCAGGCTTGGGATAAAATAAACTTGGGAAGATAATGAAAGAATTGCTGAAATTGCTGACTCTGGGGGCTGGGGTATGGAGAAATCCTCCCTATCCTGAGTGGTTTGTTTTATTGCCCTTCTATCTCTTAAGCTGGCTTCTCGTACTATGACTCATCTTGCAGATTGTTCAGAAAATAATCCTTTCCTCACTCAGAAGAGCTCCATGCTGCTTTGTCGGGATGCTATTAGGTGAGAGAGCAGAGTTTCCTCAAGCAATAACAGAAAAAGATTGAGTAAGAGGATAGATAGCTTTGATTTACCTGGGGAAAAAGATTTTATTTTAAAATGAACACTTTGAAGTTTAATCCTTATCACAAATACCTTACTGCCTCAATCGCAGAACTAATTAGCACTATTTAAAAAACATTTCCTGGTCCTTATCTCCTGGCTTTCTGTGAGTCTTCTGCCCTGGGTCATGATTCTAGGTGTCTCTGATGAAAAGTTACACTACCTGACCCCACAGTGCCCAGGCCTTTGGGAAGCACTCTGGTTGCTCAGTATTTCTCGATTATCCTATTGTCACTGCTAAATGGCACGCTTAGTCTCAAAATGGGGTGGGGGTGGGGGTGAGGGGCATTTTTCCGCTCCATTTGAAAATATATTTTTGTAAACAGTCTGCTCACATCCCTAGAGCACGATAAAGATCAGATGTAGACAGTGAACATGTCTTATCTGGAGGGAAAACAGGGGGTAAGCTGATTAGTATTTTGGGACATGATGAAACCCAGAGGCTCCTTCCTGGGCCATCATAAATTTTAAAAGGATTTACTAACATATGACTTATCAGAGAGATTTATGTTCAGTTGAAAGCCAAGTTATTTTGAGCTGAACAAGGACAACTCTTAAATTATAGTAGTACAGAGTAAACCTCCAGCCAATCAGTTATCAGTGGATATCTCCCTAAGTTGCTCAAAGACAATGATTTTCAGAGGTGACAAGATTCAAGAGAAACCTTTCATGCTGTCATACGGGAAATAGACTCTACAGAGGGCCTAGCATGATAGAAGTTCAATACATGTTTTATTTTTTAATAAAATTATTTATTAAACACATATTGCTTTACAACTGTTTATTCATGTACCTTTCTCTTCCTGCTTTGAAGCTGAGCATTCTATTTTGCAGAGACCACAGAGTGAATCTAGAAATACTGAGCTGCCCAGGGCGCCTAGGGCGGCCCTGTGTACTGCTGACCCATTTGTTTGGGTTGACAGAGTTCCTGAGAGTTAACTAACTTCAGCCTCTGGGCTCCATTCAGGCAGGAGTGTCCTCTGTGCCAGGCACAGCTCTGCCATGACCTCATCGGTCCTTCACAACAACCCTGCTGGCGCCTCTTTTCTGTGACTTATGTGCCCTCCTACCTTCCTTCTGCTCTTAGGCTGAACTAGATGAAGCTGCTGATCTTTGTTACTGATGTTTCAACTGTTCTCGATTGATAAAAATGACAATATCATGCAATTCCACCTCATATTGCCTACATTTTATAGAAGAGAAATGGATGCATGCACTGGTTAAGTAATGACCCTAGATTCTCTGAGACAGTCTGTCAATAGCAAGAGTCGCTTCCAAATCCAGTTGGCCAGTGGCTTGAGTTTAAATAGCAGATCATCAACTTACTGGCTTGTGACTTTGGGATAAAAACTTTTCCTGAGCATTTTAGATCTTGTTCCCCAGCATATGTCATCAATTTGGTTAAAAACAAAACAACAGTAACAACAACAACAACAACAACAACAAAAACACACAAATGCAGCTATTATTATTTCTGGTTTCCTTTAATATTTCCCTGCTTTATTAAATACCAACACACACAACTCCTTTGTCAGCTAATACAATGCCGCAGACCTCAGAAGCTATTGTAAAAGCCATTATTCTAATGCCATGGGGGATAAATCTCGGGATTGCAAGCCTCTCTCAACTTCTCAACATCGCTGGGTCTAAAGCTGCACTACTAGATTTTTTTCCTTCTCTTTATTTTTTAAAGAGGGGAGTGGAGGCTGCCCTAAGGAGTACAGTTGTGACTTATTCTTGATACCGAGCCCCAAACCTCCAGACCAGGGGAGCGCAGCAAGAGCACAGGACACCAGTGGTAATTCTTGTAAACAGTCCCTAAATCAGTCCTAGCGGGGGCGCGGGAAATTCCACCCAGCTACAAGTCTAGGAAGCAGGGTCAAGTTCCCCCCAGGAGGGCCGGGGTGGGGAAATCCCCATCGCCCCAGTCCTGGAAACCCGCTTCAGGTAGAAGTTGCTAAGGAGAACTCTGGTGTATTAGGACCAGTTTTAGGGGCTTTTCTCTATCTCTGCGAGCCACAGCCTGTGCACTTTCGAATAACATTGTCTAGATGCCACACGCAGTCATCTCAGTGTCACCCGAGTGCGGGGCCCCTAACGTGCCGTCGGGGTTGCGCGGACCCGGCGCTCCCGCACCGACCTTGCGCGGGGCCTGGACCCCCTGCGGCCCCTTTAAGGGCCGGCCTGGGGCCCACGTGACCCGTGACGCAGGAGCAGGAAGTGTTTGAGGAAGCGGCGCTCCGCTGGCCGGTTTAAGATTCCCGCATTTTAATGTATTGGGGGTGGTACCAGAGCCCCCAGTTTGGCCGCCTCACCCCCCCGCCCCCTCGGTCCCGTGTCCCGGCCGACAGGTGAGTCCCCGGGCGGGGGCGCCCCCTGCAGACCCCTCGCCTCCTTCGCCCAGACGGGCTTGCACCTCCCACCTCACTGGAGGCTCCTGACGAAACTTGTGTCGAGTGTGAAAGTCGGGGGGATCTGGGCGTGGGAGCGTTCCTCTTGTGCACTGGGAATTGGGAGGCCCCCGAGAGCAGCCCTAGGCGGGGCGGGTCCCGGTGGGCGGCTTCGCAGAGCTGTGATTCATCCCCGACTCTGGACGCACGCGAGCGGGGAGTCGGGTTCTGCCCGGCCGGCCGGGGCGGGAGGGCCACCGGGCTCCGCGTGCTGCAGGGCCGGCCGGGGGTCCCTTTTCGAGGTCGTGCGGTCTGAGTGGCCTCCCTTGGTGCTGGCCCGGTGGCTGAGAGGGGTGGGGGAAAGGGGGAAACACAAAAGTTTGTTACCAAACCAAAAAACAAACCAAACTTTCACTTCGTATCCAATGAAAACCAGCGCGGCTTTTTCTTCTCTTACACCGAAAGGCTCTGATACCTGTTACGTTCTCCATCTCGTTGAGTTCCACTTTTTCTTAACCTACCCTTTTGTCCCCCACCCCCAACTGCTTACAGAGTTCCCTCGGCATCAGTATGAGCTGGTCACCTTCCCTGCCAACTCAGACCTGCGGGGCCTGGGAAATGAAGGAACGACTGGGGACAGGGGGATTTGGAAACGTCATGCGATGGCACAACCAGGTAGGGGCTGGGGCAGCTGGGAGGAGCCGCGGGCAGGCAGGGCTCCGGCCTGGGGAACACAGGCCCTCCTGTCACCGTGTCCCACCGCATTGTGCCCAGGGGTGGTGAATGGCCACCACTTCGGCCATGGGCTTCTTGGGAGAAAGTGAGAGAGGGGACTTAGAAGGAGGGCTTTGCGGCCGATAAGCTGACCGGAGGTTAGTGGTCTCCAAGTTTTATTGACTATACCACTTAAATTAGTAGTAAAAATATTTTGAGCTTTCAGCTTCAATTATACACACACACACACACACATATATATGTGGGTATATATATATATATATATATAAAATTGTCATACCGATGCTAACATTAGACTATTATGTACTAAATATAGTGTACTAATATATCACATAAAGCATACAAATAGAAAAATATGAGATGGGAATAATGAAATATTTTAAAATGTCTTCCCAGTATTGTTTGCAATACTTCATAGCACAACATATACAGATGCATGTGAAAATGAGAGTTAACATTAAGGATCTTGGATGAAAATCCATATTGCAGATAATTTTGATAATTTTGAATTATTTGGACTGATTTTTTTTTTTTAAAGATTTTATTTACTAATTTCAGAGAGAGAAGAAGGGAGAGAAGGCAGAGAGGGAGGGAGACATCAATGTATGGTTGGTTTTCACCTGCTTCCAGCTACGGACCTAGATGGAGACCTGGCTTGCAACCTGGTTATGTGCCCTGGCTGGGAATCGAACCAGTGAACTTTGGGTTTGCAGGCCAGCACCTTATCCACGGTACCACCAGCCAGGGCTTGGATTGATTTCTTTTTAGATATGGTTAGAGCTTCATTATTTTTAATCCCTTACATATTTAACATGAGTTTCTTACACTAGAAGTATTAGTTCTTTCATCTCTGTTTGTGCAGGTGTGACATGTACTGAAATTCTCTGCAGGGATCTTTTTAAACCACTCAGCCATTTCATGAGAGTTCTTAAAAATTATAGAATGCCACCCATAATTTTAACTAAGCAGAGCACATGTAACCTGCAACTTATTCTCACAAGCCCCTGTCCGCCCCTGCCTGTGAAATGCCCTTTTTCCTCATGATACCTTGAGTACCAGACGTGTCAAGCGACCATTTGACAGATGGTCTGAGGAGAGTGCCATGTAGCTAATATCAGAAAAGTTTAATTTCTTAAAAAAGATTTTTTTTTGGATTCCAGTCTTGGTAATCCCTGGGTGCATATACCCTATTTGGATACCACTGTTTTAGGGAACCCTCATTCATCAAATAGCTAACCTAGCTTCCTAATCCAAGATGGAGACCCATGGAAGTCCTTGAAGGGAGGCCCCTGGTTTTTATTTTTAGTCAAGGGCTGCTGAGCACCTTCTTGGACTGAAAGGATGGCAGGTTGTGTACCACTTCCTAGGAGCCTGGCTGTGCAGGGAAAGTCATCGAGGTTACGGGCTAGCCGGTGCTGTACTTTGCACTACAGTAACATTTTCACCCCCAACTGGTAACTAGGGTTCCAGCAACCTCTCTCCCTGGCTGAGGGGGACTTAGTGATACCACTGGCTCAAATTCTGGTCAGAGTATATCTGGGGACCTAACATTGCAACAGAAGAGCCACATCATTCTACAGCCTCACATATACCTGGGCTGGGCTGCTTCGAAACAGGCCGGGGCTTTCAGCATCTTACCTATGCCAAACGTCTTGCTGCAGGTGAACCAGAGACATCTTGGTTCCCTCCAAAAGAGTTTTATCCAAATGTGTCATCTTTAGCCCAAACTGCCCTCCATTTGCTCTCTGGGTTTGGAAAACTATTGTCAGATAGAATTTCATTTCTGGCTTCATATACGTGGGCCAAAGAGTGTGTGTGTGTGTGTGTGCGCGCGCGTGCGCGCGCGTACGTGCCAGTGTTACTCTTGTAGAATTACTATTTTCAAGTTCCTTGTTCAAAAACCTTAACTTGTTTTTTATTTTTAAAAAGCCAAACTCCTCCCCACCCTGCCTCTTGAGGCTGGACTGCAGCCTGGTCTCCCACTGACTCTAGCATCACCGCCCTTTGTTGGCTCCCAACAGATTTTGTCTGCTGAGCCTGCTCTGGGGTGAGTCTTTGTCTCCTGGACAGCTTTATATAAATTCTGCCTATTCCCCCAGGATGAGCTCTAGACCATCTCCTCTGTAAACCCATCATAGATACTTTAATTCTGTGGGAATTAGTTCTTCCATTGGATTTCTTCAGCTTTACTCATCTGGCATGCTTCATAAAATGCCTTTTTGTCTGTGTGTTGGAGCGTATCATATCAAGGCTCTAAGTTCCTGGTCACCCAGGGCTCTCTTTGGCGTTGGGTTTATTTCAATTTCCCCATAGCAACTATCTCTATGTTATGCATGCATCAGGTGCACATTCATTTAGTTAGTCCATAAATATTTTCTATTGTGGATACAAAGATAATTAAAACCTTGTTGGTTTTTTGGTAAAGAGAAAGAGCCATTCATCAATAATTATACATGTAAACTCCCAACTGTGGTGAGTATGACATGGGAGAGTGACCCAGTGCAGTGAGATCTTGTACCAGGGGTTGGGGAAGGCTTTCCCAGGGAGGTGGCACTCCAGCAGGGGCCTGAGGGATTGATGGAAGTTACTTGGGCAGAGAATGTGGGAAGGCAGGTCCAGGCAGAGGGCAGCAGCCTGTTCAGAGCTTCTGTGAAGGGGTCAATCAAGGCAAGTTGGTGGAACTGAATAGCTAAGGTGACTGGAAGGAGGGATGACGGGAGCCAGATGCCAGGGAGGCTAAAGTGTAGAAGGTGAGAGTCAGATGTCGCTGAGGCGGTTTTGCCTTGATCCAGAGCTATGTATAGGCAGCTGTTGAAGGAGGTCCACTCTGATTGCAGGAGCAGATAGGTGTGCTGGGAAATCAGCTCTCAAACAAACAAACCAACCAACCCTGATTGGTTATGGTTTCCAGTGACCACAGAGTGACTACTCCCATCATGGCTTATTTCAAGACACTGAGAGTTTAACAAGCAGTTCTCACTGAATGCCTGTACATTTAACAGTCAGGTCTGAGGAGCTGGTTCCAGGACCCCACTGGCACGGCCCAGTCACGTGGGGACACCAGTTGTGAGGCGTTTGGAGTAGTGCGGGTGAGAGATTGTGCAGGGCTGATGGTGGTGGAGATGGAGGAAGTGGGCAGATTAAAGAACTATTTTAAGGGTGAAATGGACAGGATTAGTGGTGGAATAGAAAGTGGAAGGGTTGAGGGAGGGAAGTTGAGTGTTCACAAATACTTAGTGAATGCTTGCTGATGAGCCTGGCTCAGTCCAGGAAGTCCTCCGCCCCCCTCCTGGGTTCCTCCTCAGCTGGAGAAACCTACTGAGCTGCTTGAGGTGCTTAGTGGGGGTTCTTGAGTGAGTGGTCAGGATCAGAACATGAGCCTTGGGTCAGCTGATGGATTCCCCTCTGTTCAGAGCCTCTTGAAGAAAGCAGCTGGGATTGGGTGGTAGCGGTTAACTCCAGTCAGGTGTAATGATTATAATTAACATAGTTATGCATGTTTTCCCAATACTTCATGTACTTTATCTTGTCTACAAAAAGAGAGGCTATTTTTTGGTGAAGATTTTATTTATTCATTTTTTAGAGAGAAGAGAAGGGAGGGAGAAAGAGAGGGTGAGAAACATCAATGTGTGGTTGCCTCTGGTCTACAACTGAGGCATGTGCCCTAACTGGGAATTGAACCAACCCTTTGGTTTGCAGGCCAGCACTCAGTCCACTGAGCCACACTGAGCCACACCAGCCAGGGCGAGACAATTTTTTTTTTTTTTTTTTCCAATGTATGGTTGCCTTTCACCTGCCTCCAGTCACAGACCTGGCTGGAGACCTGGCTTGCAACCTGGTTATGTGCCCTGGCTGGAGAAAGAGACTATTTTTTATCACAAGAGAAATTGCATGAAAGAGCCTAAGCAGGTAAGTGATGCCTAATAATAGACCCACCACTTATCGAGAACCTACTCCATGCCAACATTGCGCTAGGTATTGTACCTGCGTTATCTCCAGACTGTACAGTAACTCTAGAAAGAAGTACTGTGCTATTGTCTATTTTTTCCATTTTATTTATTTATTTACTATTACAGTTGTCCCAATTTTCCTCCCTTTGCTTCCCTCCACCCAGTACCCCATTTCCTCCGGCAATGCCCCCCCTTAGTTCATGTCCATGTGTCATGAATATGTTTTTTGGGTTCTCCATTTCCTTTATTCATCTTAACATCCTCCTGTCTATTCTGTAACCACCAATGTGTACTTTTCTTTTTTCTTTTTACATCCAGACAATTCACCATTTAATTACTGCCTTCTGTCATTTTCTTAGATTATATTAATACAAAGTTTTCTTCTTCATTATTTCAGAATGCCTATGTTAATTCATTTTTAAAGAATTACTCTTTTAAATAAGATGGATTGCAATATTGCCAACCATGCAAAAATACATTTACACACATACATATTTTATATATATTTAAAAGTACATACTGGATTTTGAAGAGTTAATACAAAAAAATTTAACACATGCCAATAGCTTATATAATTATTGCATGTTAAGTGATAGTATTTTAGATATATTGTAGCAAATTAAGCATTTTTTCTTTTTTAATATTTATTTTACTCTGGAATGCTACTTTTGTGAAATATATCATAGAAATGGTGCACTGCAGAACTCACTTTTGTGAAAGTTGTCCTAGAGGCAGTGCTAAACCCATAGTAAAAAATCAGTTTAGTTTTTGAGTCAGATCCTCCCCCCTCCAATAATACACAACTCAACTTTATTTTGAACTACTGGAACTACAACTTATTCTTTTTGGAGTTTTTCATCTTAAATAGTAGGTAGAGTTATTTATTTATTGGCTGTGCATGGGCCTTACTTCTTTCAGTACCCTCTGTTTTTCCTCTTCATGTGTTTTACAAGTTGAAGCCTTCAGAAATAATGGCACTTGCAGTGCTCAGCTGGTCCCCAGAGTAGAAATTATTATGTCTACTAAGTTGAGGTAAAAAATAAAAATCCTTAGGATTTAAATAATTTTGTAGCATAGTATTCTAGCTACTTTTTGAACTTGCGGTTGTCTTCCTATGTGGTCCTAAACTAACCCCTTAACTATTTAAGAGCCTGTTGAGATAGAGATTAGGTGTGTTCACATTTCAATAATAAAGTTTACTATAGCATTCATTCCTTTTCCCCAGCATCCCCAGTTTGGGGGCCTTCATAACTGGAAATGTGTATTTCCGTGACCTATTTGAAAGGAATCTCATCTATTTACATGCTAATATGAGAATATATATTGCTTATGTACACGAATCATATAGTTTAGTAGTTAGCAACTTCCATCCAAATTGGTCTTCATTCTCAGCATCTTTTCTAACCTAAAGATTGACTGATTTCACAACACACCAATGACCAGTTGGTTGCTATTTAAAACATAAATTGTTAAAAAAATCTATATATTACACACCCACAAATAAGCACATATTTTGTAACAGTGAATAAGAAAGATAGCATGTATTCTGTGTAATATACATCCACATTTTCTTTTTTTCTTCTTTCTTAACTGCATTTGATTTTTCTGAGTTATTGTAAGTAACACGATCTTCCCCTATTGTGAAATAATTCCGATCTAAGAAAATTTAACCTGCAGTAATGCAGATACAAGTAATATACAAAATTATACCTTATTTAGTAAAGCCTATATATAACAAGATCATTTTAAAACATTCCTAAGTTAAAGTTGGTTCTTATCCATTCAGCTACCCTATGTCTTTTGGTTGGTGCATTTAATCCTTTTACCTTTAAGGTTATTATTGATAGGTACTTATTCGTTATCCATTTTTCCCTTTGTACCTGTGTTCCTGTCTGTCTCTGTTTCTTCATTTTCTTAAAGCAGACCCTTTAGCATCTCTTTCAATGCTGGTTTGGTGGAAATGTATTCTTTTAGCCTTCAATCCCACTTTACAGTTTAGGAAACTGAAACTAGAGTTGAGAGGTTAAGTCACTTACCCTGAGGCTAAGCTAGTAAGTGAAGGTGTTGAAACCGACCTGTAGCTGTTTCTCAGCCTCCTTCTTTCTCCACTGTGGCTTCTCCATGGTGAGGGTGTGCAAGGTGGGGGACACTCCTAGGACATTGTCAGTTCTCCACAGTCAGTCTAAACCATTTTGAAGCACAAAGGAGAAAACCCTTCTTTGGAGGACAAACTTATCTTCCTTGTTTAACAGGAACTCTAAAATGATTATTTCCCCATGAAGAAGGGCAGTGTATCAGTGACCCCATCCCTGTCTCCCTGAGGTTACTCTTACCAATCATGGGCTTTGACAATTCTTGCTATTTTGGTACGCCTGAAATCTTCTGGCCCAAGGGTCAGGACAGCTTAGGTAGATGGATGATGTCAATGAGATCTTCGTTAAATCCGAAGGAGGGAGAAAAGGCAGTGATCCGAGTGACCTCATCCTACAGCGCCTTGTGGGAAAAAGGGAAAAAAATACATGACTCACAGTCATACAGTCTGGGTTCAAATCCTGGCTCTGTTATGACCAGTACCATAGCTTTAGGCCGCAGCTTCCCCCATAAGTTTTGAGGATGCTAAGATATTGATCCCCTGGCTCTGAGTCAAACATGGGTGGCTGTTCTCTGGAAACATCTGGAAAAGTTCTAGGATGCCTTGTAAATATATTCTCTGTGTATTTGGATGTGCAAGTGTCTGGGAAGCACTTGTCTTGGGTCCCAAAGGATGCTTGTGTGAGGATTAAGTGAGATAATGCACGTACTGGGCTGTTACAAAGATATAAAAAGTAAGGTATTATTAATCATCCCTCTATGAAGTAGTACTGACTTTTACTTGTTCCCTCACTGGAGAAACCTAAGCTTATTTCACCTTATCTGTGTGTTTTGAAGTCTTACTAACTTTAGTCAGTTCACTAAGAATTTATTGAGCCCTGGCTGGTAGCACAGTGGATAAGGTGCCGGCCTGCGAACCCAAAGGTCGCAGGTTCTATTCCTTAGCCAGGGTACATAACCAGGTTGCAAACCAGGTCTCCAGTCAGGTCTGTGGCTGGAGGCAGGTGAAACGCAACCATACACTGACGTCTCTCTGCCTCTCTCCCTTCCCCTCTTTCTAAAAAATAATGAAATAAAATCTTAAAAAAAAAAAAAAGAATTTATTGAGCACTGACCTGAGCTCCCTTACGGATCCATGCAGGGAAAAAAAGAGACATGACCATGTCCTTAATGTGCTTATGCTTTAATCAAGGAGAGAAAATGAACACTAATGTCATGTGTGTCTATATATAAGCACCAAATTGTGTGGAAATAATAATGGCTACTATTTATCAAGAGTATCATATGCCAGTGGGTCTAGGGGCTTTATGCATGTTGTTTCTTGACTGCTCAGAGGAGAGTGAAGGCTTCTTGAGGAGATGGATCTTGAAAGGAAGTAGACTTTAGATAGTCTGACAGGAGGAGAGAAGGCACTTCAAATAGGTAGAGCAATATCTGCACAGGGCGAGAGAAAGGAAATGATACCATTGTGATTTACTCAAGGCTCACTGTGTATCAGATACTCCATCTCATTTTAACTGACAACACCGGAAGGGCAGAGTCATCTCCATCTTGTGGATAAGGACCCAGTAGCTTAAGTAACAGGCTCATGGTCACATTTACCAGGTGAAGGATAAGGGAGTTACACCCTGACCTACTTGGCCCCCAAACCCCATGGGTGAGTTTGGAGGCCACTGTGCCCAGTGGGTGTTTATAGTGAACAGAGTGGGTTGAGGTCAAAGCCCTCTCAGCGTAGACTGGTCAATGGTGCTGAGTTAGGGGCGAAGCTGCAGCCAGACCTTGGACCTTTTGACTCTCAGGCCCTAGGGACAGGATCTCTGGGCCTAGCTTTGCGTCTTCTTTCTGAAACATTCATTTTGGAGGGCAGGGCCTAAGGAAGGAAAAGATGGTTGTTACTAATTGCCTCCTTATACCACAATGGCCTATTGGATGATTGCCATGGTAACAAGAGACTGGGATTTCTGTGCCAAGCGTTTGAATGTACTTTTTTTGTGACCTTTCCCTGGTCATTAAAAGACGGCTAACTTTGGGAAGCTGTGCCAGCTCCTGTAGAAACTAACCTTCCAGATCACTTGTGCTGCAGCAACTTTCAATAGCTCTCTGAGGTCCAGGGGTGTGTCCTCCCGCCTCCTGCCTTCTACACTTCTACACTCACATTTATACACAAGTTTTATATTGCTTTCTTTCTTTTTCTTTTTTAAATTTATTATTCTCAGAGAGAGGGGAAAGGAGAGAGGCAGAGAGGGAGAGAGACATCGGTGTATTGTTGCCTTTCGCCTGCCTCCAGCTATGAACCTGGCTTGCAACGTGGTTATGTGCCCTGGCTGGGGAATTGAACCCGCGACTTTTGGGTTCGAAGGCCGGCACCTTATCACCAGCCAGGGACAAGTTTTATATTTCCATGTACAAAAAGCAAAGAATCACCAAGACTCTTAATGACATTCGTAATGAACTACATCCAACATAGATTACACTGGGGGCCCCTTTCTCCATTTCTCACAATAGAAATTGATTTTAAATTTTGTCCCACATAAGGAGCCCACTTCCTGCAAGTTGGATAGTGAGATGGGCCAGGCCAAGTTTAGGATGCCACAGGCCTGAGCTGAGACTAGGGGTACCAGGCTAAATAAAGAAAGTGACCCCCTGCCATGTGAGTTTCATCACTGGTGAAGAACGTACTCCCCAGGATTTCAAGACCAGCATTCATAGTCTGTTTCTGCGCTGTGTCATTGAATTTTGCTTTTCGGAGGAGGTGTGACTTCACGGGAAGTCAGTGCTTGGTTTATGTTTCAGATGAAACATTATTCACAGGAAAACTGGAATGTTTCAGAATATTTCCTTGAAGGCAATATGTATAAGAATAGTTTGTGTGTCTAAATCTGTATGGGGCATCCCATACAGGATTTTTCCTGTAATTGTAGGACTAAGCCCAACTGTCCACAAATAGAAAGTCAGTGTTGGTCTCCACTTATTCCAGTGTTAACATTACTAAATTCACTCTTTAATTTGAGTTTGAATATTGAAACCAATATCAAATTTTCAGTCTTTAATATCAGTCTTTATTATAAAAATCTATTCCTGGGTTCTGGGTTGGGCCAGGTGATAAGCATGTTAGATTCAGTGTTTGTGTTGAACAGAAGACTACACTTACCTACAATTATCTGATATATAGGTAGACAGAGTACCTAAAATATTTTCTATGTCACTTAGTAAATCCACCTTTTGGGTTTGACTTATCTGTCACTTTTATGAAGGAAGCATACTTTTTGTGGTAGGTAGAATAATGGCCCCTACCAAAGACGTTTATGTCCTAATTTTCTGAACCTGTGAACATAGGAAGTTACGTGGCAAGGGGAATTAAGATTCTAGGTGAAATTAAAGTTAATAATCAGTTAACTTTAGATAGAAAGATTATCCTGGATTGGACGAGGGAGGCAGGAGAATCCCTGTCTAAGTGGTGCAATGTGACAGACTCAACTGGTCATTGTTGGCTTTGCGGACGGAGGGAGGGGCTCTAAGCAGGGAGCGCAGGCATCTTCCATCCAGGAGCAGGGAAAGGCAAGCAAGCGCATTTCCCCTGAGAGCCTCCAAGAAGGAGCGTGGCCCTGCTGACATCCTTGATTTTAGTCTAGTGAGACCTAGACTTCTGACCTCCAGAACTTTAAGGATATAAATTTGTATTATTTTAAACCACTGAGTTTGTGACAGTTTGTTATAGCAGCCGTAGAAAACAAACACACCCTTCTGTATTTTGCAGCTAAAATAGGTGCACACTTTAGAATACCCTGGTTTAAAATCTTCAAGTCGCCCTGGCTGGTGGCTTAGTGGATGGGCACTGGCCCACAAACCCAAAGGTCGCTGGTTCGATTCCTAGCCAGGACGCATAACCAGGTTGCAAGCCAGGTCTCCAGCCAGGTCCGTAGCTGGAGGCAGGTAAAAGGCAACCATACAGTGATGTTTCTCTCCCTTTCTTCCTCCCTCCCTGCCCTTCTCTTTAAAAATAATAAATAAAACCTTTAAACTCTTAGAGTCATTCTGAGGTAACAAACCATAAATATGTTCTGGTAGACTGTTGCTAATAAGTCTGTTTGTAAAAACATCATGGGTTGAGTGGACACTCTTAACAGTGTTTTTTCATTGTACAGCTTGGCCCACCTGTCTTCTTTCACTTAGATTCTGTGTTCTGCAGTCTGAGTTTTTGTGGAGGCCCATCTGACCAGACTCAGGCATGTATAATGGCATGCAAGGGCTGCTCTTGAAGTTACTAGAGAACTAGGCAAAAGTGTGAGTCTGAACAGGAAGTGAAACTTGAAACCAAATTCTTTTTTTTAATATTTTATTTATTTATTTTTAGAGAAGGGGAAGGGAAGGAGATAGAGAAGCATTGATGTGCGAGAGAAACATCAATCAGTTGCCTTTCACACATCCTGAACTGGGGACCTGGCCCACAACCCAGACATGTGCCCTGACTGGGAATCAAACTGGTGACCTTTCGGTTCGCAGGCTGATGATGCTCAATCCGCTGAGCCACATCAGCCAGGTCTTGAAACCAAATTCAAATTGGTTTATGAACAGACAGGAATTTGGAAGTGCATGATATAGCGTTTTGTGAGATGTAATTAAGTTTGTATATTGATCGAAGAAATGGTATTATTTTGGCGTGTCTCCTGGGTGGACTTTACCCAGGTTTACTTGTGCAACTGTACTGATTGGGTCAATGGAAACAATTTGCAATTTTTAAAAAGTTTTCAGAGAGAGCTTTGGAAATCTTGGCAAAGATCAGGGATCTGTTAACAAAGTATATGAACAATACTTACAGCAGAACCTGGTTATCAACGCCCCACGGACTCTGTTGTCACAAAAGTAGGTGTGTGGCTGCAACACATGTGAACCTTAGAACCATGCTACATGAAAGATGCCATCACAAAAGACCACACATACGATTCCATTATATGAAACATCAGAACAGGCAAATCTGTAGAGACAGAAAGTAGATTGGTAGTTGCCTAGGGCTGGAGGGGTTGGGGGTAAAAAGGGGAGTAACTGCTGATGTGTATGGGGTTTCTTTGGGGGGTGATGAACATGTTCTAATACCTGTTTTGGTTTTGGTTGCGCCACTCTGAATATACCCCAAACTACGAAATTCTGTACTTTAAATAGACGAATTGTGTAGTATATGCGTTATATCCCAGTAGAACTGCTAAAGAAAGGTAGGTGTGTGAGGCATCCGCATGACAGAGAGCTTAACCACAGCAATGCTGGGATTCGATCAAGCACCTTCTGAGAGTATCTTAATGGTGTTGTATCTGTTTTTTGGCATTGGAGCTGTAAGGGTCAGGGATGCTTCCATCTTATGCCTGGAGAGTGCCGTTTCTGACTGTCAGGTTTAGGGATTGGTTTATTGAGCAGCGACTCAGCGGTTTTATTAGACAACTTCTGCTCCTGATTGGAGACACCCGTTTTTTCTTTTCTTCCTGGGCAGGCCCTTCCTGCAGGAACTGTGGCTAGTTGAGTAAATGCGTGGCTGTGATGCAGTTCTGCCATGTGCACACTGGGAGTTCTTGCCACGATCCTTGGTGTGTTTTTATAAGTCCCGTTCAGTCCCATCCAGTGCTACACCTAAAAGGCTTATGATGGCTTTCAGTATACATTTTCACGCAATTAGAAAATTGTGTGAAGGACCTCTAGCATATGCTTCAATTGGGCAACAGTAAGATTTTGGTGTGGTTTTGAAATCTTTTCTTACTGATGGATTAACTGTACCATCCTGCAGGCTGCGTGCATGTTGAGCACGGGTTGTTGGGGCGGTTCTTGCTTCAGATGCATAGAACACACAGGGTATTGGGATAGCCTGCTCACTGATGGCAGGACCAGCTCCCAGGCTGTGCCACCAAAGCCACAGCCAGGGGCAGCTGCTGTCCCTCACCAATCCTGGAGGCCCCCATGGAGGTGGAAGCAGCGTAGTGGCGACCCCCACCCCCGCTCCATGGTAGCTGAAGTGGCCAAGGCCAGAGCCACAGTTCCTGCTGCTGCCAATGCTGCGGCCTCGGTGCCCTCCACTTTTAGCCTGCCCTCTGTGGCTCCTTGGTGCTGCTCAGAGCACTAAGGAATCCTCAGGTCTCAGGCAGTCAGTTAATCACAAAAATTTTATTGATTGACTTCTCTTCCATTCACAAAACCCAAGGAGGACATTATGCTAGTTACTTGAGTAGAGGTTAAAGTATCTGAGGATAGACAAACTTATAATTAACAAAAAAGAGAGAGGATAACCCTATGACCCTATGGAATCTAAGTTGTTGGTAGGTTTGTACGTGTAGTGGAGGAGTTAACAGTTTAGGGAGGAGGGCGAGGGCCCTGTGCAGTAGGGAGATTTTAGTGCCTATGGACCTATGAGAGGATAGACTAGAAAAGCAGAGGCACGGACAGTTGTCAGATGCCTGTGATGGGAGAATGGCTGGAAGGGCAGGCTGGAGCCAGGCTTCAGAGAACTTTCGATGCCAAGAGTATGCATATGACATGGATGTGCCCCCAGGAGTGTTATTGGGCACCTACTTAGGGCTGGACACTGCTACGGGCTCAGCTTCAGGATGGCCCTGAAAGTTGGGCATCGATATTCCCATTTTAGAGATGAAGAAACTGAGTCAGACCGAATGGCCTGGCTGAGGTCACAGAGCTAGTAAATGGCTGAGCTGAAATTTGAATAAGTCTGTCTCCCCCCTGCTATCCTAGGCTTGCATTTTCTGTGGAGAGATGAAACTCTCTCCAGAGAGAGAAACGTGAAAAAGAAGAGATACATGAAACGTGAAGAGAATGTGGCATTCACTGTTATGCTGAGCCCTATGGAAGTGCCAGTTTTGTAGGTCAGAATGGCCAAGATCACAATGTTGTATGGTTCAACCTGGCACGACAGCAGTTGGGCGTCAGAGGACTGAGAAATCTCATGAGCAGGGATGGTCAGCAGAGCTTTTGGGTGGAGGTGGAAACAGTGCCTTGATCTAGACCCGAATGGATAGAAATAGGAGAGAGAAAGGCAAGATAAGAGGTGGGGAGGGTGGAGACTAGCCTGATGGGCTGGCAGGTGGCTTGGAGACGTCTGTCACTGGTATGTACTCGGGCCTTGGGAGCCTTGATCCATGCTTCGGGCCCTAGGGAGTGTTTCAGGTTTGACCAGTGGGTTCTCTGTGTTTGGTCCCTGGTTGCACCAATGTGTTCCCTGTGCACTCTCACTGCAGGAAACAGGTGAGCAGATTGCTATCAAGCAATGCCGGCAGGAGCTCAGCCCCCGGAATCGAGAGCGGTGGTGTCTGGAGATCCAGATCATGAGAAGGTGAGGGCCGCTTTGACCGAACCACCCCTGGGGGAGATTTGGTGGAGACAAGGGTGCAGCTGGAGCTGAGGGACCACGGGACATTGAAATGGAAACTGGAGGGAGCCCCACCTGCCTCCTCCTGCCTCGTACCTCTGTCCCACGTTCTGCATCCTCCTGCATATCCGCGTCCCTCAGTCAGGGAACCAGCCAGACTGTTCAGGTAGGTGACTTCTAGAGCAGTGGTGATTGGTGTCTAATATCTGTGTTGGCCTCGTCAAGGGCTTTTTTGTCAATTTTATTTGTTACATTAAGGAATTTTATTTTTATTTATTTTCTTTTATTTGTAAAGATTTTTATTTTATTTTTTAGAGAGGAAGGGTGCAAGAAAGAGAGGGAGAGAAATATTGATGTGCAAGAAAAATGTGGATTGTTTGCCCTTTGCACACCCCCAACCAGGGACCTGGCCTGCAACCCAGGCATGTGCCCTGACTAGGAATCGAACCAGTGACCCTTTGGTTTGTGGGATGACACTCAACCCACTGAGCCACACCAGTTGGGGCTCTATTAAGGAATTTTAGACAGCCGTCCCAGTAAATTTATCTTTGTTAGCAGAAATCCTTTCCTCCGCTAAGTTTTCCAGTTCCAAGGTGGCATGCGACTTTTCACTGCTTTGAACCCCTATTGCTGATATTTACTCCTCCAGTGTGGAGAGAGCGCCTGTCAGTCCCTAGATGGATGCTGTCTTCCCAACAGCCTCATCCACTTGGAAGACCTCCACGAACCTCTTTAAGACAGGGAGGCATCACCTGCATGCACACACACACATGTGCACACACACACATGTGCACACTCGTACCATCTTCACTCGATGGCATGAGTTTAGAAGTCCTCTACTTTATCTACTTTTAGGAGCAGTTTCCAAGTACAATGAGGACTTGATATGGGGCACTCCAAATTAAATTAGGTTCCACTTGATGCTGTCACAGAGTCCTTGAGTTCATGGTGCTGAAAGTAGTGCTGGGTGGATGTTAACTGACCCGGCACTTGGTGAGTCACAGGTACCTGATCTCTGTCCTACTTAGTCTCGGGGCCCCGTGGCTATTCCAGGCCTTTGTTGTAAGGCGAGCTGTGCTGAGACTCGGACAGAGTGAGCAGTGGGTTGGAGCCGAAGTTTGGGTTCCTCCTTCATTGGGTTCTCCTCCTTCGTAGGCTCAACCACCCCAATGTGGTGGCTGCCCGGGATGTCCCCGAGGGGATGCAGAACTTGGCTTCCAATGACCTGCCGCTGCTGGCCATGGAGTACTGCCAAGGAGGGGATCTCCGCAAGGTGAGGCTTCCAGGTGCAGGGAGGGGTGGCGGGGCGCGGCCTGTCCGGGCAGGAGCAGTGAGCCGGGAGGCCTTTCTCTGCTTTCGTCATCAGGAAGCTCAGGGAGCCACGGTGACTTCACGGGGGTTGCTTTTTCTCCTTACATCCCCTTCCGTGGGGTGTGGATCAAGACTGAATCAGGAGCTCTTCCGAGAAGGTCAGGAAAGGGCTCACTGTATGTTCTGTGTGGTGATTACTAAAATGACAAGGAAATAATCACCAGATTTTGAGTACAGGGAATGACTGGCTACATCCCAAAGCAAACTTTTCCTCCCTCAGCATGTCAGGGCTGCTTCAGCCTTTCATATCAGCGTGGCTGTCACCGCTTCCAACGATGTCTTTATTAGGAGATGTGGCACCCTCAGAGTCACAGAGCAAAGCAGGGAGAGGGCTGACCTGGTAATCAGGAACCCAGCTAGAGTTCCAGAGCCACCACTGACTCACCTCCTGGTCCTTGCTGTCTTCCTCATTATCATGGTGACTTCTCTTCACTGGAATGTACACTGCAGGGTGGGTGATGATAGCCCTCCCCTATCTCAGGGACAGTGGTGTGTGCCCACCTCCCTGATGTTCTCCGAAATAGCACCACACAACCTGCTTTACACACAGCCTTGTTTGATTTTCAACTACCCTGTGATGGTGGCAAAATAGATATGATTCTCATGTAAAGGGTGAATATCACAGCCTTGGTTGCCACCCCTCCCATAGCTGCAGTGACAAAGGTCGGGCCACAGCCGGTATGAATACAACTGCAGGCCCCCTCTCCATCTGTGAAACTGAAGAATGCCACATAGCATGAGGAAAACGAAATGCTCTGGACAGAAGAGTTGATTTTGTACCCTCGGCAGGTGGCTTCGTTGGTTGGGGCATTGCTCTGTACACCAAAAGGTTGCAGGTTCGGTCCCTAGTCAGGGCACACACCTATATTGCGGGTTTGACCCCCAGTCGGGGTGCATATGGGAGGCAACAATGAATGTTTCTCTCTCACATGGAAGTTTCTCCCCCGTGCTGCCCTCTGCCTCCCTCTCTCTCTAAAATCAATAAACATATGCTCGTGAAGATTGGAAAAAAAGAGTTGTTTTTATATTGAAAAGAGGGTTCTCTGTCAGTGCACTTGTCCCGAAGCTCTTCTGTAGAAGAAGGTCCATGATACTGGGGAGGGGATGCCCAGGCAGTTCACATGGCAGTTTCTGGCCCAGCACCACATGCTGCTCTCATTACTCTCCCAGCGCCTTCCGCCTTTTTTCTGACAAGGAAACTTTCCATGAGGGTTGATCTGCCACAGCAGCTTTCTTCTGCTATGGGAGGTGGGCACATCCTGGGAGTGTCCCTGCCGGATACGAACTGTCGCTGGCCTGACCACAGACAGGGCGCTGATAACGGATGAGAAATGGGGAACATGACAAAGCTTCATCTTTCCTCTTTATTTTCCTAACCTTTGACAATCATCTGATTACTAACTGCAGTTATTTAAGGAGAAAAAGCCATATTTGTAGTTGAACAGATGGTTCTTAGAGGGTGTGACCAGATTACGGAGGGCCCTAAAAATGGGCAGAGGACTTCAGACTTGATCTTGTAGGTGACAAAGAGCTGGCCAGTCAGGGAAGAGGTACACATTTCAGCATGAGAGGCCTGGCGTGGGTGCAGGATGATCTGGGGAAGCAGGAAGTGGTTGAACCCTGAGGCACTTGTGTCCTTGTTGTTACCCATGGCGGGGGATTGGAGGAGAGTGCTGCTCCCCAGAATGATGGGCTTCTCTTTGTTCTCCTGCTTAGGTAGCCTGACTTTGCCTTCCCTAAAAAGTTCCAAGTCTACACCCTGGTAATAGAGACACACTTGGCCAGTACGTAAGCAGTTGTAAAATCTAGGACAGACCAAAAGAATGAAGTCTGTATGCCTGGCTCAGGAAACAGGCTCCTGGACAGTTGTGGTTGTAAATGTTAATGACTGTAAACCTCAGTTGGGAAGTTTTTTCTCCATTATCTTCATTTGTGGCCAGTTTCCAGCACCACATGGAGCCCCCGATAAGCGTAGAGAGCCAGGAGGGCAGATGGGCTGTACGTGGGCTCAAGCCTCAGGTACACATGGCTTCACGTTCCAGCTCTTCCCTGGAATGGCTGTGTGAGCAGACAGGTCGCTGGCCCCCTCCAGGCTCAGGTTCCTCACCTGTGAGGTGGAATTCTCACAGTACTTATCTCAGTGGCAGTGAGGAGGATGAAACGAGACATGCAGGTAAAACTTTACCTGGCTAATTTGTGCAGAGGTTAGTTAGTCTGGTGCCAGGCACGTAGTAGGTGCTCATTAAATACTCCCTCCTGTCATCGTTGCCCCACTGGCAAGGTGATGTTGGGAAGTGGTCAGAGGATGGTTTTAGTGACTGCCTTTCACCCTATCTTTTGCGGGATGCCCTGGAGCAGTGGACCAGTTGTGGCTGAGCTTAGACTGTCCTGTCTCCCTCAGAACAGCAGTGTGGGCGAGACTGAAAATCCCTCATCATAGAGTGACACAGGCACCTCGCTCTGCTTAAGTGGGCGCTCTGGGAGTTCTCAGTCAGGCTGTTTCCTTCGTGTTGGGCCAGTTTCTTCCAGTCTTGCTTCCCAGGGCTGGCCGTGAGCCGAGGTCCCCAAAGCCCAGGCCGGGACCATGCTCAGATGACTTCAGCTAGTAAAAGCCACTTGGGGGCTTATTGGTGTTTGGTGACCACTCAGTCTTACACTTCTTTTCATTTTCTTGACAGTACCTGAATCAGTTTGAGAATTGCTGTGGCCTACGGGAAGGAGCCATCCTCACCTTGCTGAGTGACATTGGTAAATCCCAGCCCTGGAGGTCAGACTGAGCCTTCCAGGGAGAGTGTGTGGTGCCTCTGTGAGTCTTTGTGGGAGCACCAGAGGGGCAATATTTTGGTTCCCCGGCCTTTACAGAGGGTTTGGTGGAGGGGTGACAGTGGGGAGGTCAACAAGGGGCTAGTCAGGTCGGCACTGAACTCAAATAGAGTTCCCTTCCTTCTGGACTAAGTCATGAAGTAAATTATGATGTATATACAATAACAGATTTCATTTCCTATTATAAATCTCCACTCCCTACTTTCCTGGAATGATCAGTGATAAAGTAGGTTGTCATTTGAATGAATTTCATCCCTTGGCAATGAATTTTTCCACTCCCACATTGGCAGCTCTTTTGCCAACCACAGGCATAGGACAGACTTCCCTTGTTTAATGCTTTGGTACTGTTGGTGCCCTCAGATATTTGTGGCACTCTGGGAAAACCAGGCTGGCTTTGCGGAGACTGCAGAGGTCAGAAGCAACCCCCTAGACCCTGGCGCCTGTGTAGGAGGAAACTTGAAGGGGAATTCACAAGTCAGTGAGCACATGGCTCCAGCCTAGTAAAATAAGACATTGGGGCGACCGGGGCTTCCCAGGCCTCTTTAAAGAAAAATTAAAATAATTTTATTAAAAATTAATCTCCAAGGTTGTTGGTAAAAGGTGACTGAGATCTATGGCTTAGAAGAGGGGCATCAAACTCATTTTCACTGGGGGACACATCAGCCTCTGTTGCCTTCAAAGGGCCAAATGTCATTTTAGGACTGTGTGAATGTAACTGCTCCTTAACAGGTAAGTAAGCAAACTGGTAAGGAGTAGTTACATTATACAATATTACCCGTACAATCAGCCCTTTGAGGGCAATCAGGCTGAACATATTGGTAAATAACCTGAGATACAGGCATGTCAGGACCAACTGAAGGTGCTGGGCCAGATAGAACAAGGTGGAGGGCGGGATTCGGCCCATGGGCCTTGTGTTTACCACCCGTGGCTTAGAGTTACCCAGAGTTTATTTTCACTGAGTCTTGGGGAATGATACATCAGTATACTGAGACATCAGTATATGGCTGCCTTTCGCCTGCCTCCAGCTATGGACCTGGCTGGAGACCTGGCTTGCAACCTGGTTATGTGCCCTGGCTGGGAATCAAACCAGCGACCTTTGGGCTCTCAGGGCAGTGCCTATCCACTGAGCCACCAGCCAGGGCTAATAGAGCTTCTCTGGTTGTGAATTCTTTGGTCTGGGCACATTGTGTATCCAGTTACCATTGAGTTGTAGGGTAGCTTTCATGTTATTTATTACCTATTCAAGTTGTATGTGTGTCTCTAAGTTATATATAAATCAGAAAAACTAAGACAGATAATCTCCCAATGGCTTATATTCTTCATTTTTCTTATAGGTGAATGAATATATTTAAGTTCGTTGGGTCACTGATTTCCTATCTTTCCTCTCTGTGACCCCAAGTTGGAAATAGTGAGGCTTTGAAGTATTAGTACACTAGTATTAAATTATTGAAAGCGAGGATTTTAGTTATTGCTTTGAAGTTATCTTCAGCATGTGGAACAGTAACCCCTTCTTTAGAAGCTTCTCTATAAATATTTGTCAAATGAATGAAATAAATCCCAAGGAAATTAAAATAAGTAAGGATGTATTTAAAAAGAACATATCCCCATATATTCAACAATCGCAGGTCAAATACCAGCTCTTCCACTTATTGAGAGTGTGATCTTAGGCATTTGCTTAATTTTGAAGGATATAGATTCTGCTAACTGTGAAAGGGGACCATTGCTTCACTCATTCAGATTGTTACAAGGATGACATGAGATGATGTACATGAAGCTTCTGGCACAACTCTCTGCTCCTGGCAAGATGTGCAGCCAGCAGGTGTTAGAACCTTTCTCGTTTCCTTTCCCTTCTGGTTTTGGGTTGATAGTGCTACTTTTGAAAAACTTGCATCGCGCTAATTTGTGTATTGATTTGGACTTGGGATCCATCGAACCAAGCAGGTGTTGTCTCTTGAGACTTGCTTTCTTCAAACCCATTCCTTATTTTCTTCAAAGCCATTCCAGTCTCAGCCACCTTTTGGATGTCATGTCATCTCCAGACTTTGTGGTTGCGGTGGGGGTGATACACTTGTATTTTGCTTTGATTCCCATGTTTGATTTGTGTACAAGATTCATTAAATTTATATCGTTTGCAAGGATTTTGTCACTGAGCCAGAGTTCAACAGCTTTTTTTGGAGCTCATCTCACGTGACTCTTTTGTATTCTGAAACATTTCCTGAGCATATTTTGTTCCAGTTTGTTTCAAATGCTGGCATCATATTCCCTTTGTTGGAGTTGCCACTTCTATTCTCTGCCAAAGTGACTTCAGATAAGTGACGGGGCCACACCCTGGACTGCTAGTCCGGATTCATTGCCTCTTCTCCTGGGTTAAACCTGTTTACCCACATATCTTCTATGGCACTAACCTCCCAGAGATGTCCACTCAGAGCAATGCCAAGATAATAGACGCCGATAGGATTTTTCCAGTGAATTTTAAAAAATTATATGTTGTTGATTATGCTATTACAGTTATTCTGATTTTTTCCCCATTGCCCCCTCCACCCAGCACCCCCCACTCCTCAGGCAATTCAGTGGATTTTAAATTGCCCAAGAAGATATTGCAATATACATATGAGAAAATGAACAGATGCCAGAGGCCAGGCGAGCCATGGGTGAGCCCTGTTTCCTCTTACCATGGCTTTTATGCTGGTAAGAGGTCCGGAGACAGGGTCAGAAGCAGCTGGAAATTATTTGTTTTCCACCTAATGTGATCCTAAAATAACTCAAGAAAGTTGTATCTAAGTGGATTCTTTTGAAACAGTCTTGTTCATCTTTGGAAAACATTGGCATATGTTTCCTTCTGCTAGTAGAGGAGCAGCCTCCTGGGCACTCAAGATTAAGGTACAGGTTGCCACACTCCCGAGTCCCCTGACTGTTCTCAGGGGTGGGGACCTGGCCAGCCCGGGCTGGCTGAGGGGGCCAGTTGTGCATTTGCCAGGGCCGTATCTGATCTTAGATCTGACTCAGTCTTCCTCGATTCTCCAGGTGGTTGGTTTACTATGGTGACTGACCATCCTGTCCTCTGAGCCTTCAGGAACCCCACTCCCTACTTTTGTCTGTGCTTCCTTCCCTGCCCTTACTGGCACTGCTCCTAGCAGTATCCAGTACTTCAACATGGAAGAGCAGAGAGGATTTCAAGGAGAACATAGGGCTTTAGGGAAGAGCTTCATTCTACAAATCAGAAAATTGGGCTCTTTAAGTTTCTCTAATTGTAGATTTTTAAAAAATTTTTATTGTTGTTGTATTACATCCATCTAATTGTAGATTTTTAACAAAAGAGGATTACCTGATCTCAGAAATTTAGATCCTTTGGAAAGCACAAATAACCAGATTTATGACTATAATAATAAGAGAAGACAATTACCTTTTAATTTTAGCTTCTCTTTCCCAGCTCTTCATCCTGTGCAAGGACCTTTTTGGTCTATTTATTTCCCCATTTCATTTTTAGGGAAAGCTATGGTAACTTTCTGGGCCTATATGTCCGCAACTTTAAAATGAGGAATTTGGGGCTAGGTGACCTTAGAGAAGGTCCCTTCTTACACTATATATTCCATTTTCATTATTCAAGTAGCTGATTTTCAGAATGGTTGCTCTAGAATGTCTTGATATTCACTGCATTTTCCCATCCTGACTGCTTCCTGCAGTTTTCTCTCCTCTCTCTTACTGCACGTCTCTTGCCGAGAGCTTTGCTGGATACATTTTTCTTTTGCTTCATCCTGCTTGTCCCTGGACTGACCACCCACTGCTAGGCCATTCTCATGACATCTGTATCAACCACATCTCTAAAATGTCTATGTTCAGCTCTGATCTCTTTCTTGTGTCACTTGTTCCATCTTTCTTCCAAAGATCCATCTTTGAATCTCATTTCTTAGCATCTGTCCCTCTTCCTGCTGCATACCTTTCTATTTAAAGTCTCCACATATGCCCTCGCTCAGTAGCTTATTTGATTTGAGTATCATCCCTATCCTAGTCAGGGCATGTGCAAGGATTGACCAATGAATTCATAAATAAGTGGAACAACAAATTGCTGTTTCTCTTCACTAAATAAAAAAAAATTTTTTTTTAAAAATATTTTATTTTATTATTTTTAGAAAGAGGGGAACAGAGAGAGGCAGAGAGGGAGAGAGACATCAATGTATGGTTGCTTTTCACCTGCCTCCAGCCACAGACCTGACTGGAGACCTGGCTTACAACCTATTTATGTTGCCCTGGCTGGGAATAGAACCTGTGACCTTTGGGTTCACAGGCCAGCGCCTTATCCACTGTGCTACCAGCCAGGGCAAAAAAATTTTTTTAAATAAAGAACAAAGTAAAAAATAAGAAGTCTCCCAATATTTCTACCTGCCATTGAGTTGTATATCCCATTATCCCTTTTTGTTCCTACTGCCTTCACTAATTGGCAATAGCAAATTACTGTAATGACCTCTTACTTCACCTCCTTACTTCATTTTAATAATCCATCTCTTATTTGAAAGAATACTTTTATCATAATCCATCATTAGATTAAGGCCAAACCTCTTACCCCTGCATTTCTTCCTGTCCATTACGCCCAATTTCACATGTACATGGCTCTGAAAACCCACTTTTCAATCCTCCTGCTTGCCTTTGCACATGCTTCACCTTTGACAATGCTAGTCCTGCACCTCCTCAACTGCCCAAGCCTCATTATCTTTCAGGTACAGCTTTGGACTTGTCCCTTCCATGGGAACTGCCCTGACCTGTCACTCACAGTGATTCTCTCTCTCATGGCTTCTTCCCTCCCTCTGTCCCTTTTTTCCATCCCTCCCTCTATCCTTCCCTTCCTTCTGAAGGATTTTATTCACTTTTAGAGAGAGGGGAAGAGAGACAAAAAGAGGAGGAGAGAAACATCAATGTGAGAGAGAAACATTGATAGACTATTTCTCATACACTCCCCAACCAAGAACTGAACCAGCAACCTGGATATGTGCCCTGACCGGGAATTGAATTGGCGACCTTCTGCTTCGCAGCATGAAGTCCAACTGAGCCACACCAGTCAGGGCTGTCATGGTTTTCTTTTCCCGTTTTTGCTCACGCCACTCATGTAGTTCTCAACATCTCTGCTGTTATGCACCACTGCCCATGGTTGACAATAAGGACTAACTTCTGTGCTTGGGGCCTATTGACCAGACTTTGTGCAGGAAGTGAAAAAATTTTTTGATTCACTGACACATTTTCCACAACACCTAGCAAATTGAAGATACTTTATACATCACTCTTTAATGGATGAGAGAATTATTTTTCACTGTTCTCTTAACACTTGATGTAACTGCCTTGCTGCCTTGCTGATTAGTCATAGGGACTATTTTAGCCGAGAAACCATTAGCTGGGCTAAATCTTTCTCCATATGTCTGCACTTGGCCTTCCGATCTGTTTTGTTTGGAAAGTCCAAGTGACACCCAAGTGGCTGGCACATAGTAGGCACATGGTCAATTTTTATTGAGTAAACGAACATCCTGTTGCCCTTTTTACTCATTGGGGACTTAAATCATCAATTGGTGACTGCCTTTTCTGTCTCTTCTAATCTCTGTCAGCCTTTTGGTCCATTTATCTTTCCATTTCTTCTCTAGGGGATGTATCCCAAACAAAAATGTTCTTAAGGGAACTTAGTAATCCTCTTGAATTTGGAGTGTGGTAAGTAGGGACTCATGGACACAACTCTTATAAAACTTTTCCTACAAGGAAGTCTGTTCCCTGATTGTGGTTTATAATCTGAAAAAATATACAGGAGCTCTGATTTGGGATTCTGGTCCATCAATAAGAACTCCAGAGTGTTGCATTCTTCAGTTATGTATTTGTCTACCTCATGAAAGAAGGGAAAGCTGGCCTAAATATCTGGGTGCAAGTCTTGACAAGGATAATAGGAGGAGGCTGTCATTTTCCTATGGCAGGTCCTTAACTTGGATTCTCCAAATGCAGTATCTGTCCTAGGAATTCTTTTCTATAATTAAAACACGAGAAATGAACTTTCAGGCTTTGAAACTCATGGGTTTTAAGTTTTATACATGTGTATTATCACTGTTGCCAGAAGTTTAGGTTTCTAATAAACTTTCAAATGCAAAAGTATTTTTCTTAACCTCAAATTCTTATTTTCCACCCAGTTTAAATCAAGTTAAGTTCTCTTGGCTTGAGAAATTTTGATTCAGTTCATGATGCTCTTCATGTACTATTTTGTAAAATATAGCACAGTCAGGCCAAACTTAAGTTTTGTCTTGTTTTGTTTTTTAAAAGATTTTATTTATTATTTTTAGAGAGAGGGGAAGGGAGAGTGGCAGAGAGGAGAGAGACATCAACGTATGGTTGCCTATCACCTGCCTACAGCTACGGACCTGGCTGGAGACCTGGCTTGCAACTTGGTTATGTGCCCTGGCTGGGGAATCGAACCAGTGACCTTTGGGTTCGCAGGCTGGTGCCTTATCCACTGTGCCAGCAGCGAGGGCTTAAACTTAAGTTTTTAAATTTCAGTTTTACCTTTTGATGTTTTAAAATATATTTTATTGATTATGCTGTTACAGTTGTGCCAGTTTTCCCCCCTTTTCTCACTCTGCCCGGTATCCCCCATTCCCCCCAGCAATCCCCCACCTTAGTTCATGTCGGGGGTTGTGCGTGTAAGTTGTTTGGCTTTTCTCTTTCCTATACTATTCTTAACTTCCCCCTGTCTATTTTGTTCCTACCAATTATGCTTCTTAACCCCTTCATCATTTAGCCATTTTCCTTTTCCCCCTCCCAGCTGATAACCTTCCAAATGATCTCCGTATCTTTGATTCTGTTCCTGTTCTGGTTGTTTTCTTATTTTTGTTTGTTTGCTTTTTAGTTTCAGTTGTTGATAGTTGTGAATTTGTTGCCATTTTTTTTTTTAATTTTATTGTTGTTGTATTACATCCATCCCCTTTTTGCTCCCCTCTGTCCCCCTCCCCACCCACCCATTCCCCCCAAAGTCAATCCCACCTGTTGTCCATGTCCATGGTTCCTTTATACTAGGTTCTTGTCTAAGCTGCTCCCCTTCCTTGCCTCTGCCTCCCCCCTCCCCACAACCCCTTTCCCTCTGACCACTGAACGCCTATTCACTGTATTCATAGATTTGAATCTGTTTTGCTTGTTGTTAGTTTTGTTCATTATTGTCCCGAAATGGGTGAGATCATATGATATTTGTCCTTCACTGACTGGCTTATTTCACTAAGCATAATACTCTCCAGTTCCATCCATGTTGTTGCAAAGGGTACAAGTTCCCTCTTTCTTTCTGTTGTATAGAATTCCATTGTGTAAATGTACCAAAGTTTTTTGATCCAATCATCCACTGATGGGCACTTAAAAATATGGAACGCTTCACGAATTTGTGTGTCATCCTTGCGCAGGGGCCATGCTAATCTTCTCTGTATTGTTCCAGTTTTAGTATACGTGCTGCTGAAGCGAGCACTGTTGCCTTTTTAATATTCATGGTTTTGATCTTCTTTTTTTTAAATAAGTCCCTTTCACATTTCACGTAATAATGACTTGGTGATGATGAACTCCTTTAGCTTTACCTTGTCTGGGAAGCACTTTATCTGCCCTTCCGTTCTAGAAGATAGCTTTGCTGAATAGAGTAATGTAGGTTGCAGGTCCTTGCATTTCATCACTTTGAATACTTCTTGCTAGTCTCTTCTTGCCTGCAAAATTTGTTTTGAGAAATCAGCTGATAGTTTTATGGGAATTCCTTTGTAGGCAGCTCTCTGTTTTTCTCTTGTTGCTTTTAACATTCTCTCTTGATCTTTAACCTTTGACATTTTAATTAAGACATGTCTTGATGTGGTCCTCCTTGGGTCCAACTTATTTGGGACTCTCTCTGCGTCCTGGACTCATGTGTCTTTTTCTTTCGCCAAATTAGGGAAGTTTTTTTTCATTATTTTTTCACATAAGTTTTAAACTTTTTTGCCCTTCCTCTTCTGGCAGCCCTGCAATTTGGATGTTCACACATTTGGAGATGTCCTAGAGATTCCTAAGCCTACTCTCATTTTTTTTCTTGTTTCTTCTTTTTTGTTCTGGTTGAATGTTTATCTCTTCCTATGTTCCACCTTGTTGGTTCGAACTCTAGCTTCCTTCCCTTTTCTGTTGGTTTCCTGTGGATTATTCTTTATTTTACTTAGTGTGACCTTCATTCCTTCCTTTTTTTTTTTTTTTTTGCCCTATTTAGGGAGTTCTCTGAGTATCCTGACAACCAGTGTTTTGAACTCTGAACCTGATACGTTGGCTCTCTCTTTTTCTGGGGTTTTATTCTTGATTTGAGCCATATTTCTTTATCTCCTCAGTTTGGCAGTCTCCCTTGTTTCCGTGCATTAGGTAGAGCTGCTTTGACTCCCTGCCTTAGTAGTGTGGCCTGTGTAGAAAAGGTACCTGTACATGGTGGGGGGATGGAACATTAGGTAATTGTCAGTGTGGGGCAACCTGCTTCACTGCTATGTGGCTGTTTGGGGAGGGCTCAGAGGGGACAGTGCCACAGCCTGGCTTCTAGAGGTTTACCCTGTTTTCAGTGACTTCACCCCCTTTCTATATGTGACTATTGCCCTTTAAGCTGCTGCCGAGTTGTGAATCCTGGAGTGGGTGGGCTTATGTATGTTCAGAGACCATGCTGACCCTTTAAGGGGTGAAATCTGGCAGTTTCTTCTCGTTTTTATAGCCGGAGATAAGAGCCAGGGGTCTGTCTTCCTGGTGCTGGAACCCTGGGCTGTACGCCCTGGCTTGGGGCTGGGATTGCTGGCTCCCATTGTATTTCTCCTGTCCACCCCTTCACCGCCAGCGCCTTTTTATGCCACGCCACCTTTGCCCATCTCCCACCCCTCTTACCTATCTGGATGAATATGTCTTCTTTAAATCCTTGGTTGTTGGATTTCCATATAGCTTGATTGTCTGGTGGTTCTGCGGGGTTTTGGTTTTGAGATCATTTGTAATTCTGTGGTGCATGAGGAAGCGAAGTTTGTTTATCTACAACTCCATCTTGACCAGAAGTCCCAAACTAAGTTTTTTAAGGAATGGTTCTGTAAGGGGAACTATTCTTGCCTATCAAAGTTTTGACTGTATTACTCAATTTAAAAAATTACATATAACAGTATCTGAAGGATTCTTTAATTGCCAACTTTAACAAAAATATTTGAGAATAAATGACTGCCCCAAAATGAGGATTTAAGTTATGTACAGTTGCTGAAGCATAAAAATAGACAGCTATTAATAGTAATCAGTGGATTCAGTGATGAGCTTGCCATCTCTCCTTACTAAAGATTTGGTGACAACTCTCTTCAGCATGGCATAGAGAATGATGCTTTCAGTCTGATCTTAATGCTCTTCTCCTGTCATTGGGGTGCTGCTTGGGACATCTCACCTCCTTGTGCCCCATGTTATTTGCACTGAGATTTTCACATCTATACCTTCAGAGGCCTTATTTTTAGTCTAAGTATATGTGCTTTGCTCAAAATATAGTGACTCTCAACTTTCACTCATTCTTCTTTTGAACACATCTACCCACACTTTTATCAATTGTCATATACCCAAACAGGCCTTTTATAAATCGATCAATGAACATTTTGAGTCATTGCACATTAAGCACTCCCTGCCAGCCACTAGTTCAGTTTCAGCAGTTACACCGTTCCTGTGTACAAGGCTGTGTTTATGAAATTACTACAGTATTTTATTATACTTTGCTTTGATTCCTTAATAAAAATTAGTAAAATAAAAAGAAAGGTCATTAAGAACCATTGGTCTTTAAAAGTTGCTACAATAGAGAACAAGATGGAGTAGAATTTTTCAGGCATTGACAGTAGTATCTTTTTCACTTCATTTGACAGTTGGTGGATCTAAGCCAATCTATTCACTATGAAAGAAAAGAAAGAACAGGAGCAAGTATGCAGTGCTGGAACTATATGGTCAAAAGCTGGGTTTAAAAGGGCTGGTATAATTAGTTGTTTTGTGATATCACATATTGTTCTGAAAGGGAATCGCTCCAATCAGATGTTAGTCAATTGTTTAGTTGTCTCAGTTTGACTTTCTGTTGTTTTCAGCATGCAAGTCTTTACATAGTGTGTCTGACCAGTGGCTCCTATGGGAGGTCTTTCTCCTGCTCTGTGGAGCAGATGGGGCCAGAGGGCTGCCCACCTCCCTGGCTTGCCTGCATTCTCAGCCTGGCTTGATGAGTTTGTTTACCATTGTTAAACCTTTCTTAGTGTCCTTACTGCATTTGCTCTTGACTTTTTTTTTTTAGCAAAAACAAAGATCATACCATTAACTTGAAAGCATGTCATTGACATTCCTGAGTCATACTGTCTCCCTCTAAGTTACATCATCTGTAAACCTAAATGACTTTAAATCAGTTGCCTGTTGAAATGTGGATCTGCCCTAATTTGTTCAACCATTCCCTGACTGGTAACTTGGAGTTCCCCTTCTCAAACTTGATCAGCATCAGCATCACCTGGAGAACTTACTAAAACACAGCAGCAGGATCACCCCCAAGTTTCTGATTCATTGGGTCTGGGGTGGGACCCGAACACTGCATTTCTGACAAGTTTGGATGCTGCTGGTCCAGGCAATGCAGTTTGAGAACCACTTCTCCAGACTGTAGTTGGTAACCTCATGGATGCAAGGCTATGAGTTCTTTGCATTAAAAAGCCAGATTCTGCCCTGGCTGGTGTGGCTCAGTGGATAAAGGTACTGGTTTGCGAACCCAAAAGTCACAGGTTCGATTCCCAGCCAGGGCACATACCCAGGTTGCAAGCCAGGTCTCCAGCCAGCTCTGTAGCTGGAGGCAGGTGAAAGGCAACCGTACCTGGATGTCTCTCTTCCTCTCTGCCTCTCTCCCTTCCCTTCTCTCTGAAAATAATGAATAAAATCTTAAAAAAAAAAAAAAAAAAAAAAGCCAGATTCTTGTGATCCTAGTTCTAGTCACATAGCCCAGGCCCCATCCCTCCACCATGAGTGAAGCACTGGGAGTCAGACTATGGGTCAGGTGCACACAGTATTCATCTTTCCGCAGCAAAGGCGCCTTTGAAGTGAAAAGTGTTTTTTAGGCTAAATGAAAACTCATTCCCCTTTGCACTCTCTCAGCCTCTGCACTTAGATATCTTCATGAAAACAGAATCATCCACCGGGATCTAAAGCCAGAAAACATCGTCCTGCAGCAAGGAGAGCAAAGAGTGAGTGACCCTCCTGGGACTTGGCAGGTCCTGGGGACTGGCTCAGGGAGCTGTGCCGGTGGAGGAAGAATAAGCTTTGCATGTTTGTTTTCCTTTGCATTCCCTGAGTTTGCATTTGCTTTGATCCTCTGGAAATGCTTTTTGATTTGAAACAACATTTGGCAGAAAGTTCTTGCTTTCAGATCAAGAGGCAAGTTTGAATGGACTGCATTGTTAATTGCCCAAGTTGCAGGAATCTGATAAGGAAAATAGTGTTTTTTCCCACCTTCCAACCCCAGCTGTTGGGAGTAGCACTTCTTGGAAATAGACTTTTTGTTTTCCGTTTGTTTGAAAGCATCTACTTCTGATGCTGATTTGGAAACCGCTCTCAGTTGGTGCTGGATGTGTTTGAGAAAAGGCATTTGGAGCTGCCCATGGAGCCTGGTCCAGCCTGCAGTTTCCCCAGAGCCCTTAGTGACCCTTCTCAGGGCCCTCCTGTGGTGGTCCCCTTCCCATGGGGCTTGGTGCTGTGCTTTTTCATGGCCTTGTTTGTTTACCTGGGGGTGATGAGCAGGTGCTCAGCTGAGAGGAATGTAGTAACTCAAGTGGCATCATTTAACCTCTGAGACAGCTTCTATCAGCATTCTAGGCTGGCCCATGACTATCATGGCGCTCACCTTCCTTTTAATTCTCACTTATTGTTGCCATTGGTTCTAAGAGTTGAAAACTAAAGGCATTTACTTCTAAGAAGGGACTGGCCTGGTCTTTAATATCCTAAAGTCCAGGTTTAGCAATGTTGAGGTCTGGTGGTCTGTTAATGTTGGCCTTCTTTTGGTGATTGGTCACAGAGTAAGAAGACCATATGCCTTTTTCCATTATTTTTACAGCATGTATTTGTTTCCTTTTGCCCTACTATGCCATGTTGAAGGCATTCCTCTGTGTATTTGATGTTTCTTAGGAAGTTAGGATATAATATCACCTTGGAATATCTTTTGCTCTGTCAGCAACCAGAATTCTTATTAGAGGCCAATGTATACTCCTAATCCTCAGATTTCTCCTCCTCCCTTTTTTTTTTTTCAGTTAATACACAAAATTATTGACCTAGGATATGCCAAGGAACTGGATCAGGGCAGCCTCTGTACTTCCTTTGTGGGGACCCTGCAGTACCTGGTAAGAAATGGGACTTACATATTTGCTGATCACCTTCTCTCTAATGGCTGTGTTTGTGGGGCTCCTCTCTGTCCTTTCCTTCCAGCACCTAGGTCTTGCCCACTCTGCATGTTTCCTAGAAGCATAGGAATTGTTGTGTGAGGTCAGGGCCATGATCTGGCCAAGTCAGCACTGTTGCCAGCAGAGGCCCTGTGGAAGGATATGATTATCTTCTCTGATGTCAAAAGGGCTCTACTGGTGTGCCCTCACCTCACACAGATCCAATAACCTCTGTGCTTGGTGTTTTGTCTGAAAATAAAGAATTTAAATTAGATTCATACTGGTCTGTAGGGGCCATCATTTCCATGAGGTGTCTTGGGGGCCTTTGAGGAGCAGAGAGGTAGAGGATGCATGATTCAGGGCCTTTCTGGTTGGGTTCAAGATTTTAGACATTCTTCTAAAACCTCCAGAGAGACATTGAAGGGATTTAAGTTGGAGAGGGATCAGGTTTACCTTTTGAAAAGATCACCCTTGATAGGGTGGGGAGAATGAAGGTCATTGAACAAGCCTAAAATTATGGGCAAGTAGGAAGGAGGACATTGTGATTGGCAGTTCAGAGCTGATGGCAGCAGTGAGGGTACAGGAACAATCTGAGCAACGCTTAGCAAGAGGCATAGCAAGACTTGGTAATACAGTAGATTGCTTGTGGATAACAGCCAGTAAGACGTTGATGAATGAAAGGCCTGCAGTTTAAAAGACTAAAATTTAAAAAAGGTTAAAAGCCACTGGATTTGATGAGATTAACGATTGCATTTAGTTCTTAAATAAGAATAGAAAAGAAACTCTTTCTGAGTGCATTTATACTTCCTATTTATCCCATCAGCTAAGGTACGAGTTCCAACACCTGATCTGTGGACTAGGGGTTCCAGAGTGGCGGCTCATGGGCCACTACGGTTCACAACCCGGTGTCTGTGTAATGCGATTACATAGGTCGTGCTGAGTGTCCTCTGGAATCCTCATCGCCCCAGCAGCAATTCACTGGGGGAGGTGGGGGAGACCCCGGGCTGAGCAGGATGTTCAGCGAGATCATTCACTTGCAGGAGCCAGAACTTCTGTCCATAACTGGACACAGAGATTGACCTGATCATCCCCCAGTTTCCTCTTGGTGTGGACTCCTTGGTCCTTCCATAGTGTCACACATCCAGCCAGACCATGCACAGCTGTCTCCACGCCTCTGCTTGTGATGGTCCTTTCTGGAATGTCTTCTCTCAGACACTCATGTGCAGGGAGCCTTCTTCCAAGCCCGGTGCAGTCCCACCTGTGCTTCAAAGCTTTCCTTGGTCACCCCAGCTTTCTCTACATGAGCAGCAGTCACGCATCTGGCTTTTTTTCTTGCGTGATTGTAAATATTTCATTTCATTGTACCTTGCATGTCATAAACCACATCAGTTTGGGAGACTTGGTTAGCATTTAATATGCAGGTTATGCATTTGGTGTGTAAGCTCAGTATCATTTTCCTTTGTTGTATGTAGTCTGTCTTCCCATCTCTACACAATGCCCAAGAGAAGGGCAGATGATGCACTCTGATACACCTAAAAATACCCTAGGGGCCCTTGAGTCAGCATCAGGAGTGAATGGGGTACAGAAGAATCTAGGTAACATCACCTAAACATGGTCACCTCCTCATCCTTGAGTGGATGTGCCAGTACCTCCTGGATGGGGCCAGGGAAAGTGTGGGGCATGATTAGAAGGGTTGGGTGGCCCCTCTTGCAGTGGCTCAGGTGTGTTTCCACCTGCGCTTCGCAGGCCCCAGAACTGCTGGAGCAGCAGAAGTACACAGTGACCGTCGACTACTGGAGCTTTGGCACCTTGGCTTTTGAGTGCATCACGGGCTTCCGGCCTTTCCTCCCCAACTGGCAGCCTGTGCAGTGGTGAGTGAGAGATCACGGCCCTGGGACGGGGCTGGGAGAGACTCCTGAGGGGTACATCCTTCTGTCTTTGTCATGTCACTTTGCCTGTTTCCACCTCACTGGTGCTCCCAGTCTCGGCCTGTGACATCTCTGATCTACTTCCCAGAGAGAAAGTCCTGTTGGGATCCAGCCTGTGGGCAGTTGGAGCTCTAAAACCTAGAAAAGCAGAGCAGTTGTTAAGTATTAACACCTTTAAATAGAATAAGATACAAATGACATTGGCCCTATGTTCAGTAGCAACAAGTCAGTACATTTATAGGCTATTGTGTAAATATGTGCACTTACCTTAAAAATTCTGTGTGTTAGTAACCAAATAAAGGACATGTACACAAAACAAATGAGAAATATTTGCATGAAAATTTACTGTTCACAAATTTTATTAAACCTAAATACAAATTTTTATATTAAAAGTATAAGAAAGTGGTCCTGGCTGGTAGCATGGCACAGTGGATAAGGCGCCAGCCTGCAAACCCAAAGGTCGCAGGTTCGATTCCCCAGCCAGGGCACATAACCAGGTTGCAAGCCAGGTCTCCAGTCAGGTCTGTGGCTGGAGGCAGATGAAAAGCAACCATACATTGATGTCTCTCTCCCTCTCAGCCTCTCTCCCTTCCCCTCTTTCTAAAAATAATGGAATAAAATCTTTAAAAAAAAGTATAAGAAAGTGGCTTAAATTGTGAACCAAATAAGTCACAAAGAAAGATTTTCTAGTAAAAAAAAAAAAAAAAAAGCAAAGGATACAATTATTAAAAAAATTACTCTATGCTCCTTAACTTTTTTGATTATAAAATTGTGTTGATCATGATATATAAATATGTTTAATTTATTTTTAATTTTAAAATGTTTTATTTATTATTGCTAGAGAGAAAGGGAGAGAGGGAGAGAGACTTCAATGTATGGTTGCCTTTCACCTATCTCCAGCTATGAATCTGGCTGGAGACTTGGCTTGCAACCTGTATCATTATATATTTATAAAAGTTAATCATTACTGAAATGCATAATTAAAAAATTAACATTCTCCTAAATCAGTTATGTTTCCATCAAAATTGGTTTCTTGAGAGGCTGCACAGTAATTGAAATGATGTTACTGTGGCTCAATTTATTTTTATTTCTTTTTTATTTTTAGGCTTTAGTTTTTTGGAGCAGTACTAAATTCACATGGTTCGAACTTCAATAGTGTAAGAACATACAGTGACAAGTCATCTCACACTAATTTCCCAGCCCCCTCATTTCTTCCCCATGGGCACCCCATAGCATTGGTTTTTGGTTTTGCTTCCAAGGGTATTTCTACATATATAAGCAAAGCGGCATGTATTCGTTTGTTCGTTAATGTGTTTCTCCCTCTTTTTTTGCATATTATGCATGGTAGCATAATCTGAGTTCTGTCCTGTATGTGCTTGTAAGGCAGTTTTACACTGTGAGCATTTCCTTCACACCTCAGAACCAGCCACTCTGAACATTTTTGTGTGGCTTCAGGCTCTTCAGTTGTGTGTTGTACTTTTTAAAAAATACAAATTATAGACGCACATAGAACCTGCTTTGCAAACTTATTGTTGAAAATGCTTTGTGTTGTTCCATAGTATTTGTAATGTCTGCTTGTTATTCTACCAAGTGGCCATACTATACCTCATTTAACTTATCCCCTGTGGTTGGAAACATGGGTGGTTTATAATTTTCACTTCTTAAAATAACACCAAGAGTAACGTCCTTGTAGGGAAATCCTTATATAGCCACAATTACTTTTCCCTTGGATAGATTCCTAGAAATGGAAACAACAGATCAAAGATTATGCATGTTTTCAAAGGTTTTTGATGTGTATTAACAAAATTCTTAACAGAAAGGTTGTGTTAATACCATTTCCTCCAGGAACACACAGAGCTGTCCCTTTTACCACACCATTGCCAACACTGGCTGTTATCATTTTGCTACCTTTCTGGAAGTAGTAAAAACAATTGACTTTTTCAAAAACAGGTATTTACATCATGAGGATATTTATTTATGAGAAAAAGATGTAGCCTTTGAAATCTGTTCCAGGGAGTCAGGTTATGTGACTCCAGTCCAGTCCAGTTCAGTCAATCTTTATGCACCAGATGTTGGAAGTGCAAATAGATGCATGGGGCCAGGTCCCTGCTCCTGACAGTCTGGTGAAATGGCAAAGAATGCCCTCCTGTGGTGGCTTATTTTAAAACAAGCAATGCTTGTTGATCTGCATAGGTTCTGAATACTGAGGAATTAGCAAATTAATGTATAGTTATACTTTATACTGTAAGCATTATAAAAGAAACTTTATCTGTAAAGCTGTAGTTTCTTTAAATAATCAAGGAATCACTGCATTTCTTCAGTTCAAATGCTGACCTTTTCTATTTTTAACAAAATGAGTTAAAATCCATTGGAACTGGAAGAACAGGTGCTTTTTGAAACTATATCCCTAATGGCTCAGCATCTTCATAGTAAGTCTGTTGTCTGCAGAATGGACTTCCTAGAACTCCCCTCATTGATGCTGGAAAGGCCAGGTGACCACTTTCAAATGGATTTTTCTGTCCCCCAAAGAGGAGCTGTGTAGTGGGCTAGTGTGTGAGAAGTGCCTGTCTCATCTGCTTTGTAATGCCTCAGGGAACCTTCTAAAGTTTCTCTCTCATCTCAGATGGCAGGTAGATAGTAATTTTAGGACCAATGTATATTCAGCTTTATAATAGGATTATAAACCTAATTTGCAGTATATTTTGGAACCTAGCAATAAGTATTTTATTTACTATTTTTATTTTTATAATTTTCCATTGACATATTACGATTTTTACTCAAGGGTCATCCCGCCTGAATGTAATGACAAAGTCCTGGTGCACGTGACTTACAGTATGTTAGTCGTATGTCTACCATATGGGGTCAGTTTCAGCCAGAGCCTAGCCCACCAGCTTCTGCCGTCTGCTCTTTTAGGCTTCCCATGTGCTCCAGATAGGCCGGCTCACCCCTTACTAATGAGAAGTGTTCAGGAGAATACTTTTTATTTGAATTCCCTAGGTGTTTTGGAATGGAAAGATTCAGACGTTCAACAGAGTAGAAAGAACACCAGACTTTGGATTTGAGTCCCCAGGTCTTCACTCTTTCGTTGCACGACCTTGGGCAAATCACCTAATCTTTGTTTCCTTACCAATAAATGAGGGACTAAAAACAATGTCTACCATATGGGGTTCTCACGGTAAAGAAAGTGTATGTTCAATGTCAAAGTACTTGGTTATCTGTGGAGCATAATTCAAATTATTATCCTTGTCACTTTAAAGATTTTAAACCAGTTGGATTTAAATTTTTTCCCTTATTTCAGATGCATCAATAAGTTCTCTGAGTTAGGAAATGTAAGTTAATTTATCCATAGAACTACTATTTAGCCATATACACCCACTTAGAGGTAAGTGCGTGCGTGGTGCATATTCCCTGTAAATGTGAAATGTGCAGTAATGATGGTTTGGAAGTTCTAATTTTATCTTCCATCAAAACATGAGAGTTTTGCATTAGAGAAAGTGAAAGGTAGAGAAAATGATGATGATAAGCCAAAGATGCAATAAGGAGTCAGCAGTTCTCCCTGAAGAACTCTGGGCATAGGATGGTGAATGACTCTGGTCATTCAGGCAGCACTGACCATTCTTAAACTCTCAAGGAAGCCTTCCTACCAGGATACAAATGCACTGACCATTAATTGCAAAGATGAAAGAGTGGCCTGGGTGTATCCTGTACAGTTGTAAAGTGACATATTACAAATGTAAAATGGCTCTTGATGGAGAAGTGACTTGAAGGCTGTAATGAATGAGACCATGTGTCCGCAGGCATTCCAAAGTCCGGCAGAAGAGCGAGATGGACATCGTTGTTTTTGAAGACTTGAATGGAGCAGTGAAATTTTCAAGCTCTTTACCCTACCCCAATAATCTTAACAGGTAAGGTACAGTGGCATTTTTCATCAATAAATTGTTTTCCTCTTTTCAAAATCTATGTCTGAGGTAACATCTGATGGCTTTTAAATAAGTTATCTGGATATTATTCTATGACTAAGATCTAGACATAATCTGTCCGTCTTAAACTTAGAATGGATTCCCACTCCTCACACCATCTAGAACTATCTTATCTAAATCCCTATAACAATGTATTTGTACTTGTTATTACCTGTAGTAGCTTTGATCTTGTATTACATTTGGTTTTGCACTGAGTTGGTCTCCTACTCAACTGTAAGTCTTTTAAAGGTAGGAAATTATACTTTATTCCTCTCTACACTCATGTAGCTGAAACTGTCATAGCCAGCAAAGAAGCCTTTGCAGTTTGGACAGCATTGCACTCTCATCTCAGAGCCAACAGGGCTACTGACTGATTCCCCAAAGGTGCCTTTTCTCCTCCCCATCTCTCCCCTTTGAACTTCCTCTTTATCGATCCATGTTCTGCACATCTTCCCATATCCTTCCACAAAGTTCTAGCTTATCAAAAGTCATGCACATTAGCTCTAATCTACACAATACCTCTCCCATCCTCTAAATACTTATAGTAATTATTGGCCATGCTTCTCATGGATTACATGACTGCCTTGTAGCTTTCCTTTGTACTATTACTGTTCATATGCGGGCTCTGAGATGAGATTGCACCTGAATAATTAATTTTGCTGAACATGTTCCCTTTTTCTCTTAGATTGATTCACTTTCAGTGATCATGTGTTGGCTGCCTTCTGTGTGTATAATGGTGAAATGCACGTGAGGTGTGTGCTTTTCAGTTCGCACATAGGCTGCCTGAAGTGTGTGTTAGAGGTATGACCTCCTACACTGTACTTCTCTTCTCAGCATCCTGGCACAGCGACTGGAGAAGTGGCTGCAGCTGATGTTGATGTGGCATCCCCGACAAAGGGGCACTGATCCTGTATATGGGCCTTACGGCTGCTTCAAGGCTCTGGATAACATCTTAAACTTAAAGGTGAGCATGTAGGCAACAGGTCAGGTCCCCACAGGACAAAGCAGTTCTTATGAGAAAGAAATGCTCGTTAAAAGACAGGTCATGAGCTGTCTGACCAGTGGGGAAATTTAGGCTGCTGTGAGGGTATCTCTCTATGCAAGAGGACAGGACCCCTGTGCTGATGGACGTAGGCCATTAAATTTGTAGCTATGGGCAGATACGAATATTAAAGACTAGAGTATATATACATATATAGCATAGCAATAGTCTTCTGTCCTCTAGCTAGGCCCTTGCTTTGTGTGGCTGGTAAGTGTGGGGAGTAGCAGAGGATCTAGGCAGAGATGGGCATCTCTGTAGTAAAGTTGGGATTTTCCAATAACATCTGGGTTGTGTTGCAGCTGGTTCATATCTTGAACATGGTCACAGGCACCATTCACACCTACCCAGTGTCAGAGGAGGAGAGTCTACAGAGCTTAAAGGCCAGAATCCAGCAGGACACAGAAATCCCCGAGGAGGACCAGGAGCTGCTGCAGGAAGCGGGTTTGGCATTGATCCCCGACAAGCCTGCCACCCAGTGTATTTCCGATGGCAAGGTGAGCCTGCCTTCTGGTGGAGGGCCCTGCTTTTCCCTGATGTTGCTGATGAGGAAAATAATCCTGTGTTCGTGTTTTAGCTCTACTGTATCATTTCTGTTCATCACACAGATACCTGCCTGTTTTTGTAAGTGGGAATGCAAGATCCCCTAATAGGATACACCAGTCCCTCCATGCTTGACTTGTTACTTCCGCACCACTTAGAGTGCCTTTATTTTGCCCCTATTGTCAAAGATGCTTCATTCTTCCAAGTTAACCAAAACTATTTATGATGTACCCATTGGGTATAGAACTGTCCCGACAGTCACAGCAGTGAAAGACATGGTCCCTGCCCTCCCCAAAAGCTGATGAAGTTAACGTGTAAGAAAAGGTTATTGGAGAGAAAAGGAGAAAGAAAGTGTCTAAATTGCACCCAAAAGACAATCATAGAATCAACCAGAATAGAGGCAGGTGCTTTAGTACTTGCTGGCTGAAGATGGTGCGATTGATAAACAGTGGGAAACACTGAAATCTTTTTGTTACTATTTAGGAAAAAAAAGGGGTTCAATCCACCAGATCTCATTTTGTTCTTGTCCCTTTGCAGCTAAATGAGGGCCGCACACTGGACATGGATCTCGTTTTTCTCTTTGACAACAGTAAAGTCACCTATGAAACTCAGATCTCTCCACGGCCCCAACCTGAAAGTGTCAGCTGTATCCGTAAGAACATCGTTTCTGTTTTTAAATAATCACTTACAATGCTTGGACTCGGCAGGAGGGAGAGACATGGACCGGGGGATGGGTCCACACTGAGGAGATGGGCTCACCCTGTCTTCCGGGCAGCCTTCCTCACTAGGGGCATGCAAGGAGTGGCCCAGCTGCAAAAGAGTAAAGGAAGTCTTTAGTTAATTCCAATATTTTAGCTAGAACTTTCAGTGCAAGACAAGAAAGTACTCCTTGCAAGCCACTAAACTTAGATCAGATGGCCATTTAACTTTCTAGTTTATTTATATTTTACAAACTCTTACATGCACATGAGACAAAAAAATCAAAAGGTATAAGAGGATATAAAATGAAAAATAAGCCATCCTCTCTTCTTTGGTTTCCAGCCTCTTCCAGAAAAACTGCTGCTATCAAATTTTGGGTATACTTTCTAGGAATATTCTACCTATACATTTATAAATTATATGTATATTTATTCTTTTTTCTCCCAAATAAATGGTAGCAGACAATAGGTATTGTTCTGTACCTGCCTTTTTTACTTAATATATTTTGGAGCCTTTTTTTTCCCCTTTTGGTGCATACAGAGCATACAGAGCTGCCTATTTTTTGGAATGCCTATGTAGCATTACATTGTATGAATGTTAGATGGACATTTTAATGTGTTTCCCAGTCCTGTTCACTCACACACACACACACAGAATAAACAGATTGAGGGTCCAAAGGCTCAGAGATCTCCAGTCTTATTGTTTATTTAGTCATCTTCCAGTACTGCTGATTGAAGCTGCATTTTAGAAAGCTCATATGACCTTAAGTATTGTGAGCATAAGAGTTCTTATTACAAATATATGAGCCATGTTGGCTGGTGTGGCTCAGTGGATTGAGTGCTGGCATGTGAACTAATAGGTCACCAGTTTGATTTCCAGTCAGGGCACATGTCTGGGTTATGGGCCGTGTCCCCAATTAGGGGCATGTGAGAGGATCCAATGTATCTTGCACATCGATGTTTCTCTCCTTCTCTTTCTCCCTCTCTTTCCCTCTCTCTAAATGTAAATAAATGATTAACATTTAAAAGATATATATATGAGTCTGTGTACATATGACTGTACACATGATTTACAAAGTGTTTCTTCAGATCAATCAACAGCTGTTTAGTGACTGGTCCATGCTTGTCCCGTAATGGGGTACAAAAAAGTAATAAGGCATAGTACCCCAAAGAGTTATATAATAGCACAGTAGTTATATAACTTTTAAAAATGTAAAAGCCAGTGATGTCGCAAGGCAGGATGTGGTTAATTATAGGGCGTTATTCTCTGACAATTGCATATGTCTCTGTTCCAGTTCAAGAGCCCAAGAGGAACCTGTCTTTCTTCCAGCTGCGGAAAGTATGGGGCCAGGTTTGGCACAGCATCCAAGCCCTGAAGGAGGACTGCAACCGGCTGCAGCAGGGACAGCGAGCTGCCATGTATTGTGCCAGGCGGTTTTGGACCTAACTTATTTAAAATTGCTTGGTGGCTTTTGCCACAGGGAGGTGGCGGAGGCAGGGGCCCAGAAGCAACTGTTAGGAGAGACAAGAGGGAGACACTGGTTTGGGTGGGCAGGAAGTGGTCAGCTGGGCTGGAGGGAGGGAGACCCTTTTAGACCTAACAGGCTGAGTGACGTCAGCACATGGAGCAGGAGTGTAAACTGAGCATTGGGCTGACGGAACAGGGTCGCGGGCAGAATTTGGAACATGGAGGAGCTCACTGCAATCTGGGTTGCAACATTCCCCTGACTGTCATGCCAGGGACTGACTGACTTTTTCCCCAAGTTCCGACTAGCTTGGGCGATTGGCCCTTTGAGTAGTAATCTGCCTAATGCCAGTTTTGGTGCAGGACCTCATGCATTGCTGAGGATGAGGAGGTTGTCTTTATGGTTATTAGTGGTTGCCCTTAAATTAAGTATAGCAGGGACCCGCTTTGGCATTTGAGGCAGTTTTGTTATTGTACAGGAAATGGTATTTGGATCCCAAAGATGAGCCAAGGCTCTGTTTCCTGTGGTCCCTGCAGGATGAATCTCCTGCGGAATAACAGCTGCCTCTCCAAGATGAAGAACTCCATGGCCTCCATGTCTCAGCAGCTCAAGGCCAAGTTGGATTTCTTTAAGACCAGCATCCAGATTGACTTGGAGAAGTATAGTGAGCAAACTGAGTTTGGGATCAGTGAGTGTACTGTTTTCATTGCGTTTGGAGAGACCATTTCATTCTTATTTTTCTCTTCCTGAGGTTTCTTTTATCCCTTTATAATTGAGTTGCTTATTTCTGTTTTGGTTTTGTGGTGTCTTTGTTTTTCATTTCTTTTCCCCTACATTTTTTTTTTTCCAGCATCAGATAAACTGCTGCTGGCCTGGAGGGAAATGGAACAGGCCGTGGAGCTCTGTGGGCGGGTAGGAGACTCATTTTAGGATTTTATCCTTACTGAGGACAATGAGGCTTTTTTCTACCGTTTTCCACTTTCTCTTCAAACATTAGGTCCATCTTGTATGTGAGAACTCAAGTTTTCCTCATCATGCTCTTTGACTTTAACTAGAACTTGCTGGAAAGAGGCTGGGAGAGTAGCCACTAGAAAGGGCTGGACTGTGGCAGACCCGGGAGCTACCCAGATGGACAGAGCCGGTCCAGATTTAAATAAGGAGCAAAGTGTGAAGTGTCCTTGGGGGGAAGCCTAGACCTCCTCCTATTAGCAAGGGCCTTGGAAGAGGGATCCACACTCCACCTCGTTGAAGGTTTTTTGCCTAATTTTGTTGGGATGCTAAGTCCATAGAAGAGAACAGTCTAAGCAGAGAATCTTAAGACATGGTAAATCAAATGCCACTGGAAAATGTTTGTTAGGAAGGCGGGGCATGTGTGACTCAATCAACCTCACACAAATTGAAGACCTCAGGCTCGGAGGCTTTTTCTTGGGTTTTTCCACCATTTTCTCCTGTGAACTTGGGCAAGGACCTTCACCTCTGTGTTTAATGTTTGTTTCTGTAAATTAGTACTAACTGCATGCTTAGAAGTGAATATATAAACACAACACCCAATTTAACCATAGTGAGTGCCCCACCCCTCTTGGCATCACATAGGTAATCTGTGAAATAAAGGAATCCGGTTCCCACATGGGATGGCATTGGATAGGCAAATTAAGAGAAGAAAAGAGCATGTGCATTGGGCATCTTTATATGCCAGGCGCTATCCCAGATACTTTACATAGTTATCTGATCCCTAAAATGGCCCTATTAGAAACCTATCTTATGGTGGAGGAAACTGAAGATCCAGGGTTAAGTAACTTGCCCAGGGGTCACACAGAAAGTGGTAGACCTGCGATCTAAACGTAGCTCATTCTGATCCCAAAGTCCACATTCCTTCTAACCAGTCAATTGAGAGTCTGCAGTGAGTTTGGAGGGCTTCCCCCGAAAATCTTGCATCTCAAGATGCTCTTGTTGCATCAGTTGACATTAGCACAGCTTTTTCACCAGGAGAATGAAGTGAAACATCTGGTGGAACGGATGATGGCACTGCAGACGGACATCGTGGACTTACAGAGAAGCCCAATGGGTCGGAAGCAGGGCGGGACACTGGACGACCTGTGAGTACTAACTGAGTGGGGCCCACACACTGTCCCCAACACATGACTGTGCCCCAACTGGAGTTTCCTTATGTGTATTGGAGTCATGTGCAGTTATTATGGGAGCCCATGAGACTGTTCTGCTGTAGAGCATGTCACCCTCAGTGAGTCATCCTCAGCATGTTTCAGAAATGAGAAAGGACAAATCGTCATCACTCTGAGCCTAAGTTTCCCTGTCTAAGAGGGGGTCCCAAAAACCCAGCATTTATTTATAAAAATTGTGTATTTGTACATGTTTAAACTTCAGTCATTTTTCAAAGTACTCTCCACTTGGTGCAATATACCTATCGAGACATTTTTTCCCACTGCTCAAATCAGTTTTTGAACTCATCAGTTTTGCTGCTTTTTAGTGCTTCTACCATTTTTGTTTAACCTCTTCCACATTGACAAAACATTTTCCTTTGAGAACTATTTTTTGATCCGGGGAAACAAAAAAAAGTCACTTGGGGAAAGATCAGATGAATAAGGAGGGTGGGGTATGGGGGTCATGCCATTTTTGGTCAAAAACTGCTAAACACTTAGCGTGGTATGGACAGGTACATTAATTAATCACCCATCATGAAATGGGCAGACACATTGAAAGAATCTTTTAAAAAATATACTGAAATCAAATGTAGCTTCTCACAACAATGTCTGCTGGTACACTGATTACAGACGGGTTCCTAGAACACTCACCTATTGGGGGAAGCCTGTACTACAAGGGTCCCACCCTCCAGAAGATAATTCTTGTTTTAGGAGTGTCACCCCTTGTATTTAGCAGCCAGAAAAATTGTTTGACCTTCCAGAGTTGTGAGGATCCGCTCATATAATGCATAGAGCAGTAGTACGTAAGCTGTAAAAGCCTTTACCGTGTGTCAGGCATCACTGTTTGTCCAGCCCACCCCAACGCAGGTGTAGCTCAAAGAGCAGAAGGTAAAGTAGAAAAGAAGAAGACTGGCAACTCCTGGAAGTTTGAACGTGGAAACTGTTCATCTGAGCCTTTGTTAGGACTTGTGCCTTGGCTCTGAGAGCAGGAGGTGCCCAGGGAGAGCTGTCCCGCCGGAGGGAGGCCGCACCAGGCCCACGGTGCAGAAGGGAGGGAGGCAGACACATCAGCCTCTCAGGAGCTGTCTCAGTGGGGCTCAGCAGTGTCTTCTGATGCTTTTACTAAGATCCTCTGGACCAGGAGCCAAAGCATCAGTAATCTGATTGTATTCGGTACTTTCTTGAATCATGTACAGTTTTATTCTCCTCTCGTTTTCAAATGAAAGTCACCTTTAAAAGTGTCAGCCAGTCTCACTGTGTTAAGGGGGAACAAGGGGGAGGGGTGTGTGCCCACCCTGGGTTTGCTCTTTCAAGAGACAGCCATATTCTGTGGGCTTGGGGGCAGGGGTAGCACCTGGAATCACTATGCAGAAGCCAAGTGGGTAGGATTTCCCAGGGACAGAGTGGAGACTCCTTTCCTTTGGATCTTCTCTCGTGAAACCTTGGAGCTGTTTGATTTTTGATAATGAGGGTGGATCATTCCCTTATTATAAATATCACCAGGGATAATTCTTTTCTCCAGTCAAGACATAATGCCCTTCTTACTTACAGAAATTAGTAATTCTCCTGGTGGGAGAATTAGCTTATTAATGCTTCAAATGTGCTAATTTGGTCTCAATCTAGACAGAGCTGCTTCTTTGTGTATTTCAGAGAAGAGCAAGCAAGGGAGCTTTACAGGAGACTCAGGGAAAAACCAAGAGGTAAGTGGAATTTTATGCTTGCCTTGGGTCCCCTGCTGCCTCAGGTATGAGGCACTGGAACTCTCTGCCAGCCATCTGGGGGAACCATGCACCTCCTTTCCTCTTTCCAGACCAGCGAACTGAGGGGGACAGCCAGGAAATGGTGCGGCTGCTACTCCAGGCAATCCAAGCCTTTGAGAAGAAAGTGCGAGTGATTTATACACAGCTCAGGTATAAGCCCCAACTTTACTCCTCGAGATGGAGTGTGGAGCAGCAGCGAGGCTGTGCGAGACCATTTCTTCCCTCCACTCTGATGCACTTACCCACCTGAAGAAAGTTTTTCTGCAGCTGCTGAATGAATTCATAGCTGCCACAAATTGTGTTCTCCTGCTTTCTCTACCTCAAATGCCGCTGGACTTTGTCTTGTGTCTTCTTTACAGTAAAACTGTGGTTTGCAAGCAGAAGGCTCTGGAATTGTTGCCCAAGGTGGAGGAGGTGGTGAGTTTAATGAACGAGGATGAGAAGACGGTTGCCCGGCTTCAGGAAAAGCGGCAGAAGGAGCTTTGGAATCTCCTGAAGATCGCTTGCGTGAGTGAGCCCCATAGCCAGGCCTAAGCCCCTCCACGCACGGCCATCGCCTTGCAAGGAAGACCGCAAGCCCCTGGCAGCCCACTCAGCTGCTGCTCCATTTGCACCCCTTCGTGACTTAGAGTGAGCAGTGGGGGGCAGGGTTAGGGCCTAGGCCCGTTGTTTTTATTTATGCAGGTATTCATTTCCTGTGGCTACTGTAATAATTTACCACAAAGTAGCCATTGGAAGTCTGAGATCAAGGTGCAGGCAGGGGTAGGCTCCCTCTGAAGGCTCTGGGGAGGATCCTTCCCGGCCTCTTCCAGCTCTGGTGGCTGCAGGTGTTCCTTGGCCTGTGGCTGCCTCATTCCAGTCTCCACCTCCGTCTTCACGTGGCTTCCTCTGTATCTTTTCTGGGTGTCTCTTATAAGAACACTTGTCACTGGATTTTGGTCCCACTGAATTATCCAGGATGATCTCGTCTCAGGATCCTTAACAACATCTGCAAAGACCCTTTTCCCAAAAGGTCACATTCCCAGGTATCTGGAATTAGGACCGATCTTGGGGGGGTCCTCCATTTATCCTCTACAGTGGATGGCAGCATGATGTTGTGGGTCCTCATCTGTGTAGGCGGCGTCTGTCATACTTCCTACTTTCTGTTCCCACTCTTCGTCTCCGTGTAGCTGTGAGTCCATGGAATGTCGCAGAGAGAGAAAACATAGCACTGCAAAGAAAGTCCAGGACAGAGAAGTGGAGTTAGGTGAAAGTGACGGAAGGAAGCCAGAGCTGATGGAAAAGGTTGGACAGAGAGCTGTGTAGTCATTGATGCCTTTAAGAGCCAAGAGGAGAATGGGAATGTAATTGCTAAAGGTGGAAGCAGGGTACAAGGATGGTATTTTTTTAAAAAAAAGATTTTATTTCATTATTTTTAGAAAGAGGGGAAGGGAGAGAGGCATCATTGTATGGTTGCGTTTCACCTGCCTCCAGCCACAGACCTGACTGGAGACCTGGTTTGCAACCTGGTTATGTGCCCTGGCTGGGGAATCGAACCTGCAACCTTTGGGTTTGCAGGCCGGTGCCTTATCCACTGAGCCACCAGCCAGGGCAAGGATGGTATTTTTTATAATCATGGAAACCGAGGTGGAGAGGCTATAGCAGCCACAGAGTCAGAACATCTGGGTTTTCTCAGCCGTCCTGAAGAGGGTACAGAAAGTCACTGACAGCTTTTTTGTGTGTCTTAGTCTCCTATTCGGAAAAGAGTAACAACACCTCACTTTTAATTTCCTTAATAAAGTTCACTAAGCAATCGAACTTAGTGAGATGAAGTAAAGCTTACAAATACAGGCCCTCGAATCTCCCTATGTTTAGAATCTTTTATCAAAAAGTACACCTAATACAGAAACATTTCCTAAATTGAAAGGCAAACGACCAACTGTTGTCACGAATAGAGGTATTGACTGATGCCCTCTAAGGATAACGCGTGTCTGGTGGCCAGCTGCCTCGTGAGGAAATACCATGAGCGCAACAGTTGACTTATAGCCCTTTGCTCCAAACCTTGTTGACTGTCTTTTTGGGTCTGTGTTTTAGAGCAAGGTCCGCGGTCCTGTTAGTGGGAGCCCAGATAGCATGAATGCCTCCCGCCTTAGTCACTCTGGTCAGTTGATGTCTCAGCCTCCCAGTGCCCCTGACTGCTTGCCCGAGCCAGTCAACAAAAGGTATGTCATTGTTAACAGCACCAGGTGTAATGTTCAGGGGCACATCAGGCGGTCGTGGGGTGGAAATGCGTGTTTATCACTGATGGACTGTTTCATCTAGCTAATGCTTTTGTGCATGTTTTCCTTTGTGTTTGTTACGTATGGTGGCACTGCAGGGACAAATGTCTCATAGTGCCATGGGAGTCAGAATACCTTGGTAACTAAAATTTCCTTGTTTGAGGGTTGGATTACTAACTGTTCAATAAGAATATTGCAAATGCTAGTCAGTCACATGCTGGTTTGTAGTCCATCAGTCACTATCTGGTCTTTAAAATCAGATTCCCACCTGAGGCATCCTGCCTCCTCCCTCTCACCCCCCCTCCACTTTCAGTTGCCAGGTTACTGTGTCCGTCCCCTTACCTCTCATCACCTACTGTTTATCCCCCCTTCCTCCCGGCTCTGGTCACCCGCTGCCACAGGTGTGGTGGACAGAGCACTTTAGCCCTTCCTGGCAGGGTTCCAAGCCCAGTCACTAGTAATGGCTTCCCACTCCCTAGAGGCTGCATGTTGAGCCTTCTCAGGCATTCATGGCCACGTCAGAGCAGTTCCGGTGGATCCACTGTGCTCACGTACACTCTTTGTGGTAGCCCAGTGATTCTTCAAGTCTGGTCCAGACAGCAACATTAGCAGCATCTTGTTAGAAATGCAGATTCTGAATCAGAGTCTCAGGGGTGGGGCGGAGCAGTCGTGTTGAACAAGCCCAGGCTGGCTCTGATGCACACCCAAGTTCAAGGACTTCCCTGGGATGGCCCTCCCGTCACATCTGCTTCCCACCTCCTCCAAAGCCATGACCGCACAAGCACCCCGGGATCGCTCTTTTATTGGACCTCCTCTGGGTTTTTTTTTTTTTAATTCAGTCCTTCGTACACCCATTAACTTGACCTGTTCTATGTGCCAGGCACTGGAGATGGCTAAACTCAGTTCCTGTAGGCAAACCTAGAGACACAAGAAATAGCTTGATGATTGCCTAGGGCGCGTGGGGAGGGGGAATGGGACTTGCTTCCCAATGGGTTCAAGGTTGTTTTTTGGGTGTAGAAAATGTTCCAAGACTACGTTGTTGTGATGGTTGCACAACTCTATACATAAACAAGTTTATCGAAGTGTACACTTGAACTGGGCGAACTTTATGGTATGTAAACTTACATCAGTGAAGTTGTTTTAAAAAGCTCTGTTCCAGTAATTGGGGAGTTCATAGCCAATTCTGGTTTGGTACTTAATCACACGTGACCTTAGGTTCTCAATTATCTCCTCAACCTACTGTGAGTTCCTTGAGGATAGCAGCTGGGTCCTGTGCCTCCTAGTTGTCCTCCAGAACTGGCACCAAGCCATTATTCAGCCTAGTTAATAGTCCTGTAGCTGAGGCTACGCAAAAAGGCGCTCTGTGTTCCTTCACTTTGCAAGGTGAGAGGACACTGCTTTCCTGGATTTGTCATAGTCCCTCCAGTGGTAGGGAAAGGGATCTGAAAGGGATCTGAAAGATCTAGAAAAAGCCATCCTGGGAGCACAGTTGCCAGTTGTTTCTCCACCTGATAGAGCTGAGGTTAGAAAAGGGCAGATGGCTTATTATCCTCCCTTCTGTCTCACTGTGGCCTGTTCTTGATAGGACATGTGCCTCATTATCATAGAAGAGAGAGCACAGATGAGATGATTATCAGTTCCCAGACCTTGTTTTTTATCAGATCTCAAGGAACTGGAAAACTGGTGAAAATGCTTCATTTATTTTCCATATCAAAAATTAGAAAACACAAAAGGGGGGACAGATATAATACAACAATAAAATAAAATTTAAAAAATATATGCAATAAACCATATTATGTGTGGGGATAAAATTATTAAAATATTTTGATTGTTAAAAAAATAGAAAACAGGTGATTTGGGAGTTATCTTTAGATTTTGGTGGTTTGGAGAGAATTAATAAAGTCAGCTATCTAGTTAAGACAGGTAATGCTTATGGCTAGATTTGGGCTTCCAAAAAGCGCTTAACTAGATGAATGCGATCACTAGCTAATAAGATGTTGCTTTAAGACACTCACCACCAAAATAATTCTTACTCAGTTTTTAAACTTGTCAAAGTCTCTTTAGCATATTTTAAAACAGTAGTATCATCTGTGAAAAAATAATACTGACCCTTTCCAATAACTTAATCCTTTTCTTTAGTGAAGCACTCGTGGCTGAAGCACATACCCTCTGCACCCAACTGGAAAGTGCAATGCAAGACACCATGAAAGAACAGGACCAGAGTCTACGGGTAATGGCCTGTGTGAACTCCAGCTATCCCATGTCCTTTCTACAGCAGATGAGAAAAAGAAAATGGAAAGGCAATCCACTGTTTCTTCAGTCTTAGTATGCACTTAGGATTTTCTAATATGTGCAGTTGACCCTTAACAATGCTGGTATTAGGGGTACTAACTCCTTGCACAGTCAAAAATCCACATGTAAGTTTTGACTTGTCAAAAACTTAACTATGAAAAGCCTGTTGACCTTACTGGTAACATAAACAGTTGATTAACATGTATTTTGTATACATATTATATATTCTTTACAGTCAAGTAAGCTAGAGAGAAGAAAATGTTATTGTGAAAATCATAAGGAAAATACATTTACTGCATTTATTGGAAAAAATTCACATATACGTTTACCTATGTAGTTCAAGTTATTGTTCAAGGGTCAACTGTACATATTTATTATTATTCATCATCAGACTAATGCTAACAATTATGGAATGGGCACAAGTACATTATGTGCATTATCTCATTTAATCCTTACAGCATTTGTTTGATTCTTATGAAGAGGGTAAGATTCTAGAAAGACCTTCTTCTGCAACCCTCCCTTCTCCTGACAGCTTTGCTCCATTGCTGAGCATTTGTGTGTTGTGGGTGCCGTGCTGGGCTTCAGGGATAAAGCAGGAGCCTGTCATGGCCCCACCTCTCAGGGACTCAGAGCTTAGCAGTAGGTAGTTATTAGTTCTAGGGAAACTAACCTCCAAACTAGTCAAGATACAGGTACAACAAGACAGAACAGCCCTGGCCTGTGGCTCAGTTGGTGGAGCATTGTCCTGTACACCAAAATGGTTGTGGGTTCCATCCCATCAGGGTGCATGGAGGAGGAAACTAATCAATGTTTCTCTGAATGTTTCTCTTTCTTTTTCTTCCTCTCTCTGAAATCAATAAATCCTCAGGTGAGGATTAAAAACAAACTAATACTGCTTCAAGGATCTAAATCATTCCCTCAGATCTTTAAATAGCCTTTCTTAGCCAAATATAGCCACCTGCTAGCTTCCTCTGTAATTTCTTAGTTTTCAGGAGACTCAGAGGTGATACCATTAACTTAACAATCTGGTATTTATTCAAGTGTTGTTCTCTGGTTTTGGGGCTTTCTATACCTGTTGTTGCTGCTCTTCCTCTTCTTGTGACTGTATATTTAATCCTTTTGCTGCTAATTTGCATTTCTGCCAAAGGAAGAAGTCATATTAGAGCACTTCATCTGGTGAGGTTGGAAATCAAAAGCTAAAATGTGCTCTGCTCCTAGATTATGCTGTTGTCTTACAGCCACCAGGCCTTTGCATGTGATTCTGCTCCACCTGAAATGGTCTTGGTACTACCTACCCACAGTGGCATAAATAAGCACTATGAGTAAAAGTAATACTAAAATTGCCTTCCCAGTTTCCATAGTCCAGGAATCTCATGGAGTCTAAGCCAGTCCAAAGAAAAGATCCTGCGTGGTTTTGAATGTCACTTTAGCTCAAGGGTACCCTGCAGTAACAGTTATTAATGAAAGGGTTTAAATTTCTTTCTAAATTGTTCTGGTTGCCTCTTGGAGAAGAAAAACAGCCTGAGGTATATTGGTGGCTGCTGTATTTTTAACCTGCCTATTGACTTTCAGTCTCTAGATTGGAGCTGGTTACAGATGGAGGAAGAAGAGCAGAATAGCTTGGAGCAGGCCTCATGACTGTGTGGGTGGCCTTGACCTCCTGATGGGGCTGCCTGGCCTGAGGCTCTCTTACAGTGGCTCCTGTTGTATAGATGTCCCAGCATCTTCGGCACACAGGTGGAGATCTCACTTCCCCCACAGTTGTGGCACTGACTGTGGACCAAGGGTGTGGCCCTCCATGGGCACTGCCAGCAACTTGTCTGTACACTGGAAGTTATCCATCCCAGAGGCCCAGCAAAGGTGAAGGCCAGGCACGAGCGTTAGGGTGACTAAATCACAGCAACTTTTTCCTCTGCTCTGAAAAAGTGCTCAAGTACAATTGCCACATAGTAGTGGCATGAAGACCACTGGACAATGGCTAGTGGGAAGTTTTCAGGACAGAGATGAACAGCACTTGGTCCCAGCCTGCCGTCTCCTGAGCCTTCCTGACCTCCAGAGGCTCTGACCCAATGTCCTCAGATACTGTTTCATTGGATTTGGCTTTAAAATCATGAACTGGCCTGGCCCCATCTCTCTTTTCCTTTTTTTATTTCACTGCTGCTAAAATTCTCCTTTACCTATACTTTGGCGATTATTCTCCCTTTGGCAGGGTTGTGGATGCAAGCTCTCCTTCTGTAGTCCTTTCAGCTACAAAGTGACTCACTAGAACAAGGATAGAGGAGCAACTCTCTTCCTTTGGGTCCCAAAGATAATTTGGGAGTGACTTGTCATGGAGGAGAAAGAAAGAAGAAAAGGTTACTTGTCAACCACTGGCCTGCTGACCACAATGCTCACAGCTCCTATACTTGCCCACACACAGCTGTGTGTGGTGGTGGCGGTGATGGTGGTGGTGGTGGTGGTGGTGGTCGGGGTGGGGGCCGGACAAGGAGTCCCTGCGTCTCATATCATCTAGCAGTATTAAATTGTTTTATTTAAAAATAGTTTTGTATCTTCTATATGACTCATACATTTATACTGGGTTTCATAATCCATTTTTACGGTACCTTTGGTTAGGACTTATTCACTCATAATCCAACTTCATAGAAATTTTATAAGATGGTACAGTGCCTGTGTCAAACAGTGCCATAGCACTAGTACTGCCTCTTGGCCGTTTCACAAAACTTCACCTTTCTAAAAAAGCAGGAAAGCAACACGAGTTCAGATGATGACAAAAATGAGTTTGGTTGGAGAATAAAGTTGGAACAGAAGTTTCACAAAATGGCTTCCATGGAAGTATTACAGAAGGATTGCACGGTCAAGTTAGTTTTAGAAATGCTTTATGTTTAAATTGCCTTAGATCCACATTGTGCACTGGTTTATTAAAATAAGCAGGTCTTTGAATAACATTTCAATGTTGTTTCACTATAATGCTGATCAGATACTATAGGAACTTTTATTTGTATCAGTTATCCTATGGGAAAATATTTGTTGAAATAGTGACTTATCTTAAGGTTGAGCAATTTATTTTGGTTTGCCCACAACTTTCCTGGTTTTACCCCATAAAGTTCTATATCACAGTCAAGTTCTCATTCCCTGCCAACCTGGGATGATTAGCCATTCTACATCATGATGTGTTTATATCCTGTGTAATTCAAAGCATTTGACACTTCAGCAAAATTGCATCTTAGGATATTCAACAGGTACATATTGAGAGGGTAGAGAATAGATCACATCAGGCCTTGTGGGTCATGGAAAGGATGGGGATTCTAGTCTAATAAATATTTAAGCAAATGAATGACATTTTCTGATACACATTTTTTAAAGAAAAAAAAAAAAAACCCAAAAACTCTTGTCCTACTTGGAGGGAACAAGAGGAGAATTGGAAGCCCACCGAGGAGGCTATGGCAGTCATTGGGGAGCAAGAGCATGTAGAATGCACTAGGGTAATGGCAGTAGAGGTGGCAAAAGATAATCCAGTTGCACATATATATTCTGGAGACAGATCAAACAAGACATGCTGACAGATTGGATGTTCAATGTGATAAGAGTAATTAAGAAAGACTCCCTACGGTTTTTGCCTGATGGCAGGGTGGATCAAAGTGTCATTAGCTAAAAAGCAACCAACCAAATGGGAGATTATATTTGCAAGCAACAGCTCCCACAAGGGGTTAATACCCAAAAAACTCATGCAACTCAACACCAAACACTCCAATTTAAAAAAAAAAATGGGCCTAGAACCTGAACAGAAACTTTTCCCAAGAAGACATACAAATGGCCAACAGGTACATGAAAAGATGTTCACCTTCATTAGTTATTAAGGAAATGCAAATCAAAGCTACAGTGAGATACGTCTCACACCTGCTAGAATGGCTGCTATCAGCAAGACAAGTAGTAAGTGTTGGAGAGGTTGCGGAGAAAAAGGAGCCCTCACTCACTGTTGGTGGGAATGTAAACTGGTACAGCCAATATGGAAAACAGTATGGCAGTTCCTCAAAAAATTAAGACTAGAGCTACCATATGGTGCAGCAATCACTTTTCTAGCTATCTACTCTGAAAATTTTAAAACATTTATTTGCAAAGATACAGGCACCCATATGTTCATTGTAGCACTATTCACAGTGGCCAAGTCATGGAAACAACCCAAGTGTCCTCTGATAGATAACTGGATAAAAATGTGGTACAGAGCCCTGGATGGTGGCTCAGTGGATAAGGTGCTGGCCTGCAAACCTAGGGGTTGCCAGTTCGATTCCCAGCCAGGGCACATAACCAGGTTGCAAGCCAGGTTTCCAGCCAAATCCTTATCTGGAGGCAGGTGAGAGGCAATCATACATTGCTGTCTCCCTCCCTTTCCCTCTCCCTGGAAGTAATAAATAAAGTATATATTTTTAAAATGTGGTACATATATACTATGGAATACTACTCAGTCATAAGAAAAGATAAAATACAGCCATTTGCAACAACATGGATGGACACTGAGAATATTATGCTTATTGAAAATAAGTCAGAAAAAGGTTAAGAACCATATCGTTTCCCTCACATATGTAGGGTATAAAATGGAAATTCATAGACACAATATGGTGGATACCAGCGTGAAGGGGGTAAAGGGGCCGGCCTGTGAACCCAAAGGTCACTGGTTTGATTCCCCAGCCAGGGCACATAACCAGGTCTCCAGCCAGGTCCGTCGCTGGAGGCAGGTGAAAGGCAACCATACATTGATGTTTCTCTCCCTTCCTCTCTCTCTGGAAATAATAAATAAAACCTTAAAACAAATAGTAAAGGGGACAATATGTATGGTGACAGATTATGACTTGACTTTGGGTGGTGGGCACACAATGCAATATACAAATAATGCATTGTGGAAATATACACTTGAAACCAGTGTCACCCCAATGAAGTTTTAAAACTGTCATTAACTCAGACGGGGAAAAGTTAAGAAGCTAGTGGGGTAAGAATCGAGTTCTGTGGGACATTTTATCTTTGTGATGCCTATTATGGACAATTAGAGATAGCCAATAGGCAGTTTGATATATGGTGCTAAAGCTCAAGGGAAATCGGGGCTAGAAATACAAAGTTAGGAACCTTCAAGCTAGACATGGTATTTAAAAAGGTGAAACGGGCCCTGGCTGGTGGCACAGTGTTAATGTTTGGTCCAAAAAGATAAGAACAGATAATTGATCATCTCCCCTGGGTTTTCTGGCACTGATTTCTTTTTAAAAGTTGGCATAATACTCAAAAAAATTATCCCACAATTTTCATTATTCAGAGGTGAATAAAAACTGCAACGAAGAATTATCATTCCTCAGAACAAAGATAAATATAGCCTGGAATAGAGATGGATAGGAGAAATTAAACAGACAAAAAAAATTACAATTATTATTTTTCCCAAAAATCTTTAAACACTTTATTACAGAACAGCTACTTTAGAAACTAAAGATACTCAAGCACTGATTTATTCATAGAGTTTCTACACAACTAAAGAAGTTGGCATCAAATGAAGAAAAAATAGCACCAAAGACCCATATATTGAAAAAATCCATCTGTAAAAAGCTGGTCAGATGGACTCAAAGCCGCCTGCTGGGCATAAAGGTAGGAAGAACCAGTCCATGAAGTCAAGAAAGTGTTTTGCCTCTTGGTCTAAATGCTTGCCTCTAGTCTGGGTTCAGGGAAAGATCCTGATCATTTGAACTGGTTGTCAATCAAAGTCCCCTTCATTTTTGCTTTCTTGGCTTCCAGTTCAGCCAACTCTTGCAGCTGCCTTTTGCTCATGCCTTTGCGCTCCAGCTGTTTTTCAATCACTTTGGCATTTTGTGCATATGAGTCAGCAACTTCCCTGGCCTCAATCTCCTCTTCCTCTTCATCAATAGTAGACACAGTGACAGAGCTGAACTTGCCCATGTCTTTAGTCCGTTTGGTCACCATTACCTTCTTGGGGGGCTCTTGCTTCTGAGTATATATATTCATTTTTCCAAAACCTTGGCCAAACTTGACTACTGCTCCATCTACAATGAAGGTCACAGGGGCATTCTTTGGCTGGCACTGGTAGAAAAGTGGCAGTCCACACTTTGCACACTTCTTCCTGTACTGTCGTTCAATGCCTTCTGGCCTTCGGAGATACATAGTCTCCTGGTCTTCTGTGTTACAAAACTTGTGGGCGTGTTTGGCAGCATCAATCACCCGGGACCGATCCCGGGGTCTCATAGGCAATTTCTCCAACTGACAGTCCAGCACCAGAACCATCTGGCCGCACAAACAGTAGTAGACATGGAGGGGCTTCTCACTGTCCTCATATTCCTCCCGGTCCCGGGTGTAGGAGCAGACAACTGACCTGGACACAACTTTAGGCATAGTTCATAGGGTAAGCCCACAAACTCAACACTAAAATAAGGGGTTGTGCAGAAATCCAGATGACTTACTTCTAATTGAAAGTGGGAATCAAAGTTTGAAGAAGCTTTGGGATAAAGTTGAAAGGTAACAGATAAGTGGCAGATACAAGTATGTATAAAAAACATACAAATACAGTGTACAAAAAGGGTTAGGAGAAATATATTAAAAATCTAGCAAATTAATACTAGATATCTACCCCATTAGAAAAATGGACAAAGGATATAAATAGGAAATTCACAAAGGAAATACAAATGTCCAGTAAGTATAACTTAAGATATACACTGATATTGTAAACAAAAAATAATAAAGCACAACCTAAAGAAACAACCTAAAGCATTATTCCATTATTAAAATATTATAGGAATTTTAAATGAACTGGATTAGAAGACTTGGAAATGTATGTCCCAAAATATTAATAGTAATTAAGATAAATGGTAAGTTCATTGATTTTACTTTTCTTTTATACTTTTCTGAGTTCTCTACAGCCAACCATATATCACTTTGTAATAGCTTTTAATTGTATCTACAAAGCAATTGCGTGGAAATATGAACCCCAGGAGTTAGCACTTGTAAAATATTGCTGATGTTCATATCTTCATTTCTCAAGCAGAACTGTAAGTTTCTCAGACATAGGTCATCATGTTGTAATGAGAGCTTAGGTTAAACACTTCTCCCTTTCTAGTGTTTCCCCCCCCCACTTTGGCTCCTACCGCAAAAGGCAGGGGAGTAAAAGTGTTTCATGTAGGAGGCTTTCCTGTTATTGCCATGCTTTGGTCCGGGCCCCTGCCGCCCGTTGTACAGGAAAACGCCAATGCACTGGGGACCGCACAACATTTTCACAGTAACAAGGACCCTGATATTGCCACATATCACAAAAAGCACGTCATGAATTCAGTCACCATTATTGTGCATAAAACGTGCGCGCAGTGTTCAGTATTCACCCCATCCCTCCACCTTACAGACCCTACCATCTTAAGTTTTGGCTCCAGCGTCCAAGATGGGATTCCAATTTTCCCCTTCTCGGGACAGCCTGTCAGAGAAACGTACTGGAAAAACAGATACGTCTTAGGTTAGGAATCCTATACAAACTACGGGGATGTAGTTCCAAGCTGCCCACTTCCCTTCCGCCAAATCTAACATCCCGGTCCCCTCCAACCTCCGCTTCAGCCCCCTGGGTTCACACCTGGTAGCGGCGCCTCCTAGCCCCGCCCCGCCCCGCCTCCCAGCGTGACGTCAGCACGCACGCCGTGCGCCGGGCGCCGCGCCCCCTGTCAGCGGCAGCCATTGTTCAGCTGGTCGCGCCGGCTGATCGGGAGGTGGGCTGGTTCTACTCCCTCTCTCCAAGTCCCTGCCCCTCCCTAAATCTGGGAGAAGGGGGGCAGTCCCTGGGTCTGCGCACGCTGAGGTTCTCAGGTGAAGGCGACCATGAGCAAACGGAAGGCGCCGCAGGAGACTCTCAACGGGGGAATCACCGACATGCTCACAGGTTAGGACTGCACCTGGGAGCCGCTGGCTTTCTTATCCCAACCCCCACCGTCATTGCTTTTCCTACCTTCTCTCCGGTCCCGACAGCCCAGAGGAAGGGATCGGCCCCTTGCAGCGAGTAGCCTTCTGTGCGGATCTTTCCGCGCCCGTGGCTGGTGGCTGATTGTCAGCCCTGCTGGGGACCCTGTCACCGCTTGGGCTGCCTTTGGCCTGGCCCGAGTAGGAGTGGGGGGAGGGTCACGGTCCTTGAGGAGGCTGTTTCGTCCCCTTACGGGAAACTCCGTCCTCGTTTGTCTACTTGTGGTTCTTGTTCATCCGAGCCTCTTGCTGCCTTTTCAGAACTCGCAAACTTTGAGAAGAACGTGAACCAAGCGATCCACAAATACAATGCTTACAGGTGGGACGATGCAGCCATCTGGGAGCATGCGTTCTGGGATGTGGCAATTTAAAAGGGCTGAGGGGCCGGTGGATATGTGGATCACCTGCAAGAGGAGGAAAAAAAAAGCAAGAAACAAGGGTATTGACTCTGGTGGTACATTACCTTGCTGTAATCTTTCTGGGAGAACGTGGGCTCTGTAGGAACAATTCTGATAATTTCCCAATTCTGACTGAAAATAGGCTGATTTCCTCTCATCAAACCTGAATTGCTGAAAATACAGTTTGATTTTAAGCTGTAATGAAAGACAATGGATGAGGTCTGTGCTATGAAATAGATGTAGTTCAAGGAATCCCATTTTCCCATCTGGTTGGTCTTATTATTTCACCTTTTTGGATCCCATCCTTGTTCATCTCACCAGGAGCCTTATCCAAGGACCTGCTTCTAATCTTTAGTGTATAAACATGTCCAAACTCGTCAGCACTTAAAAGCAGAAACAAAACGATCTTCTTAACTTCCCCTTTCCTCCACTTTACAGTTAATCTTCTAGAATAATCTGTGTTCCTGGTTTGGACTTCCTAGTTTCTAATCTCTTTGCAACAAAATTTCCATTCTACCATTCCTCTGGAAATGCTCTCATCTAGTTCTCATCTTGTTGGACATTCAGTACTAGCTCATTCCATTCATGTCTCACCCCTGACTTCGGGATGGCACACCTGTTCTTCCATCTTCTCTGCTGTCTCACCTTTTCCTGTTGGGCGTTCCCAGAGATCCGCCCTTTATACTCTTTCACTTTAATACTTTGCCTGGCAACCTTATTATTCTTGGTGGCTTTGAATACTGGTTATGTCAGTGATTCCAAATTGGGTCTCACTGGCTTTTCTCCAGATTTTAGGTCTCTGGTACCTTTTCAAAACTAAACTTAACTCCCTCCTTCCCTTATCAACCAGCCAGCATAATTCACAAGTGATTCCATTCTTTCCTTTACCTCCTATGATTTCCTATGTAGGGTAATTGTACTATCATCCATGCACTTGATCTAGAAATCAGATAGCCCTGTAATTTGAGTCATTGCAGGTTTCAGACAAAACGTTTAGTCTCGAACAAACCTGACCAAGGGGTAAGTGTGGGGAAGAATAATCTAGAGACAGGACACAAAATATGGCAAGGTATTGAGACATGAAGGGATATAGCATTTTCTAGTTAAGTCAATTCTGTTTGCTTAAGAGTTATGGTCAGAGTGGGACCGTAACTCTGAGTCTAGAAAAGCAAGTAACACTGCTACATGTTCCTCCCTTCCTCATTACACATTTCTCTTGATTGTGGCCAAATATTCTTTTTTAATTTTTTCAAATACTCTTGAAAATAGTTATGTTATCTTTCATTCTTCCATATCAAGTAATTAAATATTTCTTCTTTACCTTGATAAAGCCTAAATGAATTGTGGCATACAAAAGGCCTTTCATAATCTAATTCTTGCTTTTCAGGCTTTGTTCCATAATGCCAATTATTTGGAACTACTTGCCTTTCCTGAAACAATTCTCTTCACAAACTGCCCTTAACCGACCTTTTCAGACACATTATTAGTATTATGATAATAGATAAGTCTAAAGGTTTATATGTACAATATAGAAATGAAAACCAAGACTCCAAAGACTTCAAGATTTATGCTTTAGACTTAGATGTATTATGGCCATTTATCAGCGTCAGTACTACACCACAATTTAACATTGAAATTATGGATAGGATACCATCAGTGTGCTCCCAGGGTGTACTCAGTCCGTCACCAGATTACTGAGCCAGATATGTGTAGAAAGGGGCAAGAATCACAGGTCACTGCCTTATATGGAACTGAAATGGGAGGGCAATGAAAAAAAAGAGAGAATTGGTATTAAGAACACAGGGGAATGCAGTTTTAAAACATGAATTTAAAAATAGCCATCCATTAGCTAATTGGGTAGCTAGTAGTATGAATACTACTGAGTGGCACATTTTTATGAAAGAGTAATTAATAATTTCTAAAATCTAGCTATTAAAAAAGGCCCATTGATAGTTCCACTTAATCCCAAAAAGGAAATGCTACTGTTCCTGAATCCCCCTAGTTTTACATATACATTAAGATCATATTAGCATCTAATGTGAGGATTTTCAAGATAGATTTCTAAAAGTTAGAGAGATGGGTGGTCTTCAACTCATCTGAGTTTTTATAAGTTTTACACAGATGTGAAAAATTATCTTGGTGAAGGTTTAAGCTGCATATTTTCTTACATGTGTATTCTTGTTTAAGAAAAAGTAAGACCTTGCTGGATTTCTAATTTATAATTTTTTTTTTTTTTTTTTTAAAGAAAAGCGGCATCTGTGATAGCAAAGTACCCACACAAAATAAAGAGTGGAGCAGAAGCTAAGAAATTGGTAAGTTTAGTGAGCAAGTTGATTGAAGAGTTCATACATGTACAAATTGTGGGCTTCCTTAAAACAAAATTTGCCTCTTTGAAGCTGCCTTTACTCACACAGGCAGATTTCACTGTTACTGATTTATTGGAATAGTATTCTATTTCAGGCATATTTTTTCAAGCTCAGAGTGTTTTGATTGGGAGTGGTTGGGTTTAACATTTTTTAAGCATATGTAATTATAATTTTCTTTCTCTACTTTCTCCATATGTATGTGTTCTTACTCATTTTCAGTTTGACTGTTGGTCTGAAGAAAAGTGTGGTGACAGGGTGATAGCTAATTCCTTTCAGATCCCCAGATATAGGAGCTTATGTGAATTAATGTTTCCAAAAGAGATGTTACCACTAACAAGCACATGATTAATCCTTTGTGTATTATGGCATTTATCCCTATCCTCTGTAATTTCCATCAAGCCCTGTATGCCAGTAGTGGCATGATTTCTAGAGGGTCACGTCTCTTGGTACTTTGTAATAGTATAGTTAAGAATATCTTGGTAAAAGTAAAAAAAAAAAGAATATCTTGGGAAAGTTTACCCACTGATAATTAGATTCTCTTTTATCTAAATCTCACTAAAAGATTCTAAGCTCTTCAGAATTAAAGACTATGTCTTACTCATTTTTTCTTGAAGATGTCAAACTGACATGGCTTTTGATGAGCCAGGTCCTGATAGTTGTCACCTTCTTCTGTCTTCTGTTCTTCTTGATCCATTTGCATTTCATAAAATTCCTCTAGGTATTAATATTAGATTGTCCTTGATTTTCTTTCTTTTTTTTTTTTTTGACTGTCCTTAATTTTCTGATGAGAGACTTTAGAGTATAAACTTAACTGTACAAATAAATAAATAAATACATACATAGGTAAATCTTGTACTTCTTATGACTAAATGATAGATTATCCACGTTAGTCATGTAGCATACATCTTCATCTTGAGTTTATTATTTAATACAAGTCATGCTCTGGTGTCTAGGTTTTAAATTCTTTGTGCCATAATGGTTTTCAACATTGATATGTTCTCCCCAAATAAACTAGCCAGGTAAGTTATTAATGCATTAGACTTTAATGCTAAGTTTCTGTATTGGTGAATTGGCCCATCGTTAACCTCAGGAGCTACTTCTCCCATTCCGTTCCTATTTAATCACCACTGAATTTCCTTTTTTATGTTAATTGCAAATAGTCTGACCATTATTAGAGGCAAACTTCTTTCAAGCTCAGATGCACTTCATCCCAATCTGAGCTATGGTGTATGAGGTCTGTCCTGAAAGCATTGACTACGCAAACTTAACTATATTGATGTTGGCTCAGTACTTTTGGGACAGGCCTTATATTCCTAAAAAGAACACAGAAGTACCCCAATCTTTTTTTTTTTTTTTTTTTTTGCATAAGATTGGACTTTATGAAAATCTCATCTTTATTCTATTTCACTTTTTTTTTTTTTTTAATAATTTATCAGTTTTAGAGAGAGGGGAAGGGAGGGAGGCAGAGAGGGAGAGAAACATCAATTTATGATTGTCTTTCACCTACCTCCAGCTACAGACCTGGTTGGAGACCTGGTTGGCAACCTGGTTATGTGCCCTGGCTGGTTTCTTGTAGTTCTTAACGTTAGGTATAATAAAGAGCCTGGGCCTAATCAGCTTTAGGCCAGTATGAGGGAAACCTGAGCAGTTTCCCTTTTTCAATCTACTTGCGAAGTATTCATTTGTATCTGGTATTTGCTATTTTCAAAACTTGAATATGTTTTCAGTAGTCTTAGGACACTTATTACATTTTAAATAAACCAATAAAAAAGGGTAAAAAAGAAAGAAGGAAAATACAAAAAGAAATAAAACAGGGCTAAGAGTCAATAGGAAATACCTGACACATGTGTTGTGATGCAAGTTAAACATTTAACTATAAGCATGAATAAAGTTTAACTTCATGAGTAATCAGAGTTGCAGATTAAAACAAGATGCTATATAATGCTTATTAAATTATCAAGTGTAATATGCAATATAAAGATGGGAAAGAGACAGTCATTTACCACTGATCAAAATGTTGGTTGTTTATAGCCTTTCTGAAGTATAATATGGCAGAATGTTGGCAAAATGATTCAGCAGTTCCACTTAGAGGAATTTATACTAAGGAAGCCAGCAGAGATATATGTATACAAGGATTCATTAGTTTCTAATTTTTGAGCGCCTGTGTGTCAGGTACTCATGAAGGTGCTAGGGAGAAAGCAGTGAAAAGATAGAATCTCCGCTCTCTTAGGACTGACGTTCTAGAGCATTCCTGTCCAAAACAGTACCCATGAGCCACATTTGGCTAGTGAGCTCATGAAATTGGCTAGTGTGGCTAGGCTAGGAATTGAGTTTTTCATTTTAATTAATGTTAAGCTTAATATTGTCACATGTGGCTGCTGGCTGCCATGTTGGACTGCGCTGCTCTAGAGCACTGGTTCTTAAAGTGCGGCACAGCAGCATGGGTATCACCTGGGAACTTACAGAACATGCTGCCTGTTGAGTCAGAAATTCCAACGTGGGATTTGGCATTCCATGTTTTAACATATCCTCCATGTCATGCTGTGTTACGCAAAAGCTTGAGAACCTCTGTTGTAGAGGAAGTTTATGACAGCATTGTTATAATATCAAAAATTGGAAACCATCTAAATGTTCACATGTAGGGTATTTGTTTAGTAAATTATGGTACATTTATACAATGATATGTTTATGGAGCCATTAAAGATATTGTAGTTGTATTTATGTATATGGAAATTTTTCATGATGTATTTTTAAGTTGAAAAAACATTTTACAAAGCAATATGGTTCTGTTTTTATAAGAAAACAGTATGAATATACACGTAATAAACCTACTTACACATATGAATGAAAGAAGTCAACATATAACAGATATTAAGTAAATTTTCAAGGAGATGAAATTAGCAAGTAATTTAAGTATTTTTTTAAAGATTTTATTTATTATTTTTAGAAAGAGGGGAAAGGAGGGAGGCAGAGAGGGAGAGAAACATCAATATATGGTTGCCTTTCACCTGCCTTCAGCTACAGACCTAGCTGGAGATATGGCTTGCAACCTTGTTATATGCCCTGGCTGGGAATAGAACCAGCGACCTTTGGGTTCACAGGCCAGCACTTTTCCACTGAGCCACCAGCCAGGGCTAAGTATTTTTCTTTATGGAGCTCCATACTTACTAATTTTTCTACATAAGAAGTTATTTTTAAAAAGTTGAGTCATTTTGAATTGTTTTGCTAGGGTTTCTCTTTTGTGAATCATTTTTTATATTTTTAATAGGGCTTAACATCATCTTTCTCCTTTGTTTCAAAACTGGTCATGTGATGATCATTTGTTTTTCATTTCTTATTTTGTACTTCTTAGTGGTTTGGTAAGCATTGTATTTATATGACATATATTTTTAAATTTTTTACGTAGCCTGGAGTAGGAACAAAAATTGCTGAAAAGATTGATGAGTTTTTAGCGACTGGAAAATTGCGTAAACTGGAAAAGGTAAAATTTTAACTTATTTATTTGCCTGTGTTAATGTCTGTCTTTATGGTAGCTGTCATGGAGCACCATTGCAGAGTCACCCACTCGAATGAGACTGAAGGGAAAAAAGAGGAGGGCAATTTACGGGTTTAAGTGTTCTAGTTCTTAAAAATTTGAATATTCTACATGTTCATTAATTTATGTGGCATTTAAGAGATATTAGCATATATGATAGAATTATCTCCTTATTTCCAGTACCATTCAGGAAGAAGATTATAAACTCTGACTAAAAGGTGTTATTATTTAGGATTTTTTTTTTAATATATATATTTTTAAAATTTAATTTTTCTGTTATTATATTACATCCATCCCCTTTTTACTCCCCTCTGTCCCCTTCCCTACCCACCCACTCCTCTACAAAGTCAATCCCACTTGTTCATGTCCATGGTTCTTCCATACTAGTTTCTTAACTACTCCCCTTCTTTGCCTCCTCCTCCTCCCCCTCCCCCCTTGCCCACTGAAGGCCTATTCATTGTATTCATATATCTGGTTCTGTTTTGCTTGTTGTTTGTTTTGCTCATTATTGTCCTGTAATGGGTGAGATCATATGGTACTGCCTTTCACTGACTGGCTTATTTCACTAAGCATAATACTCTTCAGTTCCATCCATGTTGTTGAAAAGGGTAGGAGTTCTTTCTTTCTGCTGTGTAGTATTCCATTGTGTAAATGTTCCCAATTTTTTGATCTAATCATCCACTGATGGGCACTTAGGCTGTTTCCAGCACTTGGCTATTGTAAATAGTGCTGCTATGAACATAGGTGTACATAGGTTCTTATGAATTGGTGTTTCAGGGTTCTTCAGGTATAGTCGTAGTAGTGGAATTGCTGGATCAAAAGGCAGTTCCATTTTTCGTTTTTTAAGGAAACTCCATTCTGTTTTCCATAGTGGCTGCACCAGCCTGCATTCCCACCAACAGTGCACGAGGGTTCCCTTTGCTCCACATCCTCGCCAACACTTGTTGGTTGTTGATTTGTTGCCGATTGCCATTCTGACAAGTGTGAGGTGGTATCTTATTGTGGTTTTAATTTGCATCTCTCTGATGACTAGTGATGTTGAGCATTCTTTCATATGCCTCTGGGCCCTTTGTGTGTCTTCCTCAGAGAGTTGTCTGTTGGCGTCCTTTGTCCATTTTTTAACTGGGCTGTCTGTCTCCCTGGCGTTGAGTTGCATTAGTTCTTCATGTATTTTGGGTATCAAACCCTTGTCTGAGGTATTATTGGCAATTATGTTTTCCCATACAGTTGGTTCCCTTTTAATTTTGCTGATGTTTTCTTTAGCTGAACAGAAACTTTTCAGTTTGATATAGTAGGATTTCTATGCTTAAGTTTTCCCAAGCTTTTTTAGTGTTTTATTTCATCCTGATGATAGTAATTATATCAGTTCTGGTATTTTATGAATAAGTCTTCTAAGAGTATTGGTTAAATTAGAGATGAAATATCTTCAGCAGCTCTGATGTCACTTATAACTACTTATGTTATATAATAATACTTAGTGGGGTTATCCAGGCAAATTTAAGTGGTTCTTCAGGTTTCTTAGTAGACTGGTAAATCTTCAGCAAGATCATTTGAGTCCTCAAACCATTCCTAAACCATTGTTCCACTTTTCTTTTCCTTAAAGATCCGGCAGGATGATACAAGTTCATCCATCAACTTCCTGACTCGAGTTACTGGCATTGGGTAAGAACTATTTTTAAGCAAACACAGTAGTAAGGTTGGTTTAAAGTTTTTATGTCAGCCGAAGTCAAGTGCATGCCATTTCCCTTCAAAACCTGTGCCTTTGTGCACCCAGTTTACTCTTGCATAGCTCACAAGTCTGAGGCCAGTTCCCTGGCTGGTGCCCCTACTGTGGGAGCCCTGTCAGAGCAAATGTTATCTCCTTAATGAAACCAGTTGATTCTCCAGCCAGAAGTAATCTCTCCTTCCTCTAACACTTGCTCTGTATTCATTTTATACTTCCTCCAGACTAAAGCTCACTTGTCTCCCTGAGCATATTTATCTTAAGCATTTAAGCCTTTTTTTTTTTTTTTTTTTTTTTAGCACCTAGCAGAGTGAATTTGAAGGAGGCACTCAAGCATTTTTTTTTTTTTTTTTTTTTTTTTTTTTTTTTTTTTTTTTTTTTTTTTTTTTAATTTTTATTATTGTTGTATTTCAAGCATTTTTTAATGAAGGAATCTTTATCTTAAAATTCAAACTAGCATGAAAGGAAGCTTCTTTGACACTAGACAAAGTAAAGATGAATATGGAATTATTAAGGCTATAATGTACTTAATGCTCATCTTTATGGAATGAGGCATTTTTTAAGATACATGATCATCTTTTAAATGGTTTAAATGGCAACATTTTAATGAAAGTTTCTCTAAAATAGATTAAAATTTGTAAACCTAGTCTACCGAAAATGACCTTGACACCTTGGGGACCTACAGCCATTATAAAATGTTACTCAAAAGTTGTGGTCCTGGCTGGTGGCTCATTGTATGGGCGCCGGCCTGTGAACCCAGGGATCGCTGGTTCAATTCCCAGCCAGGGCACATGACGAGGTTGCAAGCCAGATTTCCAGCTGGGTCTGTAGCTGGAGGCTGGTGAAAGGCAACCATATACTGATGTTTCTCTCCCTCTCTGCCTCTCTCCCTTCTCCTCTCTCTGGAAATAATAAATAAAATCTTTTTTAAAAATGTTGTTTTATAGGGCATCTCATGTAATTCTCCTTTTCCAGATGATAAAACCAAATTCAGAAAGTGAGATAATTATGGCCAGATCAGAATTAGACCCTGTTTCTCCTGACTCCCTTTTCAGTTCTATTTTTTGTACGTCACCTTGCCTTCCTTACATGAGTATCAGTTTCTGTACCACACAGTTTCAGCAAAAGGGCCCTTTGTCCTTCCAGTCTCAGTTTAAATCTCATCTCAGAGGCCTTTCCTCACAAACTAATCTAAAGTAGTACCTAACCACTCTGTCCTATTATTCTACTTTAATTCACCTACTGGGTACTTCCTTATTTGTTTATATATGTATGTATTATCTCTATCCACTGGAATGTTAGTAGGTAAGACTAGGACCTTTATTTGTATTGTTCCTGTTCTATTTTTAGAAGTGTATCTGGCTCATAATAGCCCTTTTGTAAAACTCATGAATGAACAGTTTTCAAGTGCCTGTGTATCTTTTGAATCAAGTTACATGAGTATCATGACACCTAGCTGTTTAGACATATTTTTATATCCAAGTTTGTGGTTGTATTCTTAGATTGAAGCTTTAAGAATTCTTCTCTTTGAATGAAGTTGAACATTACTAAACTAACCATGCAATATTTTAGCAAGTCTTGTTCAGCTCAATAATAACTTTGTTTGACAAGAAAAGGCATAATTGATTATTTGTCCCAAATCCTGAGTTTTGCTTTCTATTGAGATAATACGTTTCTTTCTTTGTAGTCCATCTGCTGCAAGAAAGTTTGTAGACGAAGGAATTAAAACATTGGAAGGTGAGTTTGTAATTCCAGGTTAAATGTGGTCGTGATGGACTGTTAAATGCTCTAACAAACTAGAACTTGAAAACCATTTCCCAATTAGTAGATACTAATTAGTAGATACAAATGATGTTTTCTTTTTTAACTCTTATATGATTTAATGAAATAAGGTATTCAATATGTAAAGCACTTAGCAGAATGGTTGGTACCTGCTAAAGTACTTAAAAATAGCAACCAGCTCTTAAGAGGACTGATTAGTAATATTAGAAAGAATTTGTGTGAGTCACATGGCTAGATAATAAAATATAACAACTGCAACTCAGGGTTTGTGCTTTTCTGTTTGTGGCATATCTGTTTGTGGTTTATCTGAGTGAAATATTAAGTAAAGTAGTCAAGAATTTGTTTCTCAGAGGTGTTCAATTGCATCCCTTGGGAGTGTAAAGGATCTGCTATAATGGTGTTTACCTTATTTTACAGTTCACAGGTATTAAATAACTGTTGATATGTCATATATATTGTATAAAATAATATTTCTGTTTCATTTGCCATACATTAGTATTTTCTGTGTAAATACATCTGTGAGAAACATTAAGTGTTCCATGTATCATACAGATGCCTATTTTTTTCCCATTTTATATTTCCAGAGGTTTATGTGAATATGGGGGTGATACAGGATTTACTTTTGAAGTATACTTATCTTGCTGTCTCTTGAACAAGGCTTACTCTAGTACTCATGCCCAATAAAGAAACATCCAAGTGGGACCAAGTCACTTTTAGATTTAAGATAGGTTGTTTTGACAGTTTTTTAAATTAAAAAATAAAGATAACACTTCTCCTTTCAACAGGATTTTTAGCACAGTAATTCTTTATAGAAAGGATCACTGAATTTAGCATTTTTTTAAAACAGATCTCAGAAAAAATGAAGATAAATTGAATCATCATCAGCGAATTGGACTGAAGTAAGGTGGCAGATTTTATTTTGACACTGGAGATGTAAAAGTAAACTTTTTATGGTATTTTTCCATACATCATAAGAATTCTTTAAACTTAGCTGAACGGCCATTTTTCTATTTAGAAATGCTAAGGTTTGCTGCAGGCTTCAGTAGAGAATATGCCTGTATTTACATGTTTTAACTGCTTTCTAGTTCGTTTGCTTGTTTGAAGTGTTTCCCGCATCCCCTCGACTTTAGCCCGGAGCTGCTTCTGCAAATTCATAGAACTGAGTGCATCAGGCAGTTTATTTCATGCTCACATGATACAAAACACTGCTCTGGGTCTGGGGAAAGGGTATGAACAGGCTCAGTGTAGCACTCAAGAAGTTTAGAGTCTACCTCAGAAGAAGGGACATAAACTTGAAACACTAAATTTTTTTAGAAAGAAGAAAACTACGTAACACCTACATAACAGTAAAGGAATAACTGATAGGCATGCCGTATATCAGCATCAGCTATTATTTTGTGTGCCAGATATAATCAGGAACCCCCTTTCTAATTATTTAAAATACATAGTGCATAAGCTATGTACATGAATATGTGGCATATATCTTTTGTCTAGTCTTATATAGTCTTGTTGGTGATTTAGTCTTAATAACCTGAACGTTTCTGTTGATGGCCTTCCCATAATATTTCAGACTTACACTGCCCTTCCAAAACTTTGAGGACCTAGGGTGGTACAGTTCTCATTTTCCTTGCATTTACATAGTAAATAGAGATCTTCTGAAGAACTGAGTTGTTTTGAAAATTGGTTTTGACCAGGTGCTTTGTTCTTAGATGTGATTTCATACTTAATGTTTTTATAACCCTCTTATTAAAGTATAATTCATATACCATACAATTCGCCCATTTAAATATACAGTGATTTTTGTATATTCACAGAGAGTATAACCATCACTACAATGAATTTTAGAGTGCTTTGGTTGTTTAAGAAAGAGCCCATACCCATTAGCAAGTCACTCGTCATTTCTCCCCAACCCTCCACCTCTTTCCCACCCTCCAACCCCCAGCTCCTGGCGGCCGCTAATTACTTTCTGTCCCTGTAGATTTGCTTATTCTGGACATTGCATATAAATAAAATTAGGCAGTATGTAGCCTTTTGTGACTGGCTTCTTTCAATTAGAAAAATGTCTGGGTTCATTCATGTTGCAGGATCCTACTAGGATATTTTAAAATACAATAATTTTACACTATTTAAAGGCAATAAACTAGACCTCTTGATTCGTCAATAGGGAATAGTCTAATTTGCAAGTGTACTAACATATATTTATTTATTCTTGGAATGTGAATGTGGAATTCACTTATAAATAAGTTTAGATGCTGGAGTATCTGGAATGCCAGAAAAGATGACATTTAAGATTAAGATCCAAGTTAAGGAATAAATCTTCCCCAGCTTCCAGTTTTACTGTTGTCTTAATGAATTTTAATCCTGATTTTTAAATGATCTGATTGTGTAAGGAGATTGATGGTAGGAAATGTAATTTAAAGAAGATTAAAAAGTCACAAAAATATTTTCTATTTATTTTGTCTTTAGATATTTTGAGGACTTTGAGAAAAGAATTCCTCGTGAAGAGATGTTACAAATGCAAGTAAGAGTGTGCTGAACCTTATTCTTTGGTGAGAATTGACATTGTTACTTGGTGAAAAACTATTTTTAGAATACTGACTTAATTTTTCTTTTATTAGGATATTGTACTAAATGAAGTTAAAAAAGTGGATTCTGAATATATTGCTACAGTCTGTGGCAGTTTCAGAAGAGGTAATATACTTTCTAATCTCAGGGTTATTCATTCCTTGATGTTAAAATTATCTAATGTATATGAAAAACATGGATTAAAAATATGTAATATGTGTTACTTAACAGGTTTACTAAGATCTAGTTGTATTAGCTAAGATTATTTATAGATGAAAATAAATATATGAAAAATTAGAGGAAATTTATACTGAATTTATTATAGAATGATATTTTAGTGGCTAATTTTAATTAAAATTTATAAGATACTTTTGAGTATATTAAAATCCTAAAAGTTATCTGTCTACATGGTAGCAAATCTGTGGGTAGTATATTGTTTGTTTTCCTTTTTTTTTTTTTTAATGTATGGTTGTCTTTCATCTGCGTCCAACTAGGGACCTGGCTGGAGATCTGGCTTGCAACTTGATTACATACCCTGGCTAGGAATTGAACCAGGGACCCATGAATTCACAGGCCAGTGCCAATCCACTGAGCCATACCAGCCAGGGCCTTGTTTTAGTTTCTGTGTTTTCTAAGTTTTCCATAATGGGTCTAGGAATAATGTCCCAGAAGTACCAGTTCAAAACCAATTCTCACAATAACCAGGTACTGCAAATCTCCATTTACTATGTGAATACCAGCAAAGCAAGAACCACATAATTGTGGTCTCTTACTGCCTCAAAAATTTGGAAGGGTAACATAAGTTTAAAAATATAAGCTTTGGCAATTAGAATAGAAAAACTTTATTTAACACTTTAGAATAGATGTCTGATTGAATCTCTGGCCACCTCTGGAGATTTGCTTAGAAGCAGATGATGGGCTATAAGAAAATCTCTGGGTAGCTGCTATAAGAATCTAGATGTGGGGAGGGAAAAGGACTAAATCCATAATTGCTGATAAAGAAAAAGAATATTGGATTGGGGCCAAAATACCTGGGTTCTCAGGCCAAATCTATCACTATATGACCTTAAGTAAGTTTTGTCTCTCCATATCCTGTTTTCCGTATTTGCAGAATGAAAGGACTAAAGTTAACAAGTTGTGCCCTGGTTGGTGTGGCTCAGTGGGTTGAGTGCTGGCCTGTGAAGCAAAAGGTCACCAGTTCGATTCCTGAGTGGAGCATGTTGCCTGGGTTTTGGGCCAGGTCTGGTTGGGGGTGTGTGAGGGGACAGCCAATTGATGATCTTCTCCCTCTTTCTCCCTCCCTTACCCTCTCTCTTAAAAAAACAAAACAAAACAAAAAACAAGTTGTTCACCTCTTTTCATCAGAAATGCCTAGGTTTTTAAAATACGGATTGTTGTGGCCTGCAACAAACCTACTAAATAAGAATATCCTTGGGTGGGGTCTTGAAATCAATAATTTCAAGAAATAGACTTGGATACACAGCAAACCACATGTATACTTATTTGCTATGACAGCTGTTCTGAGTTTATATTTTTAGTTTTGCTTTTATTTACTATTCAGTAGGTTATATGGTTATGTACTTTAATATAAGAAAGTTATACATGAAGTAATCTCTCCTCTACTCTATCCTTATTTACTGTCTTCATTCCCTTCCACCACTGACCCAATAACTACTTTCTTATTTTCTCTTTCATTGTTTCTACATAGAACTGTAACTAAATGTGAATATACATTTTTTGGTTTCCTTCTTTCTCTCTCTTTCACAAAGGCAACATGATATATACACAATATTGTATATATTCACTTAAAAACATCCTGAAGATGTCCCACGTTGGTACATTGAGAGCCCGTTATTCTTTTTTTTTTTTTTTTCTGGTCCCCCTTATTCTTTTTTTATAGCTGCATAATAGTCGATTGTGGGGATATTTCATTTTATCTCTGCTTACCTAGCCCTCTGTTAATATATCCTAGGGTCGCTTCCTGTTTATTTGCTTAGTTTGTTTTTGTTTTTTAAATGGATAAAGTAGTACATTTTGGTGGTAAGTTGATTGCACAAGACATTCAGCTTTGAGGAGAAAAACTTGAGAAGAAAAGAATAAAATTTTTTATTGTTATAATGGCTTCCATGAATGTCCTGAGATCAGTACAGAGTCAGTCTTCTTTATATTTAAATACCTGGTTAAAGATTATTGACAGGTAGAATGATGATCCAGAGATACTGCTAGATCTTCAGAGTCCAGGGTATTGTTTACATATATTACACTTATAAAAATGACAAAATGAATAAGCGGCAATAAGCAGGATTGTTTTATGCCAGACACTGTTCTAGATGCTTTTATATGTGCCCTATTTTCGGTGCACAACAGCCTGTAAAATTGTTTTCAGTAGTTTGTAGATAAGAAAAGTGAGGTCTAGAGGAAGATGCAGTCTTCATTTGCAATACTAAAAAAACAATTGAAAAAATTCCATCTAAATGGAGGCAAAATTTCATAGTAAAAGAAAGGTTTAAACAACTGCATGTAACCATCCTGAAGTTACTTGGTTTTAAAGTAGAGCTCAAAATGAAAGCCTACGTTCCTATTCATGACACTGTATTTTCAACTTTTACCAATATTTGTTAAATAAGTTCAATCTTAAGAATTGAAATGAATTTTCTGATTAACTTTTAAAGAGCGCTCCACTGTTTAATTTGACATTTTTAGATATATGGTATTTATAGACATATTTTAATGCTATTTTTAAATGTTATTTTTACTCTTGATTGAATACTTCACTGCATTTATTTTAATTTTTTTTTTAATTTAGAAGAATTTTGTCTTTTTTTTTTTTAAAGATTTTATTTCATTGTTTCTAGAAAGAGGGGAAGGGAGAGAGGCAGAGAGAGAGACATCAATGTATGGTTGCCTTTCACCTGCCTCCAGCCACAGACCTGACTGGAGACCTGGTTTGCAACCTGATTATGTGCCCTGGCTGGGGATTCGAACCTGCGACCTTTGGGTTCACAGGCCAGCACCTTACCCACTGTGCTACCAGCCAGGGCTTTCACTGCATTTTTTATACATTAAATTAACAGATGATGTGCGATATCTAATGCATTACTGTTGTTACACCAGCACCAGATTCTGCTGTTTTTTATCAGTATACGAGGTCTCTCCCTAAAGTACTGGCTGTGCAAACTTTTAATTATATTGACACTGGCTTGATACTTTCAGGACAGATCTCGTATACCTGACTAGTTGGACAGAAAATTGAAATCTTTTAACTAATTCTAAATATGAAGCACAGTGAAATAGGAAGTTAGGCTATGAGAAGTAAGACTCACCTATGCATGTTATTACCTTGGTTCTGTTTGTCTAACAGATGAATTTACATGAAGAATTCCACACATTTCCTTTGTTATCATAGGTGCAGAGTCCAGTGGTGACATGGATGTCCTTCTGACCCATCCGAGTTTTACCTCTGAATCAAGTAAACAGGTACCTCAGAATTTATAATCCATGTGATCAAATCTCACATAGCAGTAAACATCATTTTATAAATTATAATGGGATATTTTCAGAATAAGTTTTTGTTCTAATCTTTCTGAAAAGTCAGTTGAAATGTTTTACACTGATTGAATTTTGTGAGAGGCAGAGTAAGTTGTTGAAAGGGATATATGCTTTTCCACAAGGAAGTAGGAGGGCAATCCAAAACTTAAAAGAGATGGAATTTAGTAAAGTATTTCCAGAATGATTTATTATCTATTATACATATTTTAGAAATACCCAGTATAATATTTGGGCTTTCATTGAAGGAATATTTTTCTATTAAATATTAGATTAAAAACTTTACCTTTATTAGAAAACCCAAGAAGGCAAAATATTTTTGATTTTGGAATATATGCCTTTTAAAGATGAAGTAGCCAATTTTTTGATTTAATGAAACAGATAAACACAATGATGTTTGTTTAGGAGTACCATGCATGATATTGGTCAAAGATGATTGTATCTAAAAATAATTTTTATTTAATATGAATTTTATGTTAGAAGAAAAAAATATTTACCCAGAACATAGGAAAATAGGCATTTCTCTACCGATAATCAGAAACCTCGTGTTAAAAATGCTTCCTTGCCCTAACAGAGTAATTGCTCATTTTCTTATTCCCTAATTGTGATTCTACAGCCAAAGTTATTACACCGTGTTGTGGAGCAGTTACAAAAGGTCTGTTTTATTACAGATACTCTGTCTAAAGGTGAAACAAAATTCATGGTAAGTACTTGTTTGAGTTAATACATTGGAAAAAATGCCTTAGAGACTGTTAAGTAGTGGTTGTGTGTGACCTCCCTGTACCTTACTATTATAGTCAATAAATATCCTTGAGACCTTAGAGAAGAATTAGCAGGATGTCAATCTCAGAATATTTTAGTAAAGAATTTTGTTTTAAATTCCTCACTTATAAATATCAGTGCCAGTGGACTAGATCATTAGGCATAATCTGCTACTTTCAAAATACCTATAATGACCTTGATATTATAAGTTTTTCCCTAAAATAGCAATGTTTGTATTTTCTGACTCAGAATTCTCCAATAAAATTGTCTGAAGAGTATTAATCTATTACAATACCAAAGAAAGAAAGGAACCAAGGTATGTGATAGAACACACATGGAAAGAAAGATGTTATTTGGGATCCTAGGGGAGTTCATAGAGGAGAACACTGGCAGAGATTTTTCAAAGTGAAACACATAGTGATGAACTGTCAAAATCCTGTCATCTTCCTAGGGAATTAAAATGTAAAGATTCAAGACAAATGGCAAATGGATTAAAAACAGATTAATAAATGGCCCTGTGTAAAAACCATCAGGAAGGCATATAGAAATCTAGGACTAAGGTAATGAAGACTTATCTTTATTTCTACTGATCATTTAAGTATACATCATTTGTATCACCTTTTCTCTGTGCCCCCGTTTCCCAAGTTGTATGACTGAAAGGAAAGAGACTACTTTTGGAGAATAAACATGCTAGAAGGAGCAAGTCTTGTGCATGAATTTAACAATTTTAACCAACAGTAGAAGATAGTTGAGATATGTGGTTGACATATGTCACTCAGAAATAGAATGGTGGCCACCAGGGCAAGGGGAGGTACTGTTTGATGGGCACACAATTTTGTTTAGGGAACATGAAAAAGTGGAGGTGGCAGCTAGTGGTGATAGTTGCATAACAATGTGAGTATACTTAATGCCACAGAACTAAAATGCCTAAAAATGGTTAAAACTGTAAACTTTATGTTGTATATTTAATCATACAAAATGTGTTATTAAATTTCAGCCTGGTTATTTTAATGGGCTATGAAAGTGTATTAGTTACGTTGGTCATACTTGATCAATGCTTTCAAAAGAACTTTGGGAATTAAACATATGATCTGTTTTCCTGAATCTGTCAGATTTTGAGCTTTTACCCTATGTTCAAAAGTATACACACACATGTGATCTTATTTAAAATAGGGTTTATACATGTTCCATGAACATCCTTTTTAAATTTAGGTTGATTTCAATTCACTCAAAATGAATATGCATAAGTTTTACATTTAAAGTACATTCAATGAGATAAAATCCTAAAACTAATATGAGCTAGATGAGTTGGATTTTTTTCCCATAGCAGGAGTGTCCTATGTCTAGGCACATTCTGGTTACCTCTCTGGCCTTTGAAAGGAACTGAGACTCCCTACTAGGGCAGTACACCACCTGCTTGCAGACCTAGCAGCGTGGCAGGTTAGTTTATACAACACTGTAGCAGAAGCATATTTTATTTTACAGTCTAAACAGTATTCTGGTGCTGAAATAGAGATCTAGAAGAAAAACCAACAGAGGCTATAGTAGTCCAGCTAGCAAGAATACAAATTGGTGGGCCAGGTGTAGCCTGAAAAGGAAAGGTGGGTAGGCAAGTGTATGTGAACATACAGAATTGCTGAAAGTTGGCATGGGTTTTCTAGTAAACTGCTCAATCAAAAAAAGAAGACCTTTTGTCCGGAAGTGCATGGGCAGCCAGCTCCCAGTGCCTGCTACAGAGTAGGCTGGTTCACACCTCATTGTTCATGATACGAAAACACAAAATGGTGAGAATGAGTATCAATAGGATAAGAAGGTATATTCAGTTAGTTCAGCAAAGCCTCATTAAACATCTAACTTATAGTTAACAATGAACGTAATGAAGAGGTAAATTGTATAATGTGTTAGGTTAAGATAATAAGTACTATTTTTAAAAGAGAAAGGGAGAGGGCAAGGAACGGTGATGTGGACATGTAGGAGACAATATTACATCCGACTGTCAGAGGCAGAGAAAATGAGACTTGGGGAAAGACTTGAGGCAAGGGACTCAGCCAAGCCAATACCTGGGGGAAGAGAGAGCAATGACCCTAAGTGCATGCGCATTAGCAGAGAAATCCACAGAAGTTAAGAGCTGTAGGTTTCTGAAAAGAAGTTGGCTGCAAAATGAATTCAGTTTATAAGGTTAAATAAACCCTCATTTCCAGCCCTCTTGATTTCAGAACTTCTTGCAGGAAATAATATTAGCCTTGAGGAAAGGAACAAAGCCATTAGATGAAATCCTATTCCTGATGTAACAAACAGTAAGATCACTGCCTGTGGCATCTAAGCATCCATATCCACAAGGTAATACCTCACGGGGATGCCAGGTGGAAGTCGGGGATGCCAGGTGGAAGTCGTTTCTGGTCCATTGGAAGGTTGAGTTGGAACTGGTAAATGCCTAAGAAGGCAGGTTACGTATTTTGAAGATAAACAGGTTTCATTCAACTTTCAGCTATAGCAACAGCTAAAGAAAATAAGAAAATAAAGAAAATCCATTTTGGATTTTAGATTTTTATTTTTCTATGTTGCTGAGTGGAAATGCCTGGCATTTAGTGACATGTACCAACTTGACTACTTTGTAGAGCCATAAGCCTGTCACTTGGATGTTTTTCTTAGAATGTGGAATTTGAAATTTGTTGATGTTTATAGTTCTTTTTGTATATTTGTGGGTTGCTGATTAGTCCAGAATTTTGCCCTTTTTTCTGGAAGAGGAAAAGGTAACAAAACAGGACCTTAAAAATACCTGTTGAAATACTGTAGACATATAATGAAAACTCACTTGTAGAGAAGGAAGAAAATGATCCCGACTTTTAAAAATGTATTGATTTTGGTGGTGGGGGGAGAGAAACATCAGTTTGTTGTTGGACTTATTTATGCATTCATTGGTTGGTTCTTACCTGTCTTTCATGTTCGATGCTTTCCTTGAGTAGCTTGTTTAGAATTGCACAAACCCCAAAACCTCATACCTTGCCTGCTGATTCATGTAGCACTCTAATTATGAAGTATAATAGGGAGGTAGTGGTAATATATAGTGTTTAGAAAAACTAAGTTAAAAGTGCCCCAAATTCAGGTTTGGCTCAGAGGAGGTTAAGGTGCATCTTTCTTTGGTTGCCTGAATCTGGGTTCATGAGACCCCAGCTGCCCCCGCCATGCTGCCGGAGTTTGACCCCAGGGAGGTCAGAGTTGTAAACCTGAGCTGTGTGGTGGGGAAGGCGGTGCCGTGTCTGCCCCTGGGCCTGTCTTGAAAAAGGGCTAGTGAAGACCTCGCCAAAGCAACCAGTGATGGGAAGGGTCTGAGGGTGACAGTGAAACCGACTGTTCTGAACAGACAGGCCCAGATTGAGGTGGTACCTTCTGCCTTTGCCCTGATCATCAGAGCCCTCAGAGAACTGCCACAGTAAGCAAAAAACATGAAGCACACTGGAAATACCACTTGCTATGAGATTGTCAGCATTGCCTGACACACGGGGTGCTGATCCTTAGCTAGAGAGCTCTCCGGAAGCCTTACAGAGCTCCTGGGGCCTGCGGGGTCTGTGGGCCGCAGTGCTGATGCCGCCACCTGTGGGACATTGTAGATGCCACCAGCTGTGGTGCAGGGGGATGTCCCACTAGTTCACTGCAAAGGGAAACATTTCAATCAAAGATCATTTGACAACCAAAATCAAAATGCTTCAGATTTGAAAACTGCCTCCATTTAAAACAAATATAACCCCACTCTTAGCAATATTTAAATAAAAATTAAGCCTTGAATTAAAAACATCTTTAAGTATTCTTTTAAATATTCATTTTAGGGTGTGTGCCAGCTTCCCAGTAAAAATGATGGAAAGGAAAAGCCACACAGAAGAATTGACATCAGGTATTTTTGTTTCTGGCCTATTAACTTTGTCCTTTATTTCTCCTTTCCCCCTCTCTTTATATATCTTAGAATTCACGTAAATGTCTAGAATCCATTTATACTGAAGTGCCATATATTCCAACTACAGACAATATTTAGTCTGAAAATATATAAATAATAATAGCTGCCCACGGAATTGACTGTATTTTCTCTAGCTACCCATCTCATCTGATGCCTTCCACAGCTCAGGAGTAGTTTCCTGCCTGGGGAAGTTACTTGTAGTAAGTGATGCTGCTTTTCCTTGCTCCACACCTCTTTCAGAGCACAGCTAACTAACACCTAGACTGCAATATTGTGATAGTTTGAATGGTCTACCTAGTGATAGTCTCTCTTCAAGTTATGTGGCCACATACATACTTTAGGTGATATGTACCTTATTGATTTTAAGAGTCTTATTTTTGCTAAATTTAAAATGTGTAGTAGAGGCCCTGGCTGGTGGCACAGTGGATAAGGTGCCAGCCTGTGAACCCAAAGGTTGCTTGTTCAATTCCCAGCCAAGGCACATAAGCAGGTGACAAGCCAGGTCTCCAGCTAGATCTGTAGCCGGAGGCAGATGAAGGCAACCATTGATGACTCTCTTTCTCTCTCTTCCCCTCTCTAAAAATAATAAATAAAACCTTTGAAATAAAATGTGTAGTAGAAAATTTATTGCCTTTTTTTTTTAGGTTGATACCCAAAGATCAATATTACTGTGGTGTTCTTTATTTCACTGGAAGTGATATTTTCAATAAGAACATGAGAGCTCATGCCCTAGAGAAGGGCTTCACAATCAATGAATACTCCATCCGCCCCCTGGGAGTCACTGGTGAGCATTTGTGTCCCTTAGAAGTCACGCCCGTCATCTAGGGGGGAAGTTATTTTCAAAGATAATTTGATTTCTCTAAAAAGCCTTTAAGTTAACTATGCCAGTTAATTGTAGCTTCTTTGTGTTGTTAGTCCCTCAGGCAATGAAAGGGGCTTTAATCTGTATGCCTGGCAGGTGGGAAGAATTATTTCTAGCTCCATCCGTGGGTTACATTCTTTCTACCCAGGATGGTCAGTAAAAAAAGAAAAAAATTATTGATCTAAGTGTTTTGTTTTCTTTTTCAAATGTGCCTTCAAGACTTCATTGCTTTTGGTGCCAGGCCAGATCTGGTAACTTTGGCTCATGCTTTTAAAATTTAAAGAGTAAGAATTGTTTATCGCTGCTTTGTGAATCTTGTTAACGTTTCACAGTATACTGTGTGGTCTACTGTTCTTTACTAAGAAAATGAAGACTGTTATTTTTGTCCTAAAATTATAAAGTCTGGCTTTCCTCCTACTGTAGACTAGGGCAGTACTTCTCACATGTCAATGTGTATACAAACCACGTGGAGGCCCCACTGAGTGCAGATTCTGATTCAGAGGGGTTTGGGGTGGGGCCCAAGATTCTGTGTTTCTAGGAAACTTCCAGGTGACGCCATTACTGCCGGTCCACAAACCACATTTTGAGTTGCAAAGAGACTAACTGGAGTAGTTTACATAATACATGGTGGCTACAGCGGAGATCCAGCAGAGAGGAACATCATGAGTTAGGGTCACTTCAAAGGCCATGGTTGGAACGCTCAGGTTCTTTTTGTAGTACTTACTGGAATGTGTGTGACAAATCTCAAACACAAGCTCATGGGGGAGGATGGACAGTATCTTTTTCTGTTTTTCACTGGCTTGGTTACCATTTTTTTTTCCTGAAAGTATGACCCATACAACTGTCAGTCCTAAAACTGGTTTGTAAGTAAGTTTCCTTTGTCTCTTACTTGCAGGAGTTGCTGGAGAACCCCTGCCAGTGGACAGTGAGAAAGATATCTTCGACTACATCCAGTGGAAGTACCGAGAACCCAAGGATCGAAGTGAATGAGGCTGACCCTTCCTCCCAGGCACAGCCCAATAGGAGTCTTAATTTATTTCTAACCTTTGCTATGTAAGGGTCTTTGGTGTTTTTAAATGATTGTTTCTTCTTCATGCTTGAGCCTGCACCCTGTCAATAAAACCTCTTGTACTATTATCAGATGATCTTGGTCTGACTTTATGTTTAAATTTACATTTTTGATCACATTTTACTAAGGGTTTACTGGAGAGGATTAAGAGATGAGATGATAGCAGATTTTTTTTTTTTTTTTTTTTTTAAGATTTTAATTATTATTCTCAGAGAGAGAGGAAGGGAGAGAGGCAGAGAGGGAGAGAGACATCAATGTATGATTGCCTTTCACCTGCCTCCAGCTAAGGACCTGGCTGGAGACCTGGCATGCAACCTGGTTATGTGTCCTGGCTGGGGAATCAAACCAGCGACCTGTGCCACCAGCCAGGGCTGGATAGCAGATCTTTAATGGGAATTTTTATTTTCTCATTTTCTGTCTTTATGCTATAAACCAACATACTCCCACTTCCTTTCCTTCTGTTTACTGATTACAAATTAGTTAAGAATCACCCAGAGGCTATCTCTCTTTGAGGATGGTTCAGTATATTTTTAAAACTAAGGATCTTCATAAATTGAACTTTTTTCTTTGATTAGGCTATATTCAGTTTTGTAATATATACTTAAAACTTAAACAGAAGAACAGGTGTGTAGTTTAACTCTTAAATGAAATTTGTAGAAACTGGTTGTGATCCATCAAGAGCCTCCCTGAGCAAAACCACTTTTAAACACACCCTTATTTCCAAACTGTAGCCTCTTCAACTTTAACAAAAATTTCACTTTCTGCCCCAGTTTCCCTCTGAGGTAATTTTTAAGTTTAAATGGTAAAACTGTGTAACTAAAAATTCTTGAAAGCCGTAGCTTTGAAATATAAAAATTATGTAAATATAAAATACAAAAAAAGTTATCAAATGATAAATAAAACTTGAAAAACTGTAAAAATGCTTTGTAACTTACAAAGGACTGTACAAACTTAAGATGATAATACCGTTTGAATCTCATTTCTTTATTAACTAAATTATTTTGAAGTGAAATGTTATTTCCCTTCCAAGAAATGAAGGAAAATAAACTTTTTAAGGAAAAAGTGGGATTTTGCTGTGATAATTTCCACTGGTAAGAGATTAAGAATTTATTGATCTGGAGCTACTGTTAGTTACCAGAACTTCATCAGAAATTATTTAAGATTGTTTGAACTAATTGAATCACTAGATCAAAATTAAATTTCTTTGTCATAGAATCACATCATCTTTCTGCGGAAACAGACAAAAGCCAAAGGTAGTTCCCCATTCATCACAAGGCAGCACCTCACCCTTCTTTATGCCAGTCTGATTCAATTACTGTGACATTCAATTTTAAGATACATTTGTATGGGAACAATTTAAAAATTAATACCTGCACTTTCTGCTTGAATACCATGAGTCATCTTTATTTTGAAGTATCTACAGCTTTTTAGATTTTTTGGCATACTCTTAACCATGCGTGTTAATTGCCAGTCACTTGACTTGGACACAAGAGTTCAGAACCACAGTCCATGCTGGAAGGTTTCTGAATCTGAGCAGTAACTTGATGTACAGCAGACCTGTCCCGCCAATAGGACTGCTTGACAGTCAAAAATTCTAAGACAACTTAGTCCTGCCTTTCCTGTAACAAGGTAATTATGAACTTCAGCAGTAAATGGGGAAAATTGCTACTGGGATAAGGGCTTGGGATATAGGACTAAAAGCCACAAAGTGAAAATAGAAACAGCACACAGCTGTCCTGGAGCTTGGTCTTATGCTAAAAGCAATAATGAAATGGAAATTTCAGGTCTACCTGACAATTAACTTTTTATAAAGTTAAAATATTTATCAAAGACAGATTTCCAGGCTTGAAAAAATGAGGTAGTATCGCTCATTAGTGTTTTATGAAATGGGATTTATATTGTCACAATGAAACTATTATAATGGGGCCAGTTCACCACTCACAAACTTCCCAGCCATTTTATGTCAAAAATTGGAATTTGATGCTACAGCTTGTTTAAAAAAGCATCTTAGTGAAGTTTGTCTGAGAATGTAAAGTTAATGCACTTAGGTTCATCTTTATTTTGTATCCTGAGTATCTAAAAAGGGAAACTGCCATTTGTTAAATTATAGACTGTGAAAAGATGTGTATATAACATTCAACAAGGAAAGGTTCTTTTGCAAACCAGTCCATAATTATGGCTATTCCTCTGTCCTTTTAGCCTGCTGACTACCTTATGCGTTTTTCTACCTGATCTCCATAGCTGCTTATGGAAGAAGGGTAGAAACAAGACATGCTTCCTATGTGTTTCTGGGGAAGAGAGGAGTAAAGTCGGTTTCGCCATATCTTAAGGTTCTCCTTTTGAAGTGCTCAGAATGCTACTCTTACCCTTGTTGCCATGTGATTTCTTAATATTTGACTTCCTTTTGGATTGGTTTTCCTGACTTGGATGCTCAGTTGTTCCTTTCGTAGATAGCAATGTCATCATGGTTGTCAGCCTCTCTTTCCAGTATTGGGGGTGGCATGTTCCCCTGTAAGAACAGACATTGAAGAGACAACCAGGTGTGGTTAATTATTAACTGCAAGGATTAGAGCCACAGACATGCTAATTATCATATTGTTAAATAGTTTGGCGACACTTCTGCCTTCAGTTTACACATAACTCTCTAGATATCTGGGACATGTACACTAAATATTTCCATGCTCACATATGGCAGAGGGTAGTTAAGTATTAACAAAATCCAAGGAAAACAGAAGAATTTGAATGATTCCAACTTGTACCCTTCAAAGTCATCTCCAGGTTGCTGGCAAGAGCTGTAGCCAAGAAATAAACTATTTTATTGTGTCAAGTAAAGGCAGCTGCATGAATTTACTTCAAGCATGAATCCAGGAAATGTGTCGAGAATGCCTATCTTGGAATATTCTAGTCTGTGAAATTGAGATGCTGGCTTCAGTTTACAAATCACTGGAGCAAAGCTCAGTGGGACAAAGCTGTTCCCAGAAGGGTTTATGGCAGCCTACGACTCACACAGAGTGGACTTGGGCCCTCTGGAGCCCATGCCAGGGTATAGCAGTCATGGTCCCACGAGCACTGTGAACCCTGGGAAGAGAACCTTGTAACAGGTCTAGGGACTCCAACAAGATACAAGATGACTTTTTTTCAAGGCAGGAGGTGGAGAAAGCCAGATCTTAGTGGTACTGTGAGTGCTGTGATCAACCTTAGGTCAACATCTTTCTTTTTCAATATAATTGGTTTCCTCCCACAAAGGGGGCCAGTCCATTTTTCTTGTTTTCTATTAAGCTCTAAACCAGATTTTTAATATTTTCATTTTAAGTTCCCCCTAGTGCTGTATTTCCTCTTTACCTTTGTCACTCATAAATATACAGTACATAGAATCCCCTAACTAGTATGTTTCTGAGTATGTTATTTTCGGTGAGGAATGAGAGTGAAACCATCCATTGCCCCACTGTCCCAGTCACTGCTCATCATTCATCATTTAATATTTGCTTTCAGTCCTTGTGTAGTTTTCCCCTCATAACTGCGTCCCAACACTAAAACCCAACTAGGGTGTATTACCTGGAATGCCTGTAGCATGTCCCACCAGTGGTTACCTAACCGTGCATTTGAACAATAATTTGGTATTATAAATACTATGGGAATAGAGGCTAAGCATTTATAGTTGGAGAATGTCCCCCGAGTGATTCCAATGCACATTTTCTTATTTATAGCCACCGTTTTTGTTCTACTGCTTGGAACTACATTTTAATTGATTCTTTATATGAACCATATTTGCAACTATTTTTATATAATAATACAGTTCTCAAAAAGCAGGACAGTTTTTTATGTTCAAAGGAATTTCCTCTCTGCAGAATTTATGGAGTAATTAATGAAGCAGTGTGGACGCATAATATCACTTATGTTTCAAGTGCGGGAAATAATGGCCCAAGCTTGTCCAGGTGGAATGACATCAAGTGTCATCGGTTAGTTTCCAGTTTTAGAAGTGGACTTGATTAAAAGTAAGCAAACATAAAAACCCCTCAGTTTACCCACTGTTAATTGGATTTCTACCGCATCCAAGACCCTGTTCACCGTAAATACACACCCAGGGAACTAAAATCTCACAGAGGCCTGCTGATGTGAGATTTGCTCTGAAGTGGAATGCGAAGTGGTTCGATGCGAATATAGATACAGCGCGTGGACACACAAGACCAGCTGCTCTGCTTTGAGAATGGAGGTGAAAGAAGGTGGAAATGAGGGTTTTGGTTGGTAGAAATGATCAAGAAAAGGGCTTTCCAGACAGAGTGAACAATATGAGTAATGATACTTTTTATTTATAGCGTATGACTACTTATTTATAGTAAGGTTTCTTCCTGTAATGTCTCGGGCCATGCTGAAAGAACCAGATGCAGAGGATGGGAACTTTTTGCAACTTTTGGTCTTTAGATATGATGCAGTGTTGTCGCATTTCCTAATTCTAGCACGGTTTCCATATTTTTCACTTTTAGTCCTTGTTCAGCCTATGATTGTTTTCAATCACTCAGTATCCTCTCCAATTGGTAATTAAAATCCTTAGAAGTAGATTCTTCAAATTAAGATATAGGAACCCTATGAAACTCACCTTCAAAAAATATGTGCAAAAGGATATTGTCTAGTTTATAACTGTTCTACAGTAGAAATAACAAGGAGAATATATACTTGTTTATTAATTTATTCATATAAAATTTACTAACCATTTCATTGAGACTTTTGGAAGCCAACAAAGGTATTTTTGTATTTTCATGTTATTCTTTGTGGACAGTTAGATTAACCAGATAATCTTAAATAGATTATTTTAGAAAACTGCTGTAATTAAGTTCTGTTTATTTGGGGTGTACAAGTTCTTTTTTTCTGCACTACCTTCTCAACCTTACAAGTGTTTTATGGACAATAGAAGCTCTAACACTGCTCCAAACACGCACCAATTTTTTGAAAGGCATTTTGTTTAATTTAGTCCCATTTTAGGGTCCCTTTAAAAATTTTAACAGATGGCTCTGGAAATTCAGCCAACAATGTTGTATCAAAAACTTGCTTGAATTGATCTAAAAATCCATAATCAGTGCTGAATCGGAACTTGTTTGCCCAAAGCAACACAGTCCCTGGCTGGCAAAGGTACACCATGGTGGCGAGCAGTTTGTCCAGATAGTAATGGTGGTAGACTACGTCAGAGGCCAGAATGTAATCATAATAACAAGCGGGCTTGGGGAAGTTTTGTTCCAGACTTTCCCCCCACACCAGTTCTTTCACTTCAGGCAGATGTGCTGTACGTTGCAGTGTGTTCTTTAAAAGGTTGTATTGAAGGTTTCCTAGGACATCAGGCAAATCCGTGGCCGTGACGTGAGCTCCTAAGAGAGAAAAAGTGTAAGTTACCCGGAAACATTTGGGCAATCAGAGTGGACGCACAGTTATACTCTCAGGAAGAAACAAAAGCAATAGGACTGGGCTCAACGTTGGCCCTCCTGACATACAGGCTGGACATGTTTGACGTATTTTCACTGGATAATTTTTCTGAGGCAGGAGTGGGGGCTGTCCCATGCTCTGTAAGATGTCTGGCAGTTTCTCTGGTCCCCACCCACATTACATTTTCCTAAAGGTTTTCTTTTCCCTGACCTGAAGTATTCAGCAACCAGTTTTCTTCCCACAAAGGATGATCTACTTTGTATAACTTTCACTCTTATCTGAATTCTTAGGCATTTTAAAGCTAGTGATGATGGTTCACAAAAATAGATCAGTAGATTAGTTTAAAAAAACAAAACAAAGCAAAACAAAACAAAACACTGTGGGCAGAAGTATGACAGATCAGTATCCACCTCTGCCCAGAGCCCAGGAACTCACAGCCTGCATTTTGGGTATAAATCTATGTTCACCTTGGATTAACTCACTTTTCCCCCCCCTTCAAAATGTTAGTTAAAATATATGCAACATAAAGAAAAAGATAGCATAACATAGTTATTTACAACAGGGATTTGAAAGTCACGCCTCCAAAACTTCAGCTTCATCACATGGTAATTGATGGACTGGACAAGCTATTTTACCTCTCTGAGCTGCAATCATTTTATCACTGTAGTAATTTTAACTCATGACATTTGAGGGCAATTCAATGAGTGAAATCACGGCCGAGTACCTAAACTGCGGCCTGTGATAAACCACATCATTGTTGTCACAGTAAAGGTCTGATGAAACAAGGTCAGGAATAAATGAATACACAAACCTAAAATGCTGGCCACAATGGAAACAAGGCCTGGTCCAGCACCAATTTCAAGGATTTTAGCATCTTGAAGATTCAATTCTTCTGTATGTTCCTCCAAATACTGGCACAAAGCCGTAGCCTAAAAAATATTTACAATTGTCACTTGGGCATTGGAACATTGGAAATCAGTAAGGACCCCAGTCCCTACCCCAAGCTAAATATTTTAGAACATGTTATTAATAGTTTCAGTTTATGGAAAGGTTCATCAGAATCAGCATATACATTTAATGACGTATTTAGACCTCTGGAATGTGGAAATTATAATATGCATCAATGGAAACAGGTTTGCTAAACCGCCTGGGTCAGAAGACCTCCATCAGACTCCAGGAAGTGGAAGATCAGCTTGTGTCTTGCAAATCAGGGCAGTGAGGCCTACAGGACAGAACTTGCTCTGGTGCGGTCATATCGAGCCTCCGCCTTCTTAAAGAATGTTATTTAAATGTCTTCTATGCCTCTCTTCTAGCCTCTGTCAAAATTCAAGAGGGCTAGAACTTAGTCTGCTATACTGGACAACTGGGCAGTTACTTTTTTAAAGTGGTTTCTCTAAAGAAACGCTTAGACTAACGGAACAGGGCTTTGCAAACTTTGGTGCACATGCAAATCATGGGGGGTGGGCCAGGTTCAGGACCCACGTCTTCTTGCAGAGGGTCTGGGTTGGGGGCTCGGGACTGCATTTCTAATAAGCTGCCAAGTGATGCCAGCACTCCTGGTCCACAGACCACACTTTGAGCTGTGGCGCAAGGAGATGGAGAAAAGATTATAGCCAATAAGTTGAGATAGCTTTTTATACAGAAAAATCAAACATCCCTCGGGAAAAAAGGGTAATTATTTGGGAACGGGGGTATAAATATTGGGAAGACAGGGTCACCTAGAGCTATCAAGAGGATATATGCTAGGAGGAATTTTCTTAAGAGAGAGTCTTGCCCTGTGAGATGCTGGCCTCACTGGGGTACTATCCAGAGACAAAGAAAGCTTTTCTCAGGAACAGCTACAAGTTTTGATGTTACAAACACTCCCCCACTCCTTCTTAGCCTTATCTGTAAGCTCTGAAAAGTGACCTTTTTCAGAGAGCTGCACTAGAAATCATACAAGAAAAGGGTGTTTTCCCACTTTGCATAAACCCTTCTTTTACAGTTTTCAGGGGTTTGAGGTCCCAAGGGAGGTCAGGGGTTGGTGCCTGAAAGGCGGAAGCCTTACGAGAATAAAAGAGGCCTTGGCTGGTGTGGCTCAGGAAATTGAACACTGGCCTGCAAACCAAAGGGTCACCAGTTTGATTGTCAGTCAGGGCACATGTCTGGGTTACAGGCCAGGTTCCCAGTTGGGGGTGCACAAGAGGCAACCACACATTAATGTTTCTCTCCCTCTCTTTCTCTCTCCCTTCCTCTCTCTCTAAAAATAAATAAATAAAAACTTCGAAAGAGACACCCTTAAAACAGAGACACAAAATTTGAGAGTAAAAATGGTGGGGAAACTATACCAGGCAAACACTAAGATCCATAAAATTTTATTAAAAAAAGAAAGAAAGAAAAGCTGCCCAGTGGACAAATACCTTTTTCCATTCCTAATCTCTGCTACCCCTGCTACGGTTGTCTATTTGCCAAATATATTATAATAGGAAGCTGAGAAGTAGTTTGGTGATTTTCCCACTTGTTGTTAAACCCAAGAAAAAGTATACGAACAATGAAATCATAGACGCAGACAACAGCATGATGATTACCAGAGGGAAATGGGGGTGGGGGAGGTCGCAGAGAATACAAGAAGGATAAACGGTGATGGAGGAAGACTTGACTTGGGCTGGTGAACATAATACAATACACAGATGATGTCTTATGGGATTTTATACCTGAAACCTATATACTTATTAACCAATGTCACACCAATAAGTTCAATAGAAAAGAAAAGAAAAGCAAAGAAAAATCTTTGTTTGAAAGAAGTCACACTTCTATATATAAGAGGTAAAAATGGAGCTTGCTTGGTTTGAAGGAGCGAGAAGGGGTGAAGCTTTAAGAGTGGAGCCCCTTGGCTGTCCGTCCCTCCTCCTGCTCCCCGCTTGCACTTGCCAGTACCCCAGATCATCCAGGAGCGGTCCACGGAACCTCGAATCAAAGCTACTCATCGTATGTGGAGTCACGGGATCTGAGGTCTGTATCACGTGGGGTCTGTGAGAAGTGCGGAGGCACAGCCCCTCCCTCCCCGCCCCCAGACCCCCTGAATAAGAATCTGCATTTTAACGAGATCCCAGTTTGGTTCGCATCCACGTGAAAGATGGAGCTGTTGATTTGGGGCCTCCCTAAGCAATGGAAATAACAACAACAATGCTGGCTTTCAAGGCCACTGACCCAGCCTGGATGTGCACCGCGTCCCCAGTGCGACCGCTTTACCAATTCATGAACTTTTTTTCATTAATTTAGTGACTCATTGCTATTGCTAATATTACATCAACAGTTAACAGCTAACATGAGCTTGGGTATATCGCTTCATTGAACCCTCACGACCGTCTGGGGGACTGGACATTAACCCTGCCCCCTGCTTGAAATATGGGAATGAAGGCCAGTGGAGCCGGAGTGAATGTCCATGATCACACAGCCAGGGAAGAGCAGGTTTACTGGCTCTAAGTTCAGAATGTTTCCCCCATTTCGGCACCATCCTCACAGGACTGTTGCAGGGAGAACATGAGTTCCAGCCATGCTTCCCAAGCGTTTCTACCCGAACATCGACAGTGTGAACAAGAAATGAGCTCCCAAGGGTCTGCAGGAGAGGCCCCAAGGTACATGCTACAAAGCCTAAACTCTCAAGATGAGATTTCTTTTTTTCTTAATAATTCCCATGAATTTTTCATCCTCCTTCCTGATACATTCAAGTTTATGTTAATGTAAAGAATAATGTTTCAGGAATATAGCACAGAGGGAAATCAACGGTTATGGGAGAGATGCTATGTATTTGTGGAACCCACGCACACCCCCCATACCCCTAGAGGCAGGTCAACAACTGTCCCTCAGCTGGAGAAACACAGAACGTTAAAGTATTTAGCGAATTGTCCCAGGCAGCACAGATGTAGAAGGGTGTTACTATTGTCCCCAGAAATCCGGCCATCCCAGCACATTTGTCTCACCCCTGGCCACACCACCGCTCCATAACTCTCTATTGATTCTTGAATGACAATCTTCTTGCCAGCAAACAGATAATACTCCTGAGTGTAGCTGGCATAATCTGTAGGAACAAATGTCTGGAGGCTCTCAAGAGACGGCTCTATGTTTTTAAAATCTGTGGAGCAAAAAACAGGTTTCATGATTTGTTGATTCAGTGCAAATGCATACCTAGTACAATAGGTAAGATGGAAACAGATTGAGAATTCTTTCAAAAAGAGCTGATGCCATCAATGACAATGGCTGCAAATTAGCACAAAACAGTGATATGGAGTGACAGGGACACAAAATGCAGATGTGACATTTTTATCATGTGATGAAATGCCAAAGAACACCCTGCATCCTTCCCCCTATTTAGGAGATGACATAAAAGGTGTTGCTCCATCCACACACTGTTTTGACGACAGGAGAAAGCTAAAGGGCACCAGGAAAATGTCACAAATGGGCTGCCTGTGTAAGGAAGACCTGGGCAAACGTGGACCTGACTATTTTTAGGTCTTGAAGTAACATTCCCACATGTTGGCTGGGGAGCGTTCCTTGAATCCTTCCTACATCGGCTCCTCAAAAGGTACAGGTCACCCGAAGAGGAGCCAGCCCCACGGTCCAGGGGCTGGTTGTCAGATGAGCTCAGACTATTAAGTTACTTCTGCTTTAAATACTTCTTTACTCTCATGACCCACTCTGGCAGCTCCCAAATATCACATAAAATGAGAGGAAAAGAGCACCTGTTTGGAGGAGGATACAAACAGAGAGTGAAGGGTGGTGGGTCTTTAAAGACACCGACTCTGGAATCGCCCCTGAGAGGCAGGCACGACAGGCTAGCTCAGGTCTCTGCCCTGGAGAGTTCGATGTCACTGCTCTGCAAACCGGAACAGTACGGAAACTTGGAGTAAGCATGTAGAATTTTTACCCTTTGATCATGTCTGTTGAATCTAATTCCATGCTTATAATTTGCATGCCTTTGTATGTCTTTTCATTTTGTTTCCCTCGAAATTAATTTTTGTTGTATCGCCACCCCCCACCCCGCCCCAAAGTGTCAGTTTGCAGCAGTTTGGGGAAAAGGTCTTTGACCATCCTGTGAGCGAAGAGACTGGTTTATAACCTGGCATAAATGCGTGCCCAGCCCTCAGAGTGCGGCCCTCGCCCACAGATTCAGACTTAGTGCGCTGCACCCCGGAAGGAGAATTCTTGCCCCGAACCCAAAGGTGAGTTTCCAGAGACCAGGGACTGCACTGCGCCTCTATGGGAAGCTGCTGACATCTAATGCCACCAACTCCATATTTATGAATGACCAAGAGGCCCTGCCTTCGCTCAGAGGGCGGGGAGGCTGACTCTGAGTTTGGTCTCAGAGACAATTACAAGGCAGAGGAATAGACCGTGGTGACTGGTAAATATTCGGTGACCAGTTTGAGGTAAGAGGAAGAAGCACCGATTTGTAGGGTTTGACGATAACCATGGGGTAAACCCCTCCCCACCCTGTTCATTTCAAACTACCAGTAAAATGTCACCAGGAAAGGCTGTGCAGCAGCGCATCATCATGGAGTATTTCTGCCACCCAGAAACAAGGGACCTGAATGGCCTCGAGAGCATAACTAATCATCAAAGGTACTAAAATAATTCATGATGAGTCATATTTATGACCTCAGGTTTTTTTTTTTTTTTTTAAATAGATACCTTTGCCTTTCATATAACTGGTTTAATTGTACCATTTATATAACTTAAATTTCAATAATGGTTGTGTTTAATAATCAACTCACCAAATACCTGAAATTCAGGAGCTGGTACAGGCCAGTTGGTACAGGGCTGTGCGTGTTCTCAGGACCAGACAGCATCAGGTACTCACGCTGGCTCCTGCAGGGTCCTTCCCTTGCCCCACCCCCCAGTACAGCGCCCAGCAGTTCACCCCTCCCTGCCTCCCACCTATCACCAACCAGGGGCTCTCAGGACTGCGGGAAAGTCAGTGGGCTGATTTTTGAATGGCTCATCATTTCACAGGTTAATAAACTAATATTTATACTTTCTCAATCGGCATTGCAAAGAAACATGGGCATATAAGTATACTCCCATAAGACCTTTTTATGCTCTACAAAGAAATTTATGTTTATCACACATTAAATATTGTCATTTATTGGATCTGTGCTAGCCTGATTGTTTTAGAGGGATTAGGTTTTAGAAACATGTAGAATTGCATTTTTATGTAAATAGTTTACTAAAAATAAATAACATCCTAGTTTAGCAGAGTTGGAACATAATTATACCACGTGAAATGATTATAGATATCACAAATACTGTATCTTGGCTTTTACGACATTTTTTGTCATGTCTATCTCTTACTAACTACTAGGTCCCAGTCTAGAAATGCAACTCTAATTGGTCCCATTGTCCTGATGTGAAAATACACTTTGCTTTACAAGAATCCCATATACGACAGAGCTGCCAGGAATTATGCTTTGGTAAAAAGCAGAAACTAATCTATTTTTCATTTCTCTTTAAAGGTTCTTGTTGCAGAAATATACACGCTTCGATTTATACACAATATAAAACAAGTTTGTGGATTTTGATAAGTAAATAATGATGCTTTGGCTGGAATACAGGCATTTTCCTAATGAGCTTCATTACACAAACAATTTAGATGGATGTTAACTAGACTTACTATAGTGATCATTTCAAAATATATCCACATATCGAATCACTTTGTTGTACACCTGAAACTAATATGTTACATGTCAATTATTTCCCAATAAAAAGTCATTTAAAAATCTAGAGTTAAAAGGAAACACAAATTCATGCCACAGCCATTAGCTGGAAAATGCCATCGCCAGGAAAACAACTGAGAAGGTGTTGAAGTGACGATGGTTACCTCCTGCAGGTCCATGGGTGCCGTCTTTCTGGAGGGTCTTCTCCTCTGTCTCGAACCAGCCATCGGGGGAGCCCAGCCCTTCCCCAAGGCACCCAGACTGCTGCTCGGAGTTCAGACATGCGTCCATAACTGGTGCGGCTGGAGAGCAGACAATTGGACAAGACCCGAGTCGCTCAGCCCAGCCTTCCCGAGTCTCCCGGAGGGCTCTAAAGGGTGCAGCTTATCGCCTTAGCATCTGCTGAGTGGAAAAGGACACCAGCTTTTCAGCTTAGTTCCCTGGGCCAGCAAAGCAGCCAGCCACTCAAGGAGCTGCCATCCTGGTTATGCAGAGCCAACCAGAGGGAGACCGTTCAACCTGACCAAGCCGATTCTGGGCATGAAGAAAAGCAAAAAAAAAAAAACAGAGCCATTGGAGCTGGGGAGGCAGGCATGATGTTTCCAGGGTCTAAAGTCCACTTCTGATAACTTTAGGAACTGAATCCTCATAAAGAACAGCTGGCCTAGCAATATGACCATTGGGAGTGCCTTGTGGGATGAAATACCATGGGTGAGGAGCCAGGGTTTGGAGCAAAGGCAGAGCTGCTCCCTTTTCATCTGAGGCTTTATTGCAAGACAGGAGAAAGGCCAGCTTCGGGTCCCCACCCTAACACTAACATTTCCTCGTTGTAAAAAGGGGGGATAATAATACCTGCCTATCTCCTAGGGCCGTGGCGAGAAACAGGCGAGCAGAAGTGATTACCACGGCATGGGAAAACTCTTCCCAGTTCAGAAAAGGGGACCTGGCTGCTGGGATCTGTGTCAAAATAGTAACCCCCGACATTGCTGCAGGACAAATCGTATTGTTGCCAAGCACGTTCCAGTGCTTTACATGGATTGATTCATCTAATCCTCACAACAAACCCTATAAAGTCGATGCTATTATTATGCCTCTTCTCAGAGGAGAGAAATTCAGGCACAGAGAGATGAATAAGCAGCTGCAGTGCAGGCAGCTGGCTAGTGGCAGAGCGGGGAATCAAACTCGGGACACAGCCTGAGTCGGCCCTGCCTTTCCTAGCTGAATTTGTCCTGAAGTGACCCACAGCATTTCCCCAGCACAGTGACATTTTCTAGTCTTTTTTTACAGAATGTGAATAGATTTCCTTGCTTGCCTTTACCAGTCTGTATTTTCCACTCACACTCGAGTGGCCTGTCATCATATTGTTTCAGCCAATGTTGGGTAGCAAGTGGCCACACCTGCCACGTTGGGACTAAACTGGCTGCCCCAGAAACCAGCAGGAAACACAGGCATTCAGGAGCTGGCCTGCTCCAGTGAGCAAACAAAGCTCAGGAAAGAGCGCCAGGCTCTGCGGTGCGGGCAACCCCACCCCACACCTGTAGAAACTGAAATGTGCCTCACATTCATGAGCAATGGGGATTCGAGCAAATGAGATTGCTGTGAAAGCACTTTAACATTTTCATTGGCTCTAGAATCATATGAGCAAACATTTGCCCCAATTCTCCAACTCACCAAACCAGCCAAAAAGTGCTCTGCTGCTCTGTGCTTTGTAGAAGAGTTTTCCCTTGAAGATACTTGCCCCTTCCTTTCAACTTTCCTCTAACTCCAAGAAGTTTCCCCTAAAAGATAGCAGGATGGTGGCTTATGAGTCCATGGAGCATCTTTGGTGCAGAAGACTCAGTGCTGTTGTGAGAAGCCTGCATTTGGACCTCGGCTCTGTCATGCAGTGTCTTTGTTGAAAATGTAGGTAATGGTGATACCTACTTCACATGGTGGTTGTGAGAGTTCGGAAAAGTAATAAAGTAATCTGTGCAAAGACCACCACAATATCTACTGTGATCATCATCTCCAAAGCTGGAGAAGTCATGCAACAAGACACTCTGTACTGGACTCCTGTCCAACACCGTGGAACTCTGAACATTAAGTTTAAGGCATTTCTTCATTTTGCATACAAGCTAAGGAGAATTATTTCCCTTGTGAAATGAAGTGACTGCCTCCCCAAGCATTATAGTTGACGTGAGAAATCAATTTCTTTCCCAAAGACAGCTGCTCATTGAAAAACAACCTAGAAGGTATCTATAGTAATCTGTCTAGCGTGCATTATTAGTTTGACATTAGTTCATTATCATATGCTACGTATCATATATTAATACATTTAATAAAGAATTGGGAAGTTTTTAAAAATGACTCCTTGTTAGTACATACCTTCAAAATAATTTTGAACTGTTAGTTTAAATATATCTTTACCTTATGGAGCAGAAGAGATTTGAGATTCCTGTGTACCCTTTAATCCCCAATGTTTTATATAGATCTGCACCTAAAAGGATTAGCATTTTATGAACAAAAGCCAGCCAGTGGAAGTCCAAGTTATTTAGGGTAGCATTACCCACCAGTACTCAGACACATTGCTTTGCTAGAATTTCCTCTCTCTCTCCCTCTCTCTCCCTCTCCCTCCCTCTCTCTCTCTTCCTCTCTTTCTCTTTGAGTTTCTCTCTCTCTCTCTCTCTCTCTCTCTCTCTCTCTCTCTCACACACACACACACACACACACACAATCCTTGCAACATGAAATAGAATCACCCTCAAAAGGTCCAGAAAACCACTCCAGCAGAGCAGAGACTGCCCTCTATGGTATCCTGTGATGTCATTTGAAATGTGGGCTTATGTTACACTTTTTTTAAAAGGTGGGGCTGGGTAGTTGAGAGTGTTATGGACCTGCAAACCTTGTGTTCATTAGCCAAATTTCTGTGGCTAAAGGAAGAGGTGTGCCTGTTGCCGATTCTGTCTTGGACCCTGATTCCCAGAATCAGGTAGTGAAAACGTGCAAGGAAGACCTGAGCACAGTCTCTACATAAGAAGGGACATGAGTAACGGCTTCAAGTCCCATAAGGGTTATTTAGTAGGGGAGGCAGTGAGTAGGAAATCAGAAAATTTCTGCAAAGGAAAAAGCAAGCTGTTATAATTTATTTAATAGAAATAGGGGCAGTTAAAGGGAAAGAGGAAGAGTGTTTGTTCATTTTGGAAGCCTGGGAACCCTTAAAATAGAATACAGGGCATGTAATTTAAATCCTCAGGCAAATAGGAATTAAATAATCATTCACATTTATGAGGGACTATATTTAACCATTGAGCCGAATGAATGGTGATTTAGCCCGAGTAGATATAATAGCCTATTTTATTTTTAGTTTTACCCAACATTGGTACTTTATATTTGTTGGCTTTAACTCCAGATCTCTGTGTGGCTCTGCTGTGGTCCTATGACTATCAGACCTTTCTCACTCCCTTAAATTGAAGGGAGGTGACCTGGAGGCTTTCTCAAATCTGTCATCCTATTATTTTTATTATTTAACAAATAGTTCACATCTATGATCATGTCCTGCACTTTAGTAACTTATTTCCACCAGATGTAGTGTAGCAAAAGGCAGTTATCATCACAACTTGCTAAATAACTTTTGAAAATTGATTGCAATGTATATGAATATATGTATGTACATTTACACACACACACACACACACACACACATACATTTACTCTATGAGCTTTAAGAATGAAAAATAGAACAAAGAGGAAATTTTTAAAAATCTCCTTAAAGTACCCTATCTGGAGAAGTAAGCCAGACTAACATTTTTTGGTATCAACTTTTAGGCAATTTTTTTTTTTCTTTTTTTTTTTTTTTTTTAATTTTATTGTTGTTGTATTACATCCATCCCCTTTTTGCTCCCCTCTGTCCAATTTTTTTAAGTGTAAGTTTAATAAAAAAGCTATTTTACTGAAAATGGAACTGGATGAAAATATGTACCTTTTTGACCTAGAATGGAATATCCTATTATTGTAAAAGTTTATAATACTTCAAAAACCATCTTTCAGGTATCTGCTTTAAAAAATAAGCCAGAACTCCACTGCCTGGAGCTGGAATAAGTTTGGTCCGAGGTTCCCAATTATTGGACTATGATGGGCCACACCAGAACTACCTGGAATGCAGACTCTAGGCCCCTAGAAATTCCTGTTCAAAGGTCTGAGAAAGCTTAGAAGTTGGAACTCGCAGTCCAACAACTGTTCCCTATTGTGTCTGCAGCACTTAGCCTGTAGTAGACATCAATCTATAGGGCGGGGGACACAAGCATTGTGTTCAGATACTTGAAGTGCCATCCATGAGGAGGGATTAGGCCTCCTGCATGGCCCTGGAAGACACGCTGATGAAGTAAGCTTCCAGGAAGCAGAATTGGGCTCAATAGGAAAGAACTTTCTAACAAGCAGAGCAATGGAACAGTTGATCTCAGGGAGTCTAGCCTCATGGAAACTGGGCCATATTTGAAGTCAGAAGATAAAAATTTGGATCAAAGCTTTATACAAGGTCACTTTCTCTGCCTTTCTCCATCAGTGTAGACCTCTGATCTATTACTGGGCTTTTTCCAACGGAACCCGTCTCTCTTGGCCAGTGGTTCTCACACTGGAGAAATCCTCTCTTTCTCCCAGGGACATTTGGCAATTTGGAGACGTGTTTGCTTGTCACAGATGGGGTAGCATGCCACTGGAATCTAGTGCATAGAGACGAGGGAGGCTGCTAAACATTCTAAGTTTCATGGCATAGCCCCCACAACAAACAACTGTCTGACTCAAAATGTCAAGGTTGAGAAGCTCTGGCGTGGACAATAAATCCAAGTTGTCATGCAGCATGAATTCTAATCTCCATGCCGCACATGCCGTCTACTAGCCAGGTGATCCCTGTCTCCTCTGTCTCAGAGTCCTCACCTAATACCTGCCAGATTCCGAGCTACCTCTTTCCCTAGATCCAGCATGGCAGCCCCTGCTTCACCTGCTTTCTCCTGGGAGAACCCCCAGAGACAGCATCTGAGGGAAATGTTTTATTTGGGGAGTGAGTGAGGGAAAATAATCAAGGGTAAGTGCAGAAGCCAGTAGAGAGATTTCTATGAAGCCAGGGGGAGATAAAAACTTACACCCACGGGGAAAGGCTGGGAAATGAGGCAAACCACACACTTCAGAATCATCCCATTGCAGGTTCTGAGAGCTTCTGGGCTATTTTGCTACAGGTCCATCTCAGTACAGGGGCAGAGACGAGCAGCCCCAGCACTGGGGTACCTCTGAAAGATGTGGGGTGTGACAACACCTGCTATGGCCCCATGAAATGTTGTTATTCTTTTACACAATTGTACAGTCAATGAAGTATTACCCATCTGAAAGAATATGCATGGTGCCTAGCAGGTCATGATGGTTGGTAAGCAAATGTCTTGTAAATTGCTTGTCATTCAAGTAGAGGGCTAAAAAACAGTGTTTGTTGGAAGGATTCTGACCCGCTCACTGAAGCAAACGGGAGCACTGAGTAGGGAGGCTTGATAAAGAGCCCAGACCTGCTGTGGCCCCAGAGATGTCAGCAGCCAGCATTCATGGACTTTTCATTATACAGTGCTGCTAGTGGCCTCAATGGCAGTCACCTTCCAGCCCCGTGTCACTGTGCTCAAGATCTAAGATGTGGGGGGAAATCTTTTGATTGGTGGAACTTGATCATCAGATCAGCCCTACAGTCAGGGCGGGGTGGTGTGAAAAGCACCCGCCGAATCATGAGGGGTCCAGCTGGCAGTTCAAAGAAGGGACGCCATGCCTGGCAGACCCGGGTTAGCTGTGGGTCTTCTCTTCTTCCTGGCCACGGTGGGCAGGCACACTTCCTGATTTTGATGAACACAGTTTCAAAATGGAAACCCGTCATCTCTAAAATGGATGGTAACCTCAGTTCTCATTGGCTGCTGCCTCTAGAGAGAATGGAGTTCTTCTCCAAACCCAAACCTCTAGGCGATGTTCATTTCTTCACTAGCTGCGCACCCCAATTGGCATGTAACCCCACGTGACCTTAGGCAACAACTTGATTGGCTGTCATCACAGCGTGCCCTGGATTCTAGTCCCATCCCAGAATATGAGAGAGAGGCTCGTTGTTTTCCACGTGATCTTCCCCCAAAGCTCCCTAAAGTAAGGGTTGATGATCCAATGTAAGAGCTGTCCACCATGCTTACTTATTAGGGAGAATGTGATGGGGATTCCTTTCCAAAAAGGTGGGGTTTCTTGAACTAGTTGTTTCTTAGTGACCCCGGGAATCACTAACATTCAAGAATATGTGTGATTTTCACTATGTTATACAGAAACTATTTGGTGGTAGCAAAGTGCAATCCCAAAACGTCTGGCCCTTCAATTATCTGGTAACACAATGGCTCAAAGTTCGTAATCCTCTCTGTCAAACGATTTAGGGCTGCTGCACTGCCTCTTGCTACCAGACTTGGGGGAGCCCCTCAGAGCACCAGGGGAAAGGGTCCATTGATGCTGCTCTGGGTGACGTGGTGTCAAGATTCAGACCAGGTAGCGTTGTAGAAGCACCAGACACAAAAATCTCTGCAGTAGAATCAGGAACCGGGACTCTACTCGTCTTGGCTTGGGCTGGTGCGTGAAGACAAGGGATTCCTTGTCATGCTAAAGAGAGAACGTCATCCAAAATTTTCAAGTTGGTGTTTGGGCAGGAAAAAAAAAACCCAAAACATTCAAGCAACTCTTGAATTTGGCCAAACTTGCAGAAGAAGAATTTATTTCTGTTTCATTTTAAATGCCCTTTATATAATGAAAAACGGTACCAGCAAAGGAGAATATGAGTGAAATAATTCAGTACATTTGGAAAGAGAAAGTGAAGTAATAGCCATTTCATTTAAAAAGTAGCACAAGCCTGTCTGTGTCTAAGCATTTGAGAGGGCACTTAAGCCGATGGAAAGGCATGGCTTTTCATAATTTTCTGCCTCACAAATAGGCTCTGACAGGAAGCCAATGAATAGCCTTGGCTGCATGTATTTGGGAGAAGAGGTATACTTAGTGGTTTGTTTTTATTTTTATTTTTTCCAAGCCGGTTCTTAAAACAGATTACCCTTCAAAGTAATTTTATTGTTATTTTAGAAAAACATTCAACTATAGTCATTGAGGACTTGTAATTGTCAGGGTTCATGTCATCAAAATAGCCAAAGATGCTTTGGAGCTGAGGTATAAACCTGTGATATTCGTTACTCAAAAGAAAGTCATGTTTGGGAAACAGGTTTAGTTAAAAAAAAAAATGATCAATGCTGACCAAAACTGTCTATAAAATAATGGTTAGTTTGCTAATAACATTCTTTCTAATTTGATATTTAATAAATGATAATTTTCAGAAATTCACCTTAATCTTAGAATAGATGGAACCAAAGGAATATCCAAGAACAGAGAAAAAAAAAATCTCTTTCAGTAATTCAGCTTTGAGAGGAGCAATGGAGAATGATCTCTCAGTTCCAGTTTTATTGTCAGACCCTAAACAGGAAAGACTATGACAACTCTTCCAACTCTCAGCCAGAAGCAGATGCTTCCAGTGTCATCCAAATTGTCATCTGCTGCCTGCAAATGGCACTTTTTAGAGGGGCTTAGTGATACTTAATCATACTCTGATTTTAGCAACAGCCGTTGACCTGTGTTCAGAAAGATGATGTTTTTTTTCCCCCCAACAGATTTCTACTAGGAAAGAATGTTTACCTGATGGAGCTATTCTGGGATGTACCATAAGAGAGAATTGTTTCTCCTTATTCCAGGGCAGACTCCACTTGAAAAATACATGTTCTCATCTGGGGCTCCCCCGCCATGGATTTGGAGGAATATGTTGAATTATATCAGTAGGAATCCAGGTGAAAAGGAGTGAGAGAGACATGGCAAAGCCAGGAAAGACAAGCAGGCTCATGGGAGCCTAGGCCTCTCATTTTCCGACTGTCACATTTCCAGGTTCGGTTTCCTTAATCTGATAGGGATGATAATGCCTTTCCCATACCCACTTCATAGATTCCTCTTCAAGTGAGGCAAAGTATATGAAACAGCTTTGAAAACTATAGAGCCTATGGAAGCACCATCATTAGTTTATTCAAGAGGAATTTGGATTCTATGATATGTGGGTATCAATAAAGTTACAAAAGAAAATAAGAGTTCATTTATTTCCAGCCACATGGCTGGATGAAGCTGGTACAGGTATTCCTTCCTATTCTCAACACACAAAACACCAAATGAAATATTTTCAAATTTTCTGTAGAAAAACATATCAAAGCTTGAAAGAACAAACAATCCCTAGATGCCATAAATAAAGAGGGCAATCAAAGCCACATTGAAAATGAATGAATTCATGCCACCACAGTCCTGGAGCCCATTAGACTTGGGTGTAGGCTCTGAAATCCAAGTGCAAGGGTTTTAATGTGTTTAGGAACAGAAGATATGTCCTTGGGCCAATAGGACAAAAATCTGGAACTAGGATAAACCCAGGTTTTGGGGGAACTGTGTATAACCTGGGAAGAGCTCTAAGAAAAAAATTTAATTGGGTACAAAAGTAATATTTATTTAAAATGAGAAATTACCCAACATAACGAAATTTTAAACCAAAAACAGAAAGCATTTAAAATGTAATGCATTAATAATATGTTGCCATATAATAAATATTTATTATATAATAATATATTAAATATTATATTAACTTCCTGAAACACTTAAAAAATATTACTTCCTAAAATTTTGGCTGTCAACTTTTTTTATTACTTCATAGAATAACAATATAGCATCTCTCTCTTTATATAGAAAATAAAACATTTAAAAAAGATTTTTCTTCAGGTATGGCTAATTGAAATGTATTATATGTAATTAATGATATGTTGATAAAGTTTCTTTTGCTTTACAACCTATGATTGATAATGCCATGTGACTTTTTAGGGTTGTTGTCAACTTTGCTTCTTTCATGTATAAGTTGTAAGATTGTAGGATATTTAAATTTTTCTTATGAAGAGACTAGTTGTAAATATTCGTTGAATTGACAGCACTCATTAACCAGACTGTGATCTATGCAATTTCTTGTAGTAAATTAAAGTTTTCATTTTTATTTTCTTCTTCACTGTTAGAATCTAATATTAAACAGAAGTTTAATCTTTTTTCCCAGTATGTTCATATTTCATTCCTTTTTTGTTAGCTAGTAGAAGAATTATGTTTATGGACTTGAGCTCCAAGGAGCACAAGGAGAAAAAACAATAATGCACCTAAATTCATGGGACAGATCTGACAAAAAGAGGAAGGACAAGCATCCTTCTCTCACTCACACGCACACAAACACACACACACGGAGAAACACACATATATACGGAGAGAGATTAAATATAAGGAAGTTAAAGAAAAACGGAAATGGAGGCTACAGGCTGAGTACAGCCCAAGACTAAACACTAACAGGCATGTAACCTAAACGTAAGCTGTCCGGATTTCCCTGAAATGCTGGCTCTGACATTAAACACAGTCCCGTTACTATGAGATAGAAGGAACTGAATGCCTCGTTATCATATTCACCAATAATGACATCTTCTTTCAATAGCTGTTGACTAGATCTTCAGCAAGAAAACTCAGCCTAAACCTAAGCTTTCCAGAGTCAGCAGGACTTACTGCTTCCCAGCCAATCAGCCTCAGTGAACTGCCACAGCGCTATCCCCCTGCAGGAAAGGTGAGTTTCTAGGAACCAGTCATGACAGGGGGGCAACCTGTCTCCTCTTCACGTTTCCTTTATAAACCGAGAGCTAATTGCTGAGAGCAGTTTATATCACTTTGGGTTTGTTTTATTTTTAAACTTAAAAAAAGTTATTTATTATTTCTAGAGAAAGGGGAAGGGAGAGAGGCATCAATGTATGGTTGCTTTTCACCTGCCTCCAGCTACAGACCTGGCTGGAGACCTGGCTTGCAGCTGTTTATGTGCTCTGGCTGGGAATGGAACCAGTAACCTTTGGTTTCACAGGCCAACGCCTTATCCACTGAGCCACCAGCCAGGGCTCACTTTGGGTTTTGAAGTCACCTTGTTCACAGTTTTATTTCTCCCTCAAAAAGATATTCATATAAAGTATAGTGCTCTGAATTATTTTGCTGATATAATGTTCCTTGCTTCAAGAAGCCTAGGACAGAAAACTGAGTGACCAGACAGGGGGCTGAGTGGGCGTGGCCATGGAGTCCCTGCCAGCTGCGCTGCGCTGGGGAGCAGGGGTCCCCCCCGGCGCCCCGATTTCAAATACCACGCAAGGGGTGTTGCCTACATATCCATATACTGGCTGAATTCTTCTTCCTTTTTTATCCTCACCTGACGACTTGCCTGCTGATTTTAGAGAGGAAGGAAAGGAACAGAGAGAGAGAGAAAAAAAACATCCATGTGAGAGAGAAATATCCACTGGTTACCTCTGGCACACCCCCTAACTGGGAATCGAACTGCGACCCAGGCTTGTGCCCTGACCAGGGATCAAACCTGCAACCTTTTGGTTTCAGGGAGGTAACCCAGCTGAGCCACACAAGCCAGGACTACTGGCTGAATTACTGACAAGTGTTTATTGTTGAGCTAATCAGAAAAAATAAGTCTACCTTCGTTGTTAAAAATAAATAAAACAAACCTATTTGTGTAATTCCTCCCTTTAACAGATTAGAGGAGAAAAACAATATGCTACTCTTAAAAGATACAGAAACAAGATTTGGCACAAATCAGCATCAATCATAATTTTTTAAACATTTAAAACACAAGGAATTTCTTTTCCTTTTTTTTTTTTTTTGAAGATTTTATTTCATTATTTCTAGAAAGAGGGGAAGGGAGAGAGGCAGAGAGGGAGAGAGACATCAATGTATGGTTGCCTTTCACCTGCCTCCAGCCACAGACCTGGCTGGAGAGCTGGTTTGCAACCTGGTTATGTGCCCTGGCTGGGGAATCGAACCAGCGACCTGTGGGTTCGCAGATCGGCGCCTTATCCATCGTGCTACCAGCCAGGACTGAACCCCAGGAATTTCATTAATATGTCTTACTCTCTGAAAACCCACAGCCACACATAATATTATATGGAGAAAAACTGACAAAGAAAAAAAAAACAAAGGAAAAAGCTGTCTGCTATCACTCTTCCTATTTTGCATTGTGAAGGTCTGGATAGTAGAATAAAAGCAAGGAAATGAAGTAAAAAATATAAGGTTTGAAAAGAAAGACATAAAATTTCATATGATACAAATTTCTATGTGGAATATTCAGTACAGTCTCTAAACAAACTGTTAGAACTAATAAAAGAGTTCAAGTTTGTACAAGATCATGTACAAAAACAATATTATTAGACCATCACAAAAAGTGAGAGAGGCCAATTTAAAAAATATCCCATTTGCAATATAACAAGTATTGTAAGATAATAACAAATCTATTGAAAGTTGATACATTTTCTTTCTCAAGATTTTTCTCTTTAGTTGGTGGAGAAACAACTCCAAGTAAACACTCCCATTATAGTGGGACAGAAGTAATATGAGCTATCATAAACTGCCTTGTTATGACATTTGCCAATAATGACACCTTTCTTTCTATGGTTGGTGACTAGATCTTAGGCAGGAAAACTTGGCAACTTCTGGAGCTTCGTGTATTACCTTTCCCCTTCTCCTTCTCTTCCTTCCTCTTCTCTTTGTTTTCTTTATTGCAGTCTTCAGTTAAAGTTCACCACAGTTTTATTAGTTATATCAAAATAAATGGAAATAAAAACTTAAAGCAGAATGTAAACTGGGGAAGTTTTGCAAAATCATAAACAATTCTTGGTGCTTCCAGAGACAGAAAGCTTGGAAATGGACCCACACTCTCCCTCAGAGAGGGAAAGTTGAGAACCTTTGGAATTAAAGTTGACATTTGCTGCTTCTTGTCTCTTAGATTCCAAATGCTATTGTCACTACAATGAGAAATTGGTCTCTTTTTAATTATATCATCAATAGGACTCTTTGACCAAAGAAAAAAGAGATAAGATTGTGCATGTGTATGCATGTGATCGATCGTATGTGTGCTGCTAAGAGACTACCAATGCTACCTGACATATGTGTACAACTGTTTTTGTTTATTTGTTTGTTGTTTTTAAAGATCTGAATTTTTTTTTAAAGATTTTATTATTTTTAGAAAGAGGGGAAGAGAGAGAGGTAGAGAGGGAGAGAGACATCAATGTATGGTTGCTTTTCATCTGCCTCTAGCCACAGACCTGATTGGAGACCTGGCTTACAACCTAGTTATGTTGCCCTGGCTGGGAATCAAACCTGCGACCTTTGGGTTCACAGCCGGCGCCTTATTGTACAGTTGTTTTTTAGTTCTCAAAACCACTTCATAAATATTATCTTGGTTGATGCTCTTAACAATTTTGTGTGAGCCTCAGAAAAGTTATCAATACCAGAGAAAAGAATAGGAAGAAAGTTTCAGTTAGTCATTTCTTTAAGGGCAGCAGGATGCTCAGAGGACAGAAATCTTTATCTGAATGGAAAGAAATATAATGAGCCAAATAAAAACAAACTTCATGAAGAAATAATTGATAAGCTGGACTTCATTAAGATTCAAAACTTCTGTTCTGTGAAAGACAAATATACACCAGGAGAATAAGACAGGTCACAGACTGGGAGAAAATATTGCAAAAGACATAGCTGATAAAGGATTCACCCAAAATATACAAAGGACTCGTAATACTCAACAATAACAAAGAACTCAATTAAAAATGGGCCAGAGACCTTAACAGACCACTCACCAAAGAAGATATACAGATGACAAATAATCATAGAAAAAGATGCTTCACATCATGTCATCATGAAACTTCCAATTAGAACAACAATGAGCTACACAACATGCACATTAGAGTGATCAATGCTGATGAGGATGTGGAGCTGTAGGAACTCTCATTCGTTGCTCGTGAAAGTACAAAAGTGGTCCAGCCGATTTGGCAGACCATTGTCAATTTCTTACAAAACTCAATATACACTTACCGTATGATCCAGCAATCATGTTCCTTGGTCTTTCCCCAACGCAGTTGAAAATTTATGTCCACCCAAAAACTGGCATGTAGATTTTTTTAGCAGCTTTATTCATAAACTCATAATTGCCCAAACTTGGCAGGAGCCAAGATGTGCTTCTGTAGGCGAATGGATAAATAAACCGAGATATATCCAAATGATGGGATATCATTAAAATGCACAAAGGAACCTTAACTGGATATTACTAAGTGAAAGAAGCCAATCTGAAAAGGCCATATACTATGGGATTCCAACTGTATGACATTCTGGAAAAAGCGAAACTATGGAAAGGTGAAAAAGATCAACGGTTGCAGGGGTTAGGGGAGAGAGGGATGAGCCGGTGGAGTACAGTGGATTTTAATTGGAGTGAAACTATACTCTGTGACACTATAATCATGTATAAATGTCATTATATATTAGTCAGAATGAATAGGATGTACACCAAGAATGAACCTTGAACCTTAATGGAAACTATGGGCTTGGGATGATAGGATGTGTCAGTGTAGGCTCATCACTTAGAATAAGTGTGCAGAGGATGTTGATTTGAGGAAATTCTCCCTATTTGTCGTTCAATTTTCTGGTGAATCCAAAACGTCTTTAAAAATAAAATTAAGCCCTGTGCCTCAATTGGTTAGGTGTTGTTTCACCAAAGGGAAAGTCACTAGTTCGAGTTCTATTCAGGGCATGTGCCTAGATTTCAGGTTTGGTTCCCAGATGAGCATGTGCAAGAGGCAGCCAGCCAATTGATGTTTCTCTCTCACGTCAATATTTCCCTCTCAGTCCTGGCTGGTAGCACAGTGGATAGGCGCCGGCCTGCAAACCCAAAGATCGCAGGTTCGATTCCCCAGCCAGGGCACATAACCAGGTTGCAAACCAGGTCTCCAGTCAGGTTTGTGGCTGGAGGCAGGTGAAACCCAACCATACATTGATGTCTCTCTTCCTCTCTGCCTTTCTCCCTTCCCCTCTTTCTAAAAATAATGAAATAAAATCTTAAAAAATAAAAAAAGACATATTAAAAAATATTTCCCTGTCTTTCTTCCTCCCTTCCCCTCTGTCTAAAAATAAATAAATACAAAAATTATTAAGTAAAAAAGTAAATCACAACAAAAATTCTAATATTTAACATTTTATTTACTTTATAATTGCAAAAACTGAGGTCAGTTTCATTTCAGTTTTCTGGGGGAAAAATTAAACCAGTTTGTTGTTAACTACTCTCTTCTCACGGTGTTCATAGGAAACCTGCAACTGTGTAGTCAGTGCAAGTTGGAATCCTGAATTGCAGGATAGCTTCAGTGCTTTACACATGTGTCAAAGATCCGCTGATTTAGTTACAGTCTTGGTTCTCTGCCCAGACAATAAGGATGACATTATCAATGGCACCAACATGGAATTATTTTTTCATTCCAGACACATGAATCATTCTAGGTATTGGAATAACAAACATAGTGACTTCTTCCAAAGGAGAGGATTGCAGCATACCTCAGCACATAGACAATAAGATCGGAAATACCACACGCGTAGAGTCTTAACTCGCCGTATCTCTTTGAGAAGTCCAGGGTAAGCAGGAGACACATGCAATGCCACATCACTTTCACTTAGGAGAAGGTAAATGTGATAAAGTGAACATTTCATGAGGCATATCTGATATTTACCTCTCCTGTGACAGAATGTGTTAATGTGTTGATTCTAGTCTGAAATGCATGCTAAATTATCCCAACCTCTTTAAGCCTTTAACCCTACCCTCTCTTCTTCTTCCCCTCCCTCCTCCCCCTCTCCTCCTTCCTTTTCTCCTCCTCCTACCCTCACTCTCTAGAGCTCTCCGGACAAAATGAGAACTATAGAATCATAGGTCATTTATAAATGCTTTAACGCCATCCAACTTATTTATGTAAACTACAGGGTGCACATGATAAATTGGCAAAATGTTAGGAACATAAACAACATATAAAAGTGTTATATTTTGAAATAAATTCATTCTTATATGTAAATACATAAACAGAGTCATTATTTTTTAAATTGTTCAAAAAAGTCTCCATTGGCTGCAATAATAGACTTGATTCGGAGTCAGAATCTTGAGCATGGTTTAATTAACATTTATTTATTTTTTATTGTTGTATTACATCCATCCCCTTTTTGCTCCCCTCTGTCCCCCTCTAATTAACTTTTTTTAATTCATGGACATCATAATGTTTTCTATCTTAGCTTTAACAACCTCTTTATTGGAATGAGGTTGTTCATTAACTTTTCTCTCAAAAGCTGCATACATAATACAGTCTAAAGGATTTACATCTGGTGAACTAGGCGGCCAGATTTCCTTTGACCAGAATTCAGGAACGTTGACACTGAGAAATTCTTGCACCTTTCTGGCATTATGTGGTGCACCATCTTGTTGGAAAATAAAATGACATCTATTTGCGACTTGCTTCATTCATGGTACCACTACTTCTCTCAAAATGTCAAGGTAAACATCAACAGTCACCTTCAAGCCTTGTGGAAAAAATGTGGGGTCATGTTATCTCCTTCATTGCTGACAACACCTAACCCCTTTACTGTAGCAGGAAATTTCATTTTCATGACAATTGGGACTTCATTAAGATTCTCACAGAGCCACCTATTGTTTCTTCTGTTGACTGTTTGGTCCTGCTGAAAATTCTTTGCATCGGAGAAGAAAATCAGAGGATTTTTTATCTTTGGGATTGTTCAATGTTGTTAGCAGTGTCCTTACTTTTTCAAAGTGCCTTTCCTTTGTCTGCTGTGTCATAAACTGGCCTCTTCTAAGAACATACCTGTATCTAATATCTTCAGCAGTTATCTTGCAAACCATTGCATCCAACATCTGCAGTTCTCTTGCTATGGGGTGCATTGACTTTCCTGGGTCTTCATTGATGATCTCCTGGATTCTGTGTACCATATCTGGACTTGTGTGATCCTTGTGTACCTTATGCATTTTCTTTGTTGGTGTGGCAACATCAGGATCAGCATCATACACCTTCTTCACATTGTCAACTGTAGGTAAAGGGATGTACTTGAAGTCCGCAATTTCCTTAGCAGTTCACCCTGAGCGCAGTCCAGAAATTATGGTTGCTCTAACATGGTATTCCTTTGACATGATGGTTGCTCTCAGAATTTAATACTTTATATCGGAAACAATGATGTGAAATCGTAACCTTAGAAACATAGTTTTCAAAATTAATAAGAAGCACATGAAATAAGGAGATGCAAAGTTATTGCCAATGTATCACGAGTACCCTGTATAGCTCTTTCTTAATAGACATTCATTTTTTAGAGTGTAACTTTTTCCTTTCTCTTGGTTTAATCATGTTATAGGTGAAAATTGAGCTAGACTTTTAATTTTTTCAAACTATTGTTGTCTCTGGAAAATTCTTCCTGCCTCCCTTTTGCTCAGAGAATACTTATTATTTCCTTAGCTCAGCTCATACATTACTGCCCCAGAAAGGCTTCTTGAGCCCTCTGATTAAATACCCTCTGAAAAACTGAAGCCATGGTTCAGTTTTACTGTCTGAGATTTTGTCTCTTGCCCACTGGACTATGAGAAACTTGAGGAATGAGACCTGGTATGATTATTGGCATGGGAAAAATGTTCATTAAATGTTTGATGAATAAACAAATGTATGTGTTAGGTTTGTGGCCAGAAGAAAGGTGAGTAGGGTGGAACAGTTCAAAGCCTTTGTTGAAGGATGTTCAAGCAGATGGGCTGAGTCCTAGAGGACATCAGCAACAAGGGAAAGGGTAGAGGGATTTTTAAGCATATGGAATGGACCCCCAGTGGGGCTGAGTCACCCTGCTGGTCAGCTCCAGAGCCCAGGATGTAGGTGAAACAATGCCCTCTGGTTAGGGATGGTTGCTGTGGGACCAGAAAGTCCAGGTGATCGATGGCCCTGCTCCTGGGAAATGCCCAGGGGAGAGGAATCAGGTCTCAGCAGGATGCTGGCAGCCCTGCCTCAGTTGCCCCTGACAATCGGGAACTTCATGGTTGGATGCATGGCTGGTGATGAACACCTTCTTTGCTTCAGCACAGGTGTTGGCTTGGGCCCTGTGAGACTGCAGTTCCCAAGGACACAGTGACCACTGTGACCATAGCCTGTTTTACAAGTCCTGGCACAAGTGGCAGGTTTCAGGGTGGGCAACCTGGGGTCTCTGGCCCTGACAGAATGAATGATGGGAACTTTCATATTCAACAGAAAGAACTCAGGTCATACAAGTTAAAAAAGTTGATCTAGATCAGTTTCTTCTGATGTAGAGAGATTGAATTATTACCTCAAGGTTTATGTAATATATTACTTTTTCTCACCAAGATTTTTTCTTCGCTAATTAAAAAATATATATACAAAGTTGTAAAACTCATATAATAAACACCAAAAGTTCTACCACTTAGAAGAAGCCAAAGAACTTACGTGCATGAATCATGGGCATGAACTATGGGGGTCATTGCTGGAGGAAATGGGGTACTACATGGAGAGGGACAAAGAGGGGAAAATTGGGACAACTGTGATAGCAAAATAAATAAAATATATTAATTTAAAAATCAAACTAAAAAAAAAGTTCTACCACTTACAAATTAACTTTACCTTTCATCATATTCTCTTGATTGTTTTAAGTAATAATGTTTTATTGTACTTTTCATTACCACTTAGTCCCCTTATACCTCTGCCCCTGCCATCCCTACAGTTCTCCAAGTCCATGAGTCCTTTTTCCTTTCTGCTCAATCCCTACCCACACACCCTCCAAACCCTACCACCCTTAGCTGTCATCCTGCTCTCTCTGAGTCTATCTCTATTTTTCTTGTTAGTTCAGTCTGTTCATTAGATTCCACATATGAGTGAAATCATATGGTATTTGTCTTTTTCTGCCCGACTTATTTCACTCAGCATAATGTTCTCCAAGTCCAGCCATACTGTTGCAAGTGTTAAACTTCTTTTTTCTTTTTAAAGCCAATAGTATTTCATTGTATAAATGCCCCAGGGTTGTTTATCCACTCATCTAATGATGGACACTTGGGCTGCTTCCATAGCTTGGTGATTGTAAATAACATTGCAATCAACATAGGGTTGTTTGTGTTCTTTCTATTAGCGTTTGGGTTCCTTCGAATATATTCCCAGATGTGGGATCACTGGGTCAAGAGGTATGTTCACTTTTAATTTTTTTGAGGTCACTCCATACCATTTTCCACAGTGGCTTCACCAGTCTGCATTCCCACCAATAGTGCAGAAGGGTCCCCTTTCTCCACATCCTCACCAGCACTTGTCCTTTGTTGATTTATTGATGCTAGCCATTCTGACAGGTGTGAGATGGTATCTCATTTTGGTTTAAATTTGCATTTAAAAAAAATTCATTATGTTTAGAAAGAGGGGAAGGGAGGGAGAAAGAAAGGGAAAGAAACATTAGTGTATGGTTGACTTTCGCATGCCTCCAGCTGGGGACCTGGCTTGCAACCCAGATATGTGCCCTGACTGAGAATCAAACCTGCAACCCTTGGGTTCCCAGGCTGGTGCTTAATCCACTGAGCCACACCAGCCAGGGCTAATTTGCATTTATCTCATGATTAGCATCTTTAAGCATCTTTTTATATGTCTATTGATAATCTGTATGTCCTCTTTGGAGAAGTTTCTATTCAGGGTTTTTGCCCATTTTTAATTGGGCTGTTTGGGAGTATTTTGGTGTTGAGTTTTGTTAAGTTCTTTATAAATTATGGATATTAGTAACCCTTTATCAGATGTATTGGCAAATATGTTCTCCCATTCTGTGGGTTGTCTTTTTATTTTGTTGATGTTTTCCTTTGCTGTGCAAACATTTTTTGTTTGATGTAGTCCCATTTGTTAATTTTTTAAAATATTTTACTTGCCTGGGGAATTATATCTGATAAAACATTGTTAGGAGCTATGTCAAAAATTTCACTGCCTATGTTTTCTTCTGAGATTTGTATGGTTTCTGGTCTAACATTCAAGTCTTTAGTCCATTTTGAGTTTTTCTTGTGTGTGATGTAAAACAGTGATCTAGTTTCAGTTTTCTGAGCATCTGTCCAATATTCCCAATGTTGTTTATTGGATAAACTGTCTCTAGTCCATTATATGTGCTTGCTTTCTCTGTCAAATATTAATTGACTGTAAAGGTGTGGGTTTATTTCTGGGCTCTCTATTGTGTTCCACTGATCTATGTGTCTGTTTTTATGCCAGTACCAGGCTGTTTTGATCACTATGGCCTTATAGTACTTTTCTCAGGATTGCTGTTGCTATTCAGGGCCTTTTGTGGTTCCATATAAATTTTTGAAATATTTGTTCTAGTTCTCTGAAATACGTCATTGGAATCTTGATAGGAATTGCATTGAACCTATAGATTATTTTGGGTAGTATGGACATTTTAATTATGTTAAGTCTTCCTATCCATGAACATGTATGTGCTTCCACTTATTTGTATCTTCTTCGATTTCCTTCTTTGATGTTTTATAATATTCTTTCTTTCTTTCTTTTCTTTCTTTCTTTTTTTTTTTTTTTTTTTTTTTTTTTTTTTTTTTTTTTTTTTTTTTTTTTTTTTTTTTTTTTTTTTTTTTTTTTTTTTTTTTTTTTTTTTTTTTTTTTTTTTTTTTTTTTTTTTTTTTTTTTGCCGGTGTCTTATAGTTTTCTGAATACAGGTTTTTTATATGCTTAGTTAGGTAGTCCTGGGTGTTTTATTCTTTTTGAAGCAGTTGTAAATAGGATTTTTAAACATTTCCCTTTCTATTAGTTTGTTATTGGCATATAAAAATGCAACTGATTTCTGGGTATTAATTTTGTGTTCTGCTACTTTGCTGAATTCATTTATCAGTCCTAGTAGTTTCCTGGTGGAATCTTTGGGGCTCTCTCTGTACAGTATCATGTCATCTACAAATAAGGATAGTTTTACTTCTTCCTTTCTGATTTGGATGCCTTTTATTTCTTCTTCTTATCTCATTCTGTGCTGTGGCTAGGGATTTCAGTACTATGAATAAGAGAGGTGAAAGCAGATATCCCTGTCTTATACTCAATCTTAAAGGGAACACTTGTAGTTTTTGCATATTGAATTGATGCTGGCAGTGGGTTTGTCATATATGACCTTTATTATGTTTAGGTATGTTCCCTCTATTCCCATTTTGCTGAGAGGTTTGGTCCTAAACGGGTACTGGATTTTACCAAATGTTTTTTCTTCATCTATTGATCTGATCATATTGTTTTTATCCTTCATTTTGTTTATGTGGTGGATCACATGTATTGATTTGCGAATGTTGTACCAACCTTGCATTTCTGGGATAAATCTCACTTGATCGTGGTGTATGATCTTGCTGATGCATTGCTGCATTCAGTTTGCTAATATTTTGTTGAGGATTTTAGTATCTATGTCCATTAGGGATATTGGCCTGTAATAATCATTTTTGTAGTGTCTTCATCTGGTTTAGAATTAAGATAATGCTGGCCTCATAAAACAAGCTTGGGAGCCTTCCCTCCTCTTGAATTTTTTGAAATAGTTTGACAAGGAGAGGTGTTAATTTTTATTGTAATGTTTGGTAAAATTTGCCTATGAAGCCCTCTGGTCCAGGGCCTTTGTTTGTTGGAAGTTTTTTTTATTTTTTATTACGGCTTCAATTTCACTAGGTATAATCTATCTTTTTAGATTTCCTGATTCTTCCTGATTTAGATTTGGAAGGTTATACATTTCTAGGAATTTATCCATTTCATCCAGTTTATCCAGTGTGTTGGCATATAGTTGTTCATAGTATTTTCTTACAATTCTTTGTGTTTCTTTGGTTATTTCTCCTCTTTCATTTCTGAATTTATTTTGGTCCTCTGTCTGTTTTTCTTGATGAGAGTAGTTAAAGGTTTGCCAATCTTGTTTATCTTTTCAAAGAACCAGCTTTTGGATTCATTGATCTTTTGTATCTTATTTTTAAGATTGTATTTCATTTATTTCTTCTCTGATGTTTGTTTCCTTCCTTCTACTCATGTTGGACTTTGTTGTCCTTTTTCGAGTTCTTTTAAATGTAAAGTTAGATAGTTTATAACTTCTTCTTGATTTTTGAGATAAGAGCTATAAACTTAGCTCTTAGGCTTGCTTTCTCTGTGTCCCACAGATTTCGGATGGTGGTGTTCTCATTTTCATTTGTTTTAAAATTATCTTTTGATTTCTTCCTTGTCCACTTTGTTGACCCATCACTGTTTAATAGCATGTTATTTAGTTTCCATGTCTTTTTGTCTTTCAGTGTTCTTGTGATTGATTCCTATTTTCACTGCATTGTGGTCAGACAAGATGCTTGATATGATTTCAATCTTCTTAAATTAATTGAGACTTGTTTTGTGTCCTAAAATGTGGCTTACCCTAAAAAATGTCCCATGGGCATTTGAAAAGCATGCATATTCTGCTGCTTTGGGGTGAAATGCTCTGAAAATACCAATGAAATCCATTTAATCCAGTGTATTGTTTAAGACTACTGTCTCCTTGTTGACTTTCTGTCCAGAAGATCTATCCATTGAAGTCAATGGGGTATTAAAATCCCCAACTATGACTGTATTTCTGTTGATCTTTCCCTTTGTGCCCATCAAGACTTGCTTTACATAGTTAGGTGCATAAATGTTTACTAGGGATATATCATCTTGTTAGATTGTTCCCTTTGTCATTATGTACTGCCCTCCTTTCTCTCTTGCTATAGCCTTAGTTTTAAATTCTATTTCGTCAGATGTAAGTATTACCGGCCCAGCTCTTTTCTTTCCCATTTTCACGAAGTATCTTTTTCCATCCCTTTACTTTCAGTCTGTGTGTAGTTTTCGGCCTGAGGTGAGTCTCATGGGGGCAGCATTATATATACTGTATGGGCCTTGTTTTCTTATCCATTCAGCTACCCTAAGTCTTTTGGTTGGAGCATTTAAGCCATTTACATTTAAGGTGATTATTAGTAGATATGTATATAGTAGCATTTTATTGTTCGGAAAAAAAAAAAAAAAACAGAGCAAAACAGACTCTTTTCCTTCTTCCTCTTCTTCTTAAAGCAAGCCCTTTAACATTCGTTGTAGTCTGGTTTGGTGTTAACAAACTCCTTTAGCTTTTTCTGTCTGGGAAGCTGTAGGGGATGGTGGCGGCTGACGTCAAAGGCTAAGATTGAGTGCTGGCAAGGCCGCACTTGACCGCAGGCATCTGCAAAGCAGAAGAAGCAGGCCAGCAGCTGATAGCAGCCAGAACCAGCGGGGGTTGAGAAGGAAACAGATAACCACAAGCTCCAGCTGAATGCAGCTGTAACCTTTGCAGAAGGAATATTTATCATTTAGATAGCCTGGGAACAGAACAATCTTCGCTTGCAGTGTTCCCTTAAGTCTGTAAAACCTCCTTGAGCTTTATCTAAGCAACCCCTATAAAATAAATATGGAGACCATGTTCAGGGTCATTGTCTCTCCATCCAGGGACAATGCTCTACCTGGCCCCCGCTTTTCTTTGGACTGTGTTGTGTCTTAATCTCCCATCACCCCCACTTAGGGACCTCCATTCTGTGCTGGTTGCAACACAAAGCTCTTTATTTCTCCTTCCATTTTAAATGATAGCCTTACTGGGTAAAGTAGCCTTGGTTGTAAATCCTTGCTTTTCATCACCTTGAATATTTCACACCACTCCCTTCTGGCCTGAAATGTTTCTGTTGAGTAATAAGATGAAAGTCTAATTAGTGCTCCCTCGAAGGTAACCAGCTTTTCTCATGTAGATTTTAAGATTCTCTCCTTATCTTTAAGACTTGACATTTTAATTATGATGTGTCTGGGTGTAGTCTTCTTTGGGGGTCCAACTAGCTTCCTGGACTTGTGTGTCTTTTTCCTTCACCAGATTAGGTAAGTTTTTAGTCAGTAATTTTTTCAAGTAGGTATTCCCATGATGTGGGATGTTGTTATGTTTCATGTTGTCCAAAATGTTTCTTAAGCTCTCCTCTTTTTGTTGTTCTGCCTGGGTGTTTTCTTCTATCTTACCTTTCAAATCACCGATTTAATCCTCTGCTTCGTCTAACCTACTGTTTATTCCTTCCAATGTGTTATTTATTTCAGATATTGCATTTGTTTTTATTTCTGGTTGGTACTTTCTTACTGGTTTTTATGTCTTTTTCCATGCTGTTGAGTATCCTTACAATCATCACTCTCAACTCGCTATTTAATAAATTATTTGCTTCTATTTCATCTGGTTCTTCTTCTGGAGAATTCTCTTGTTCTTTCATTTGGGGTCTGTTTCTTTGTCTTCCCATCCTTTGTATTTGTTTCTGTGTGTTAGGTAGACCTGCAAGACTCTGATGCATGCCTAAGTCAAACCCTGCCTGTGACTGACTCTAAGCAACCTGTTTGGAGCTCTCAGAAATCCACTGCACATCATTCCCTCTGTGGGACCTGATTCTGTGCAGAAAGGACCAGGCTGTGCACCAAAGCTGGTTTTTACCAGCATCAGGCCTAGTGGCAGGTCAGCTGAAGCTTCAGAGCTCCCAGCAATCTGCCTATACTTGCAGGCTTACTGTAGGGTCAAAGAGTGAATGTCTCCCTACTGTACTTCTCAGCCACAGGGCTTGACAACCACAGGGTGGGGCAGAGTAATTCCTGCAAGTGGTGCTATTGCTTCCCCTCAGGCTGATGCCACTTGGAGAGGCATGCTCTGTCCTAGAAAGATGGCTTCTGTAGTATGGAACTAACTCAGCACAGGGATCCTGGTGGCTGTTCCTTCAGATCTCTCCCCAAAGTCACAAATCCCAGACTCTCCTCAAACATTTTTAGTCTACTCTGCCTTCCCTCTGCCAGAACCCAGGTTAAGTGGCTGCAAATGAAATTGTGTATGCCAGCCCTTTAAGGAACTCTCTTTATCTCCAGCTGTATCATCCTGGCAGATGTCTGCCACTTTTCACAGCTGGGCATTATCTGGGTTCCTTTCCAGCTCTGGTGTGGTAGGCTGAGAAGCCCAGCTTAGGGTTTAGACCCCACATTTCACAAGGGGAAACCCCCAGTTGCTGAAATATACTCATAGGACTTTAGCTGCCACCTGTGGGAGCCCAACCAGCACTCTCCCACCTCCTCCACATTCTATGCCAATCTCATTGTGGTGAAGCCATTTCTTTTGTCTGTTCATGGTTATAAGGTAGTGTTCAGTTGGTTATTCAGGATGACATTTCTATAATTTAGTTGTAATTCCAGTTTGGTCCTGGGAGGAGGTTAGTGTAGCTTCCACCCATTTCTCTGCCATCTTGGGTCTCTCTCTCATCATATTCTCTTTAACCTGTAGATACAACCCTAGTGATTATGGCTTAGTGGTTGGAGCATGGTCAAAAAAGTTTCAGGTTCCACTCCTAGTCATGGCACATACCTAGATTGTGCCATATGTCCCAGGTCTCAGAGCACATGTGATCCCTGGTCCAGGCATGTGCTGGTGCAACCAATTGATGCTTCTCTCCCTCATTGGTGTTTCTCTCTTCCTCCCTCCCTTCCTCCCTCTCTAAAATATCCTTGGGTGAGGATAAAGAAAAAGATATAGATATAAGCTAGAGACCAGACATAATGCCAATCATGGGCTTCCTGACTCTCAGCTCCTAGTCACCCTTTTCCCCCTGCTCTGTGAAAATGAGGTGGGTCCCTGAAATGTTTTTCCTTTGCCAGCTGGAACAGTACTAAACTTTGTCAGGAGGGGGCGCAGGAGGACAGGGTTTTGCCCTCTAGTTCTGGTGTGCTGGGGTGGCTCAGCGGCGTGCCCTGCCCTGAGCCCAGCCTTGCAGCTCTTCCAGTACTCTTGGGGTAGAGTGGGGCACCCAGCAGCACCCAGCAACTTACCCCTCTTCCCCAGCATACTTGGGTAGTTTGATGGCTCAGTCCTTCTCCATGAACAGCTTTCCCTAGCACCCTCTAGCACAGATTTCTGACAAATGTGACCAGCAAAACGCCACATCAGCTCTCCCACCAGCAGGCCACAGCCTTGCCCTCTCCATAAGATCTGGACCTCAGACCTGTACGTGGTGGCGCTGCTGACAGCAACTGGGGTTGTGCTGCCTGCCACCACCCTCTAGGCAAAATTCCAGGGCCAAGGTTTGGTGATAAAAGAAAGGAGTCTTAATTCAAAAGCTTCACAATAACTGTTTCCCACATGCATTAGTCACTTAAGCCTATCAATTAAGGCTAACCTCTTTTGAACTTTTTAGTCATAGTTTTAATTACTTAAACCGGTAATTAAGGCTAAACTCTTAATACCGGAGTTCTGTCATTCCCCCGGTTTTCAATTTTCTTATTTCGATAACGTTTACAAACGAAAACAGCATGAGATACAAAAGTCACACAATTTGGAAAGAACTGGCAGACTTCTGACCCAGAGCCGTCCCCTGTAGAGCACCCAGAGGAAAATAACCCTGCCACCCTCCACCAGGCCGGCCTGATCCTAGGCTGCGCCCGGAGTGCCTTCCCTTTTCAAAAACCACGTGTTGGGAAATGCAGGCAGCTGCAACACCATCATCCAGGCATCCTTGGGGGAGAGAGCCAGAGAGCCAGAGCCAGCCCTTCTTTTATTTCAGATCTTGTAGCCCAAGGAATCTCTAGCCCAGCATTCCTTGTGCTTTGGAGGCATTCGGCTTCCCAGCCACTGTGGCCTAGGCGGTTTCCCACTGCCTCCTCTCGCTTCCCCTCTGTTCTCCCCCAGGGGTCGATCAGACCTCTCTCTCTGTATCAGTGCCGGGGCTGGGTGCGGGGAGAAGGGAGTTCCATCTCAGCTAAGCGTAGCAGCTGCTCCCTGTATTTTCTTTTGCTTTAACATTTTAAAAAGCTTTTATCTATTTATTTCTTAGAGAGGGGGGAAGGGAGGGAGAAAGAGAGGGAGAGAGACATTGATGGGCAGCCTCTCTCACATCCACAACGGGGGGACCTAGCCCGCAACCCCCGACATGTGGCCTGACTGGGGATTGAACTGGTGACCTTCCAGCTGGCAGCTGGCACTCAATCCACTGAGTCACACCAGCCAGGGGTAAATTTGCTTTTTCTACATTCTTTAGGATTCTCTTCTAAATAGCCAATGCTTCATTGTTTCAATCTTACCTTACAGTTATGAATTATTTACATTCAACTTTCCCTGTGTAATTATGCCTGGTTTCTTTCTCCTGATTGGACCCAAGCAGAAACAGATGCCAGCCAAGGTCCCAGGATGTGTTTGTTACAAACGTGAACTTCTAGTGCTGGAAGTGCCAGAGGGATGATTCAGAAGAGAAGAGCTGTCAGCAGAGAAGTGCCCGAGGGGACTCCCCTTCAGACTCCTCTGAGTGACAAGTCAATAAGTTGTTGTGACTAATGTCTTTGCCAAATGAGCTTTCCGGCAAACACAAGCAGCCTTTACACAGGTGCTCCCCTAGGGGTTTTGGATTGGTGACGACCCTGACGGGACCCCCAGGCACACCCTTTTAGAAAAGCAGCCACTGGGTTGATCTCAGGCTCGGATTCAACCTGCACACCTGACTCCTGGAGGCTTGATGCCCCTGCTTGGGGTGGGTGGGTCAGCGCAGACTCACTGACTGTCGAGGTGGAAAGGGCTGGATAAGCCCCACTTGGAAAGTGGGTTTCACCAGCTCGGCCCCAGGAGCATCTTAGCTTTCCATGGAGAAGCGGCCACTAGCCCTCCAGGGGAAGTTTGAGTCCCCACTTCACCCCTGAAGCAAGGCTGCTGGCTCTGCGGGACCCTCAACTCCCAAAGGGGCACAGTCAGGGTATTAACAAAAAACATTCACTCCATTAACTTAATCAACTGAATAGGAGAGAGAGATAGAGGCAGGCCTAGCTCACTGGATGTTATTAGAAGTACCAGAGCCTCAGTTTCTTACTCTGAAACTGGCAATTAAAAGAAAAGAATTAAGCACTTAGCTTGTCTTCAGGATAATCAAAAAGCCCTAACTGAGGAGAGAAATTTCTTATTTACAGAGGAATTTCAACTAATAAATGTGTAAGGGATGATAGCGTCAGATGATACTCACTTGGCCACCTCTAATGAAATAATTGAGTCATACTACAGTCATCAAAGGATATTATCACTTGACAATGGTGAGGAGCTGTCACCACCCAAACCCTTTGGTCAATCTTAGCACTACTAAAAATAGAAACCGGTGCCTTCTGGTGTACTGCAATATGAAAAACACAACACCAATTGTAACAGATTCTTGCCAAAAGAGAAAAATAAAACGTTCAACCTGAATCCAATCAAATTTCTAAGGTGAACTAGAGGATATAAAGGCATTAAAAAATGAAGTTAAGTAGAACCACAACAAAATGCAGAAGAAAGAAATCAGAATGTGGGACATTCAATGGGACAGCTGATCTGGATTCTGGAACAAGCCTGCTGCAGAGAACAGAGGGGAGGGGGAAGACAGGATGGAGAAGACTTACCCTCCTGCCTGAAACAACAGAAAAATAGAGAGCAAGCAAAAAACAGTGGTTCCAATACACTATCAGGCAACTAAAAAAAAAAAAAAAAAAAAATGTGGCTCTGGCTGGTGGCTCAGTGGATAAGGTGCTGGCCTGAAAACCCAAATGTCGCTGGTTCCATTCCCAGCCAGGGCACATAACCAGGTTGCAAGCCAGGTCTCCAGCCAGGTCCATAGCTGGAGGCAGGTGAAAGGCAACCATACATTGATGTCTCTCTCCCTTTCTTCCTCCCTCCCTGCCCTTCTCTATAAACATAATAAATAAAATCTTTTTACTGTAGCTGGAGGCAGGTGAAAGGCAACCACGCATTGATGTCTCTCTCCCTCTCTGCCTCTCTCCCTGCCCCTCTCTCTAAAAATAATAAATAAAATCTTTAAAAAATAAAATAAAATAAAATCTTAAAAAAAAAAAATGTGATCTATAGAGATAGGAAACAAAAGAGGTGAGCCCCATGATGGACTCAGCTTACTTCTGCAGCCAGTCTCCAGGTCCTAGAAAAGGGAGGGGAAAACCGGGAGGTGCCTAGCAAGCCAAAGGGGTTGGAGAGATGGAGTTCCCAGGGGGTGGCCAGGCAGCTGGAGTGTGAAGGACAGTGAGACAGAGAAGAGAGAGCTGCAGAAAGAGACCTCTGGGGATCTGTCCATCAAGGACCTTGCTTGAGTGTTTAGCTGACTAATGACCAGCACAGGCATGTGGGACAATTACCCAAGGTCGGGAAAAGAACCACCCAAAGGAATTAGACCAATCTCCAGAGCTCACACAGAGCTGGGGACAGCACTTATTGCCACTAGCTAGAGGGGAAAATTTAACTGACTGGTCACTGGCAAGGATTCAAGACCCTTCATGTAGTAGTGGGGCAGAATTAGTCCTGGAGTAATTGTTGTTCTGCTCTTGCCTAACGAAGATTAAAAGCAAGACTTAAGAGGATAAAACTGTTCTCAAGTAATTAAACGTGTCCCAGAACAAAGCTTAGAAATATGTATAAAATACAAAAATATCTAGCATTCAAAAATACGGGTAAAATCGATAATGCCTGGCAATCCATCAAATAAATAGAATTAGAAATTTAAAATATATATACTTTACTATAGAATCAAAAATATAACTAAATACTTAGGGAAAATCTGATAAAAGATGTGAAAGACCTGATATCTGAAAACTACAAAACATTTCTAAGAGAAATGAAAGGAAACCTAAATAAATGAAGAAATATACAGCAAGTCCTCACTGAATGTCATTAACGGGTACAAGGAAACCAATTTTACCATAAGCTAATTGATATAAACAAGAGTGAAGTTCCTTAGGCATCACATTAATGCTATAATAAATACACATATAATGAAAGGAAGTTATATAAGGACTTGCTATAATATGTTCATGAATTAGAACAATTATATTGTTCAATTCAATCTCAATCAAATTCCCAGCAGGCTTCTTTGTAGAATTTGATAAGCTTTATCGAAAGTTCACACTGAAATGCAAACGCCCTAGAATAGTCAAAGTAACTGAAAAAAATGAGGACTTACACTGCCTGACTTAGACATCTTATAAACTATAGTAACATAGACAGTGTAGTGTGTTGGTTAACATCAAGATGGACAAACAGATCAATGGGACAAAATAAAGAGTCCAGAACCAGATCTAAACATACATGGTCTGTTAATTTTTGACACAAGTATTTAAAAAATTCAGAGGAGAAAGCATAGTCTTTTCAACAAACAGTGCTGGCACAATTGGTTATCTAAATGTCAAACAGTAAAATTGATCCATACCTCTCACAGTATACAAAAATAAAGTCAAACTGTACCATAGACCTAATTATGACACCTGACTTAAGAAGTTTTTAGGAGAAAATATGAGAGAAAAATCTTTTCCTTCTATACAGTATTAAAATATGACAGATTAAAAAGAATATTGATCCATTAGATGTTACTGAAATTAAAATATTCTGTTCTTTGTAAGATGTGGTTTAAATAATTAAATACAACCCACTGAATGATAGAACATAATTGCAAAACAAATATCTGATAAAGGACTCACATCCAGTTCTACAAAATGCAACTCTCAAAACTCAATAATAAGAAAACAACCAAAATAAAAAATGCATAAAAGACTTGAACACAGTTTATCAAAGAAGACTTACTGATAGCAGATAAGTACGTGAAAATTTGCTCAAAATTATTAGTCATTAAGTGTAAATTCAAATCACAACACCACTAAGCCAGGGGCCTCAAACTCATTTTCACCGGAGGCCACAACACCGGTTGCCTTCAAAGGGCCTAATGTAGTTCTAGGACTGTATAAATGTAACTACTCATTAACAGTTAGGTGAGCTGGGTAGAAACAAGGTGCTGGGCGGTATAAAACAGTTGGAGGGACAGATTCGAGGGCCCTGTGTCTGCCACCCATGCACAAAGCACTTCTTGCAATGGCTATTTTTGTTTGTTTGTTTGCATTCAGTGGTTTAACTATAACACCTGTCATTTCCTGTGCTTCCCTCTCCAGACATGAAGTGAAGGGAGTCCCACAGCAAATACAGGCTAATTTAAACCTTCAAATAATAAAATAGCAATCAAATTATGTACTTTAGTTAATAGCTAAAATTGAAAAGACTGATACACCAAGTGTTGCTGGGGATGTGGAGGAACTGAAACTCATACACTGCTGGTGGAAATGTAAAATAGTACCCTTACTTTAGAAAATAATTTGGTAGTTTCCTAAAAAGTTACACAGAAGTCTGACATAAGACCCAGACATGTACTTAGTTATTTATATAAGTGAAATGAAAGACTATGTCCATATAAAGATTTGTACATGAATGCTCATAGCAATTTCATTCACAGTAGCTCAAAACTGAACATAACCCTCATGTTTAGCAATAGGTGAATGGATAAGCAAATTATATATATATATCCATACAACAGAGTACTACTGAGCAGTAAGAAGTGAGTGGTTGATACTTGCGATGTCATGAATAAATCTCAAAATAATCATGCCACTAATATAAAGCTCTCCAAGATGCAAACTATAATGTCAGAAAGCAGATCGGTGGTTTCCTGCAGAATGAGGGAGGGGAGGATGGAGAGATTAGAAAGCAGCACAAGGCAAGTTTTAGGAATGATATGGATGATCATCATCTTGTTTGTGGTGATGGTTTCATGGGTAATATGCATGTCAACCCAAAAGTTGTATAATTTAAGGATACGCAGTTTATTGTATTTTACTATCCCTTGATGAAGCTATTTAAACAAGTTAACATTTCAGATTTATTCAATGAAAAATTTTAAAAGATAAGCAGTAGCCCTGACTGGTATGGCTCAGTTGGTTGGGTGTCATCCTGCAAAGGTCACCAGTTCGATTCCCAGTCATATGCCTGGGTTGTGGGTTCAGTCCCTGGTCGAGGCACATGCAAGAGGCAACCAATTGGTGTTTCACACATCAATGTTTCTCTTCCTCTTTCTCTCTCTCTTCCCCCCTCTCTAAAAATAAATGCATAAATATTTTATATATTTTAAAAAGATGAATAGTACCTGATAATAGCAAGGGTGTAGAAGAAGGAACATTATCTTATATTGTTTAGGGTATGAATAGGTAATGGCATCTTGGAGGGTAACTTGCCCATGTCCTTCAAGAATTAACAGATGCATTTAAAAAGTGCTGGAAGGGCAGATAGCTTCCCAGACAAGGTAAAGCTAAAGGGGTTCACCGTTACCACGCCCTTATTATATGAAATGTTAAAGAGACTTGCTTAAGAAAAAGAAGATCAAAACTATGAAAATTAAAATGACAACAGACTCACAACTATCAACAACAGAACCTGAAAAATAAAAAGGAAAACAAAAACAAACCAAGCAAACAACCAGAATAGGACCAGAAACATAGGTATGGGGATCATTGGGAAGGTTATCAGCTGGGAGGGGGAAGGGGATGAAACGGGGAAATGGTGCGGGGATTAGGAAACTAGTTGGTGGGTACAAGATAGACAGGGGGATGTTAAGAATAATAGAGGAAAGGGTGAAATCAGAAGACTTGCATGCATAACCCGTGGACATGAACTAAGGGTGGGGTGGGGTGGGACTGCAGGAGGGAACAGGGGAATTGGATGGAGGGGAGCAAAGGGAAAAGAATTTGGGACAGCTGTAACAGCCTAATAAATAAACTAAATAAACGAACTAAATAAATAAGTGCTGGAAGGTTAGAGGACTCTGGAGAGTTGACAATCCAAGTGCATCCTTGACACCCTCCTCTTCCAACTACTTCTTTTGAGCCTCCGGGTTTCCTTAGTTTACTAAAGAAACTTGCTACTGTGAAGAGGCCTCGAGATGTGCCAGGGTTCAGATGAAAAAGGACTCTGCTTCCAAAAAGCCTGAGCCAGCAGGGGACAGTGCAGGATGGACTCAGTAAACAGGCTCATGGAAGGTGCTTGCCTTGTAGAGATCTACAGATTTCAGAGGAGGGAGATTCGTGACTTTTCTCTGAATTATCTACTTTCATCTCTGGATGCTGAAGGTCTGCAGCAAAGGAGAGAGTTGGGCTTCCTCCTCCCTAATTCCAAAGTTGGGAAGCCATTAATGAGCCTTTGCAGCTGGGAAGGGTAGAAAATAAACTTTCATATCTTATCAACAGTTGGCCAAATTGCCATAGACAAAGGAGCGGCCCTACCTCCTGCAACTTATAGAACTGCTGCTTAAGGTATTTCAGTAGCTGAATCTGAGCCCTTAAGGGTGAACAGAGCCACAGATAAGCAAAAGAAAACTCCAGAGATGCAGCCGCCAGAGAGAGGAAGAAATAATAAAACAAGCAAAGCACGCAACTCCTAAAGAAAGAGAGCTATTTCTAAGGAGCTCAGGTGGTGAACACTTGTCTTCTGAGTTTCTCATCTTTCCCCTCAGAGTTTATATCTATTTTTGAGATTATTTTCTACGTTATCTCCTGGGCCACAGCTATGTGCTTCAGCAATGAATAACCTCTCCTTCAATGCATCTACTGATGTGTCTTTAACATTTTATTTTACTCCTTACCCAAAGACATTATTTTCATTGCCTTTTGAGAAAGAGGAAAGGAGAAAAAGACATCGAAGCATGGATCAGTTGCCTTCTGTAGGCACCTGAGCCAGTGATCAAACCCACAACCTAGGCACCTGCCCTAACTAGGAATCGAACCTGCAACCTTTAGGTTATGGGAAGACTCCACCAAACTGAGCCACACCATCCAAGGCCCTCTAGGATGTCTTCTAAAGGAATGATTATTTTAATTGATGGATTTCGTGATTTTAATTGAAGGATAATGCATACATGAAAATGAGCATATCATAAGTGTCCAACTCAAACATTTTGCCAAACACACCCATTTCACCACCACCCAGATCAAGATATAGAATGTTGCTGGCACCTCGCAAACCTCCTTTATTAACCCTCCCAGAAATTGCCTTTCCCAAACATAGTTGCTGTTCTGGCTGTCATCACCACAAGCTCATTAAAAAACAACAACAAAAACTTATGTGCAATGACTAGGTGCTCTGGAAGGAGAAAACGAATAGCAGGACAATGACAGATAATAGATGACGAGACCCCTAAGCAGAAGAGAGACGCAAAGTTTTAAATTGAGAGGCGCGTGCTGCCCGAAAAAGGACTGTGAGGAGTTAGGATCAGGAGTATCCTGGTAAAACCCCTGAACTCCAAGGATAAAGATGAAACCAGAACGCTGTCAAGCTGAAACATGAGAATTTACAAAAAATATTTGTAATTATGTTGAGTGCCTCATTTTCCCTCACTTGACGCTGAGACAGTGTTTATGAAATGCTGCTAGAAAAGGGCAGAATTCCATATCTAACCACAGTATCATTCATTCAGATAGCAACTGAAACACATAGGCAAACACAGTTGGTTTCAGAGGCTGTAATACTTGTATTTTATGAGATGAATATACTAGATAAATCTACTTACAGTGAATGACAAATAGACTAGGAAATCAAATTTAAGATGGAGAAATATGAAGTGGAAAGGAAATACTTTTGAGTTATGACTTTGGTGATATATGGTAAATCCAAATGGTTGATGATGCATTGTTTGGGTTTTTAGAATTCGGTATAAATGCTAAACAAGGAATCTTGTAATAGAACAGGCATTCAGGAAGTCAATAGCCTGGATGTAAAATAGCCTATTATTTTACCTAAACTTGGTAGTTAGGGAAAGGCTGAGACCTACAGGAAGCAAACCTATCTAAAGATCTTTTCTGACATGAATAAAAGGAAGGGAGATATATGTAAGAAGGGATAAAAGGGGTGTCTTAAAGTTAGTCCTGCCTTTAGACTGCATCAGGAGGGTCCCCTATCAGTGCACCCATGTCTTAGAGGATGGAACTTTCTTCCATCCAGAGCCCACATCCTTGGCAAGGAGTGCAGCGTTTATGTGACAGGGGACGGGGGAAGTGGGGAGTAACTGTCATGCCCACCTGCCTTCTAGCATGCCTCTGGGTTCCTGGGACTTCAGAATACACCACCCGAACAGTCCTGAGCCGGCTCCCAGGGTGTGAATGTGCTTGTTCCCAAGTTGTTCTCCAGGGGATGAACACACATGGCAGCACCCAGCAGTGGACAAGGGACAGCTGCATGTGTGTGTGTGCACGTGTGCATGTGTGCATACGTGTGTGTTGGGGAAGGCTGATGGAGCTGGCGTGTATGTGCTGGTATGTCCATACCCATAAGCATGATCTTCTCTTTTCTTGTGGAGACAGAGACAGATTGCGAAGGAAGGGGGGATGGGGCTAGTGTCCTGGGCCATGAATGAGTGACACTCCATGCACTGTCACTTTCCAAAGCAAATCTCCAAGAAGTGTGAGAATTCTAAATTTGAGCCTAGTCTTTCAGGGCATTATGAAGATGTATATGTCATAGTAGAAGAATAGTTAGCTTGTTAGGTTGATTTGATAACTTTCATATATTTAGACAAATAGTATGTGGGTCTCCCTTTGTATTCTTGTTCTGGGCTCCAAACATGTCAGGGCAGCATTTTATATGGCAAATGATGAGTCATGAGTTCAGGGAAAAGAGACCGCGGCGGGCTAGTGTGACAATTCACTGCAAATCATGGTATTTTAGGTTAGAAGGGCACAGGAAAGAAATGCTAACTAAAAAGTCTGGCTACAGATTCTTGGGTGCAGATAGGGAAATCCTTTCTCTAGTACAGTGAGTGCTCTTATAACTGAAAGCCCAGAGAGGTTTGGCAGACAGTAACAGAGTTGCGCCTGACCCCCCATCTCCTGGCTGTGAGCTCCCGGTTCCCTCCGCCCCCATTAACTTCAGCCAGCCTGGGATTCAGCAGCTTTTGAAAACATGAGCATGGAGGGGATGTTCAAGGAGGGGCAGAAGAGACGAGAGCTCCAGAAACTTTTGTTAACTGGAGGCAAATGAATGCCTTCCTTCTACGTCTGGACACACAGCCAGAAGTAGCTACCTGTGAAGTCTCATATCTGATCCATTAAAGGTAATGTGAATCACAGTATGTTCCATTTGCTAATGAAGCTTTGGAATTAGACTGAGGGTAGGGCTCAGGTGCTGCTTCTTAATTGGTGACTTTGGCAAAGTATTATTAACCTTTGAATCTCAGTTTCCACATCTGTAGAATGGGAGTAATAATACCAGGGTCAGCGTCAAGAGTAAATAATGTGATGTATATCAAGCGTACCCAGTACTTATATTTGTGGCTGATTAGCTCTCCCTGCCATGTGTGGAAACAAATTTTCTAACAATGTGGTCACTCATAGTGTTAACAGTGGAAATTGTAACAGGAAACTGTAACCCACCACACCATTTTTTTGATGTTGTTTCTGTAAGTGCTGATTCTAATTTAATATAGCTTGTAGATGAACAGCACGTTTGTCTAGGAATCCCAGGAATTAACCTCAAAAAATACAGACTCCAACCGTCAGGCCTGCCAGCTCTGGAAGATTTGCTGACCTTCAACCATGGAGCCAGGATGACGTGAAGCGAAGATGAGTAAACCAGGATCACTGGCTTTATGGGAATTGACGGTGTTGTCGGCGCACTGAGGACGCTGCAACCTCCTCCCTTGATCTCTGTTCTGTTCCCCTCTACCTCCCATAACAACCTCTGCTTCCCCTGAGATGCGGATATGGGATTTGAGACCGGAGTCCCCCATCTTCCCAGGAGATGGGCTTTGTGACACGGGTCCCCCACCTTCCAGGTTGCCGACGTCTGAATAAACCCTTTACATGGGCACCCACGTCTCCAGTATTAGCTTTTTAGGGCGGGAAGTGGGACCTGCGTTGGGTTACAACGGTCTATATGGTCATGTGGCTTCTGGGACGGTATTATTTAGTGTTTAGAATGTATGGTGCAAACTTATTTACTCCCTTTGGAGAAGGACATGCCAGCAATGGCTGAGTTTGGAAGAGGCGACCGCATGTTGACTTAGAAGGAGACAGGCGGGCCGAGGCCTGTGCGCGTGACTGCAGCAGCGCACCGTTGAGATTCTTGGATGAAGGACAAGCTTCCCTCTCCAGAGTCCAGTCTATTTTTGTCGGCAAGGAGAGGTGATATGGCTGGTTTTGTAACAATTCTTGTAATCGTATGATGACATGCGTGTTCTAAATCTGTTAACGAGTTGGCGAAGAAGTAGTATGAGGTATTTTGCTTCTCTGGACATTGAGGGGGAATATGTGAGTTGGTGAAAAAGCCGCTGGATTGTTGAGCAGAAGGGATCAGGCAGAGATATTTGAAAGTGTTTTGGGAAAACAATCAAACATCTTAGATATGAATTTATGAGTCTTAAAATGAAATTAGGAAAAATATGGGAATATGGCTTTGGTGGTATGACCTCCCTGCAGGCTACTGTGGATTCTAGAAGAAATGGAGTATTAAGTTATGTACACGTATCATTGGCTGTGGCAAGAAACAAGAACCCTCCCCTCATCTCCCTCCTTTTCAGACTTTTTTTAAACCCATTTTGCCCATCCCTCACCTCAGGCAACACCAATGTCTTCTCTAGATCCATGAGCTCAGGGTTTTGTTTTTTGCTTGTTAAGAGTCTACATACAAGTGAGATTAGATACTATTAATCCTTGTCTGATTTGTTTCACTTAGTGTTATTATTGGTTTTTGAGGAATTGATGTTTAATGTAAATTATTGTCAAGTGTATGCGTATAGAGTTGTTAGTAGCACAATCTTATTATGTCTTTCAATGTTCTTGGCATTTGGATTTCTTCTTTCTTTCTGATCTAATTTATCTCATCTCTTCTGTTTGGTTTTTTTTTTTTTTTCTTTCATCCTAAGTAGGGATTTACCAATTTTACTTCATATATGGCTAACTTCTGGTTTGATGGATTTTCTGTATTTTTGTTTGTTTTAAATTTCATTGATTTCTGCTTTTGTACTTATTTTCTTCCTTTTGCTTGCTTTGTTGTTTGTTTGTTTTTGGTTCTTCTTTTTCTAATTTTTTAATGTGAAACTTTCTTCTTTTCTAATATAAGGATTTAATATGAATTTCCCTTGAAGCACTGCTTTGGTTCACAGATTTCTTTTATATGCTGTATTTTTATTTTCATTCAGTTCAGTGTATTTAAAAAATATTTCCTTGATGTCTCTAGGACAACTTCCGTTCCGCAAAAGTGAGTTCTGTAATACACCATTTCTGTGATATATTTCACAGAATAGCATTCCAGAGTAAAATAAGTATTAAAGAAGAAAAAACTGCTTAATCTTGCTACAATATATCTAAAAATGAGTTCTATAATACACCATTTCTGTGATACATTTTACAGAATAGCATTCCAGAGTAAAATAAATATTAAAGAAGAAAAAACTGCTTAATCTTGCTACAATATATCTAAAATACTATCATTTAATGTGTAATTTTGTAAGCTATTGGTATATTTAAAATTTTTTGTATTAACTCTTCAAAATCCAGTATGTACTTTAAATATGTGTAAAAATATGTATGGGTGTAAATGTATTTTTGCATGTGTTTGGTAATATTGCAATTCATATTACTTAAAAGAGTAATTCTTTAAACAAATGAATTAATGTGGGCATGCTGGAGTAACGAAAAGAAAACTTTGTATTAATATGATTTGAGAAGTTGATAGAAGGCAGTAATTAAATGGTGAATTGATGTGAAAGGGGAAAAATAAAAGTACACATTGGTGGTTACAGAATAGACAGGGGAATGTTAAGAAGAACAAAGGAAAAAGAGAAGCCAAAGAACTTATATGCATGACTCATGGACATGAATCTAAGGCGGGCATTGCTGGAGGGAATGAGTTAATGGGTGGAGCGGGGAAAGGGAGTATACCCATGGAGTATTTTTTAAATTAATTAATTATTTAGTTATTTTTAGAGAGAGGGGAAGGGAGAGAGGCAGAGAGAAGGAGATACATCAATGTATGATTGCCTTTCACCTGCCTCCAGCTATGGACCTGGCTGGAGACCTGGCTTGCAACCTGGTTATGTGCCCTGGCTGGGAATCGAACCAGCAACCTTTGGGTTTTCAGGCTGGTGCCTTATCCAATGTGCCACCAGCCAGGACTACCCATGGAGTATTTAGAAGTGTTTTTTAAATTTTCAAATGCTTGGCGATTTTCCTGTTACCTTTCTGTTACTGATTTCTAGGTTTTTTATATCAATGATTGGCAGAAAATATACTCTGTATGATTTCAATTCTTTAAAATTTGCTAAAATTTGTTTCATGATTTAAAATATTGTCTATTTTGGTGAATGTTCAGTGTGCACTTGTAAGATAGAGTGTTCTGTAATGTCAGCTAGATCTCATTGGTTGACACTCTGTCCATGGTCATTTTCTTTGCTCTGCAATCTGCTTTATCTGATGTTAATATATCCGGTCCAGCTTTCTGTTGATATTTTGCATGGTATACCTTTTTTTATTCTTTTAACCTACTTATATCATTATATTCGAAATGATTTTCTTTTAGTCACCACAATATTTATCCACTCTGTTAATATGGCTTTTAATTGGTGTATCTAGACCATTTGCATTTAAGGTAATTAGTAATATATTAGGACCTAAGCCTACCATTTTATTATTTTTTAAATGTGTGCTTCCTCTGTTTTTTTTAAAAATTTATTTGTTTTTGTTTCTGTTTTCTTGCCTTCCTGATGTGTGTGTGTGTGTGTGTGTGTGTTTTGGGAGGGGGGGGTGTACCTAAAAGATTTCTAGTAACCCATTTTGATTTCTCTAAAGGTTATTTTGAGATATATATGGTTTTCCTAGGAATTATAATGTGCTTATATAACTAACATAATTCCACTGGTATAAATCCTTTACTACTTTGCTATAGATTCAGAATCTGAATCTGGGTGGTATTCATCACTGTATTTCCCGTCTAAAACTTTTGATTGTGTTGATTCTGGTTGATTCATGCATCGGTCACTTGGGAATCTCTCTAGAACTTCATAAATGTATTTAAATAGTAGTAAATAGTGAAATATAGAATCCTCACCACTTAGGTCTCTTTACAGATATCCATTTAAAAATATAATTGTCTTACATATTTTCTCTACCTACGTTGAGAATCACATCAGAAAGTATTATAATACTTGCTTTCAACCATCACAGGAGGAGAATAGCCTGTTATATTTTTCATATATCCATGTCTCCCATGGCCCTTCTTCAGTCCTACTGTGTTCCAAGTTTTCTTCTGTTGTCACTTCCTTTCCATGTGGAGAATTTCCTTTGGCCTTCATTTTAGGGAAGATCTACTGGTGACAAGTTAGTTTTCCTTCACCTGAAAATGTATTTCATCTTTATTTTTAAGAGATATTGTTGAATATAGAACTGAAAACTCTTGTACTGAAAACTTTTCTTTCAAGACTTAGGAAATGTTGTGCCACTCCCTTCAAACTCCATGGTTTCTGATGAGAAATATGCTGTCATTCTAATTATTTGTCCCTTGTAATATATCATGTGTCTCTGAATGCTTTCAATATTTTTCTTTGCTGTTTGTTTTTAAAACTTTGGGTGTGATGTGCCTTGGCATGAATTTCTTTTATTGTTTATTTTATTTTATTTTATTTTTGCCATGAATTTCTTTGGGTTTATCCTGTTTGGGAATTCCTCAGGTCTTTGATCTATCTTTAAAGTCACTGACTTTCCTCTTTGTCATTTAAATTCTGCCATTAAGCCCATTCAATGAACTTCCTAATTTTATTTCTCTAGTTAAAACATTTTTAATTAGTTATTTTAATATCTTCTATTTCTTTTCTGAGACTTAATTTTTTCATGTGTTTCATTGCTCACAGAGTATTTTTATGATGACTGCTTTAATATCTTTGACAGATTCTTCTCATTGAGGTAAAGGGTTCCTGGTTTTAGGTATGATAAACAATACTTGATTATATTCTGGATTTTGGGGTGTTATGGGAGTCTATAGTTTCTTAGCTCTTCTAATTTGGCAGGTAGTTACCCTATTTGGGTTTAGAAAATAATCCCGGTCCACTTTCTTCTTCTTTTTGGATACTTTTGCAGTACTATGCAGTACTGCCCCATGGTGTGCTATAGAGGGCAGTCTGAGTTCCAGTCAGCATTTCCCACTGCAGTTCAGTCTGAAACCTTGTGCTGTTGGGTTCTGATCAGTTGCCTGCATTAGTCTCTTGGGAGTCTCCCCAGTACTTCATATACATATGCAAAGAATGATTCTCTCTTATTCCTTTCTCTAAGAAACATTTTCTAATGAACAAAAGAAACTAATGAGCAAAATAGAACCAGAAGCATAGAATCATGGAGCAGACAGCAATAAGAGGGGAGAAAGCAGGTAGAGACTGTTTGAAAGAAGGTGAAAGGATTAGTCAAAGGACATACATGGAGGACATAAGGACATGGACAATGGTGTGGGGGTTGACTGTGGCAATGGGAGGCAGGCTGGGTGAAGTGGGGTGAAGGGGTAAAAATTTGGAATGTAATAGCATAAACTATAAAACATTTTTAAAAAAGAAAAAAGAAACATTTTCCCCACTTTCTACTTGAGAGACACTAAACTTCACTACTGCAATGGCAATGAAAGTCTGTTCACTGTCTCTATGGACACCTATGGGCTGGTAGGGAGGGACATGCATGTCACCTAATTAGAGGATGGAAGTTAGGTACCCAGGGAGGGAGAAAAGTGTGTGGTTTATTCGTGGTATTTGGAGTTGAGCAGGTATTGTCAGAAGGGTTCATCCTGCTCTACTTTCCCTTTCCTGGCCTTTGGTGTCAGAGAGCAGTCTCGCGTGGGACATTTGTCTGCTCCTTTTGGTAGTGCTTCTGGCTTCTGGCATTCTCCAGTCACCAGGCCAGGACATGTGGGTGGAAAAATAAAACAGAACCCTTTTCAATCTTTTTTTAAGATTCAAAAAAGAATGTCACCTTTACATTCTTTTTTGAATTTTAAAGTTCCTAGCTAATTTGCCTTATTTTTTCCACTTTTCAGAGTTTTCTGGTTTTTAAAATATGTTTTATCCAGGATTTTTGGCTGTAATTTTTAGCCAAAATAGGAAGAAATCTGGTGGAATGTCTTTATTCCATCTCGTCAAGGAAACAGAAGTCAACAAACCCTAGGTTTTTGCTCAGAACAACTGGAAGAACAGAATTGCCATCAACTGAGATGAGGAAGGCTATGGGAGAACAGGTGTGCAGAAGATCAGTATTTTAGCTCTGGTTATGTTGAGTTTGAGATCTCTACTACTCAACAAGTGGGGCTACTGAGTGGGCAGCTAGATAACCAAGCCTAGAATTTTGGAGAGACTTCTGGTTTGGTGATGTAAATTTGGTGTAATCCAACTTATACATCTGCTTTAAAGCCCTGATACTGAATGAGATTATCAAGAGGCAGAAGGAAACCAAGTGCATTAACAGGTCAGGAAAGGGAGAAAGAACCATCAAATGCAATTGAGAGACAGGAGCCAGTGAGGCAAGAGCAGAACCTAAAGTTTGGCATCATGAAAGTCAACTGAAAAAGAATGATTCTAGGAAAGGGAGAGAGACCACCTGTGCCAAATACTGCTAAATGAAGATGAGTTTTGTGAATTGGATGCAGCATTAAATTTTCACAACATAGAGGTTGCTGATGACTTGGATAAGAAATGGTTAAGTGAATGGTGGGAGAAAGCATGATTGGTGAGAATTTATGAAATAATGGAATAAAGAAATGTGATCAGGCCCTGGCTGGTGGCACAGTGGATAAGGCACCAGCCTGCAAACCCAAAGGTCACTGGTTCAATTCCCAGCCAGGGCACATAACCAGGTTGTAAGCCAGGTCTCCAGCCAGGTCCGTGACTGGAGGCAGGTGAAAGGCAACCACATATTGATGTTTCTTTCCCTCTCTCTGAAAAATAAGAAATAAAATCTTTCTTTTTAAATGTGATCATAAGGAGAGTTGCCCCTCCCCCTCAATTTTGAGAACGTTTGTTCAAAAAAGGAGAAAATTAACATGGAAAGAGTTGGCAGAGGAGGAAGGTTTAAAAATGGTTGGGAGGTTAGTTTGACTTGTGTTTTTTTTGAAGAAGGAAATAACATCGTGCATTTTGTTAGGAATAATCTAGAATGGGGGGGGGCGGTGTAGTAGAGAGAGAGGAGAAATCTTAAAAGGATTCCTCTCTTTTTAAGAGATGAGATGAGAAGGGCGAGGATTTGAGGTACTAGGAGGAATCATTCATCTGTGGTTAACGGGTGAGAAGCTGCTCCGTTGATGCAAATGTAAAGAGAGAGTCTGTGAAGTCTCCTTCTTCAGTGAAGTAGGGGGGTGTAGTCACTTGCTTGTGAGGATGGGGTAGGAGGCCTCCGAGGTGTGAGAAGTGACGGTATGAAACAGTCAGGTAGGATAGTACCAAGGCCCATCAGTTTTGTTATGACAAAAATAAAATGACTCAGGTTACAGTGACTACGCTGTATGGAGGGTAATCTGGTGGAAGAAACAAATGAATCCATCTTTAGCTTCTCATAGTTGTTCCTTTATCCCACTCATGCCACGCCTCATTATAATACTATTGATCTCGAAGAACTGCTTTTGAACAAACTACAAAAACAGAGCATTGCAAGAAACTTAAGGTGGCAGCTCCGAACATGCCCTGCAGCCCCAGCGGATATTTTTAAATTAGGAGGGAAACAGCGTCATCTGTTGGACACTTTGTGAACTACCAGCTCAAGGTAGTCCACAGTTTCATTCCATGGCGCTACATTTCTTTCCGTTCTGTAATTTCGCTGTGAAGCTGAGCTTATTAGCAGTCGCTAAAATAAAAGCGGGTACTGCGTGAAAATCAGCGTGGAGCGTCCAATCTGATTCCCAAAGTTTGAAAAGTTGGGCGGTGCCCAACAAGCAGAAACATTCCACTAGCAATGGTGGGTCATTTACGAATGAAATAAAAATAGGTTTCTTTCAATGTGCATAGTTTTTCAACCAACTCTTAAGTTGTTAAAATATAACGATTACGATTTTTGGACCTGAGCTACTTAATATTCAGAATTCTTAGCTATTGATTTTGTCCTAGGGTTGCAATGAAAAAAAAAAAAAAAAATAGAGACGTTAACAATGCTGAGAAAGTTTGGAAAACTCTGACTTAGGAATGAATTCTTGTTGCTTTGCTTATTTCTTCCAAGTCCCTTGTCGGGTGTAGTCATGTGCCGTAGGACGGAGAAAGTCTTAGATCCCAGTCTAAACCTTGCGGGGGTAGCCATGACACTCTTTCCTTTCTGCCCTCCACAGTGCTCCCATCACCTCAAAACTCAAGCCTAACTTTCTCCCCAGGTTTCATGGCATACAGCAACAGCATATGTTAGAAGTTGGTATTTTTAATTTACTTTTTTAAACTTAAAAACCCCAATTTTATTTATTTTGTTTAAAAGATTTTTTATTTATTACTTTTAGAGAGAGGGGAAGGGAGAGAGGCAGAGAGGGAGAGAGATACCAATGTATAGTTGCCTTTCACCTGCCTCCAGCCACAGACCTGGCTGGAGACCTGGCTTGCAACCTGGTTATGTGCCCTGGCTGGGGAATTGAACCAGCGACCTTTGGGTTTGCAGGCCGGTTGGTGCCTTATCCACTGTGCCACCAGCCAGGGCCAGAACTTGGTATTTAAAGCCAGGAGGAAACACATGCCTTTCCTTGAGGTTTTTTTTGTTTTGTTTTGTTTTGTTTTTTTGAGAATGAGAGAACGGAAGGGAGAGAGAGAGCGAAAAACATCAATGTGAGAGAGAAACATCAATTGGTTGCCTCCTGTATGTGTCCCAACTGGGGATCAAACCCACAACCTGGGAATGTGCCCTGACCAGGAATCGAACCCACAACATTTTGGTGTGTGGGATGATACTCCAATCAACTGAGCCACCCAGCCAGGGCTCCTTCAGAGTCTTGTGTCTCTGGAAGAAGCCAGGCTAGGCATGTCACCAGCACACTTGGCTTTAATGTTTGTCTTTTTTCCAACATTCACTCCAAATGGGTAATTCCTGATAGACAGCTTAGGCCAAATAAGTGTGGCTGCAGGATGCTGTGTTTTCACCAGCAAAGATACCGGTAACATACAGAGGTGGGCGAAGTAGGTTTACAGTTGTAATACAAATAAATTATATGATAATTAATAAATAATAATACAAGAATAAACTGTTTTGCATACTGACCACTCTAAACACACTTTTGCCGACCCCATGTGCATTTGTTGGAGAAATGAGATGCCAGCAGGCTGCGTTTATGCGTGTGTGCATGTGTGAGGGTGTCACAGGCTTTGCAAAGATTGTCCCTTCTTGACCTGTATCTGTGTGCTTCCCAAGTCAAGGCTGTGCTGTGTTCATTTTTGTTGGGTCTGGCACCCAGAACAAGGCCTAACACGTGGTAGACAGAGAATAAATGTTTGTTGCTAGAACATGGAAATTAATAAATTAATATGTGATTTGCCTAAGCAGATGTACCATAAAAGCTAAGGGAACTTGAACTTCAGGCCCCGCAGATTGGTACAAGTGAGATATTTAAACTGTAATTAACAATATTCTCTCTTTCCACTTTGACATTTTTTCCATCACATCTGACTTCGTGTTTGGTGAGGTTGGAGGGCCTGCAAACGTTTTGGGGATCAGGCTCAGGGGAAATTAAATTAGGACTCATTCAGTTTGGGTGAAATGGGCACATAATGTTTGTGCGATTGACAGTCACTTTGCCTGTGGTATGCTAGCCGTCGCCGTGTGGACACAGCTTCCAGGAAATCCTTCTGCCCACTGTGAAGGATGCATCCCAGGCTGAGACCTGAGGGTGCAAGGCCAGGGGCTGTATCACATGTAAGCTTCTTAGTATAGTGTCCAGAGCAAGAGGAATATGCATCATAGAGAAGAAACAAGATGTACAAGGTATGGCATAGGAAACTGACGTGGGAAAGTCTTCCTTTCCGTAGGTGTGTAAAACTATAAGTGGATAAATCATGCTCTACAATACCTAGTCAGATATGACATTCTCTTTCAACAGGAGTAACACTCACCAGAGTAGAGCATGGCGGATACGTTTACTATACTTTCTTTTTCAATGGGGATTTTGTGACATGAAGTTTCCCAGTTTGTTTCTGGGGTACAAGTCTATGCCAGAACCCCATACAGTGAGGGCATCTTGTGTAAAATGAGACATTTTATTCATTTTAACTTGTTGGCTTGCATCTTACCATATTTAATGTATCCTGTTAGGATGACATCTGGTGGGTCCAGGTGAGATGGTATTCAAAATTGCCACTGAGTCAGGAAAACTGCCTGAATTTTCTGAATTGTCAGTAGTCAATATCAAAATTTGATCAATCACTAGAAAGCTGGTTTCTTTTTAAAATTTTATCCTCACCCAGGGGCATGCTTATTGATTCTAGGGAGCAGGAAAGGGAGAAAAGAGGGAGAAAAACATCAATGTGAGAGAGAAACATTAATAGGTTGTCTCCCGCATGAACCTTGATCAGGAATTGAACCCACGACATTTCGGTCCATGGAACAAGGCTCCAACCAACTGAGCCACACTGGCCAGGGCTCGTTTATTTTTTATTTCTGTACAAAATAATATTACAAAACTATTTTCTGTGAAGAGATGATCAAAGAGTGTGTAATCAAAAATGTAGGAAAGTGGATTAGGCACTTCATAAAAATGCTTTTTCTGGACTCATGGTGGTTAGGGTTTGATCAGCTTTATCAAAATTTAAATTTGTATTGGCTTTGCTTATTCTAATAGGCCCTTTCATATCTAGTTTTATATTCAAAATTTTGTAATATTTTTCTGTTGACAGACATCCCATGTCTCTGTGCTAGTGCCTCACAATACAAAAACTAGTCACTCAATCCCTGCCCATAATTTATGGTAAGACATTTTGCTGTTTTCACTCTAATAGCTCTAACTGTATAACAGCTCTATATAGCATAAAAGTACATACCTGTATTTTTTGTACTATGACGCACCTGACCATAAGACACACCTAGGTTTAAAGGAAAAAAATAAGAAAAAATATATTCTGAACCAAATGGTGTACTAAAATATTTAATACAATATAACAGAATAATATTTCAACCATGTAAAGTGAACAGCAGTTAACAGTGGTATTAAGGACCACCATCACTATCATGAACAAACGAGGAGAGACTCAAAGGCTCAAGTGCTCTTCTAGTTTTCTGGGAACCCCAAAAACTCATTGTTGCTAGTGTCAGAATTTATGCAGCTCAGTGGTTCACAATCACTGAAATCCCTTTCTTCGCTATCTTCATATATGAATAGTATCTTCAGTTCCATCTAAGGCATTGCTAATGCCACATTTTTTGAATGATCGTACAACAGTTTCATCCTTCACCGAGAGCCATGATGTTTTCACCCATCCACAAACTTGAGTGATAGTGGGCCTCTTCATTCGTCCAGTAGGTGTCAGACCATGATTACCAGCAGCCATCCATTTGTCCCACTCTTCTCCCATAAAGACTTTAGATGGTTTGTTGATAGAAGAAACATTGAGAGGTTGCAACTGGTTGGTAAGACTCCAGGAATTACAGCTAGATGAGTCTTCACTTCTTTAAAGCTCTTTCTTGTAGTTTCGTTAATATGTGCTCTAAACTGGTCAAGCACTAGTAAGCTCATACCCATTATTATCCTCGACTGATTTGACAGGTCAGTGGTTGTAGCTGGGAGTGGTCAGGCGGCTCTCTGCACTCTCCCAGGTCCCGGGCCATGGGCAGAGGTGGACGGCAACTGACAAGACACCCTGAGATTCAGCAGTAAAGTGGGACATTTAAGTGTCTCCCGGGGTTTTGAGTGAGCCCACTGCTTCCTCTTCTAACAGCTGATGCCATTGCTGACAGGTCAGGTAATACACATCATGGTCTGTGACACAATATGTATTTGCTCTTTAAGACACACAGACATTCGCCCGCCCTTTCACTTTTGGGGGGAAAAAGTGCATCTTACGGAGCAAAAAATAAGGTAAGAGATATATAGCCATACAGCTCAAATTTGCATTTCTGGAAGTGATAGGCAATCACTAAAACAACACATTTCATTTTAAGTATTGCACACTGTGTAATTTATCTGAAGACCTTGAAAAGTACAATTAGGAATTCAAAGTTAAATAATTTCAATCTGTCAGTGGGCACACTAACAGTAAAATGCAGGTTGTGGTAACTCCACAGATTAAAGAACTTGGTTTCTTCAATTTAAAAAAAACTGCAAGAAAAAAAGCGTTATAGAATGGGAAACCTATGGATTACAACAGACTTAAAAGAGCAGGTACAACGTTTGACTTTGTGTCCCAATTCAAACTATTAGCAAATGATGCTTACAAGACAGTTGGAAGTAACATGACTGCATATATGATATTAAATTATGATTACTTTTTAGATGTGAGAGTCTTTAAAATATTTATTAAGCTACAGATGTGTGATTTGCTTCAAAATACTAATGGAGAAGAAGTGCATACAATTTGAGGGCTGGGTAAGAGACATGTAGAGTTCCATTATACTATTCTGCCTTTTGTGTGTGTGTGCTCAGAATTCTTACAGTAAAAACTATTAAAATATTCAAACTAAGCCCTGGCTGGTGGCACAGTGGATAAAGAGCTGGCCCGCGAACCCAAAGGTCGCTGGTTCGATTCCCAGCCAGGGCACATAACCAGGTTGCAAGCCAGGTCTCCAGCCAGGTCTGTAGCTGGAGGCAGATGAATGGCAACCATACATTGATGTCTCTCTCCCTCTCTGCCTCCCTCCCTCTATCCCTTCCTTTCTCTCTAAAAATAATAAATAAAATATTTAAAAAAATATTCAATCTTATTGTCAAACCCAAAAGGACACACACAACTCATATAGGGTGCCAAGACTGCCACAATGATGAAATCTATTATATGGTTGTAGTGCATGCCTTGAGGAGTTAAAGTGTTATTGTTACTATGAATAAGTAAAAATAATCTCACTATTTCTATTAATAAAATTTAGAGCTGTATGTAAATTGTATAACATACTAGGAATAAGCCAGTATAAAATGCATGTTTAAAAAACTCACTTGGAGTGGGATAAATGTAATACAACAACAATAAAACTAAAGGAAAAAAAAAAAACAAACACTCGGTGCTAAAAACCCTGCCACCTGCCCCCTCATTCCCATCCTGAATAATCCCAACACCACACTTATGTGCTGTTCTCCTGATGGCAATGGTGGGCAGCAGAGGGTCATCAGCCCCAAGGGCACAGGTGAGGAAGGTGCCCTGCTGGCAGGGCTCCAGATCACACTCCAGGTCCACAGTCACCTCTGCGACAGGTGAGCCCACTCCAGCTCCAGCCACCAGCCTAGAAGCCCAGGGCAATGAAATGCACATGAAGAGGGGAATGGAGCAGGCAGCGTGGGAGCGCTAGGAAGTGGTCTCTTGGCAGGATGGCTTCCTGCCTGTCCTGGAGGATATTGCTGAGCAGTGACAGATACTCTGAAGTGAGGTCCCAAAGCCACTTGATGTCCTGGTGATGGCAGATGGTAATCGGGTACAGGTCATCGCGCTGCTGTGGGTGCCAGTTCAGGTCAGGGATGAGGACAAAGCCCTCAGGGGGATCTTGGCTCTCAAGACCAGAAGTTCCCCTGACATTGTGACGTTTGACACTGTTGAATCTTCCCTGCTATTTAAAACTCTCCCTTTAGTTTTCTGGCCATGGGCTACATTTCCTCCAATTCGCCCTTCAGTCATGGGTCGGGGTGTGGGAAGAGAGCTTCCATGCCTGTGGTCCTCTCCTCTAGGGATGGTGAGGAGGCAAGGTAAACTAAAGGGAGAGCTCATGCATGATAGGACCAAACTCAAAGTTCTCAATCAAGTCATCTGCCTTCCCATCCTAGCCTCCCAGGACAACTGTGCAAATCTGCTGCAGCACTGAAATAGATCAATTTAGAAAACACTTCATGAAGAAGCCGTTTGACTTGATATGATTTTATTTTTCACAGAATAGCACCATTACAATCAGCTTTCTACTTCAGATGAATTTACATGTGGTAATAATCAGTTTTGATAAACTGGGTTGAAGGTCTCTAAAGGTGATCCCAACAACTTTTTTTGGGAGGAACTCTACATATTCAAAGAACTTGACATCTTTGCCAGGAGGGGGACTCTGAAGTTTCTCTTCCTTAAAGTCTTTGGGGGAATAGGCCAGCGGATGGTTTGGGGTACGATCTGCAGTGAGTCTGCAGGTACACAAGCATAAAAAAATGGCTGGCTTTGTTTTCTTTCCAAATGCAAGCTGATAGCCTCTTGGGAAGGTTTCAATGCTGCTTTATATTTGCTGGGGAAATAATTTGCTCTTTCTGACTCGCCATCCCACACTTTCTTCCTTCTTCTGTGTTTCTCTTGACTCTGTGTACAGCTGTGGTCAGAGCCCCCATGAACGCTCTTTCTAAACAGATCCAATTTTGCCTTCTTTCTTTCTTCGATTTCTGGATGTCTGTGGGGTTTGTCTTGAGTTTTTGCAAGCTGTAATTCAACATTTGATTCTGTTAAGGGAGCTAACAAGCAACCTGTTCTGCTTTCTGTAATCCACGAAAGCCTCTCTTCACTGACTGGAACAGGAGATGACCCCAGTGAAACTTCCATGATACTTAGCGAGCTGTGACTCAACAGGTCGGGAGTCTGCATTAGGGAGGTCGACCCATAGCTTGTGGTTTTGCGGGATTGCTGGGAAGGGGGTGTCGCAACTGAGGAAGGTTTTCTACGGCCTCTGGTAGGATGAGAAACTGCCTTATCACTGTAACATGGTTTCAAGTCCATTTCGATTGGTTTCATCTTGGAAATATTTTCCAAAGGAATGCCGTTCTGTAATTCAAGTAGAATGTTTTCTGATTCCTGGCTTAAGTAAGGGTTGGCTTCTAAAAACACACTTTCTTCACTATCATGTACTTCAAGGGCTGACCATTCCTCTAAGTTAGCTGAACTCTCAATATCTGTCTGACTACCAGTAAAACCTTGAGAAATCTGAGTTAAATGGTAGTCAACCAAGCGAGGAGCATTTTCCTGAGTCTTTAAATCCAAAGATACCCGTGTATCTGTTTCTTGAAACCACACGTGATGTTTATCTTTTTCCAGAGTCATCTGAGGCTTTAACATGGAAAGAACTTCAATGTCTTTCTGTGCTGTTCCGTGTTGTTCAGGGTCAGAAGCACACACATGGGTTGTTGGCTCCAGGAATCTTCTGTTCGATGGTGAGTTTTCTTGGGGATTTTGCTTTTTGAAAGAGATATGTTGTTCTAGCAGTTCTGCATTCATGGGAAGACTACCCATTTCTCCACTATTACCTACTTTCTCACACGTTGCAACTGTGTTTGACTTAAGAACATGTGTGTGAAGTATATTTGGCTTAGGGAACATACCTTCAACTGAAAGCCCCAGGAGAAAACGGAAGTATTTGCGTTGTAAATCAAGGTCTATTTGATGAAGAAATTTTTTGTCAAAAAGTATCAAAGTTCTGTTTTTTAGGTTTGGTACTTGGACACCTAAATCGGTACATTTATATAAAGGTTTCCTTTTGTGCTGACTATCGGCTATCGTGTAAGATTCTCTTACAATTCTGGGAAAGATTATCATTTGAATTTCCAGTATTTTCATAGAAAAGTGTATGAGAAGTTTATCTCTTTCTTCTAGTGAGTAGTTTTGAAGAATCTGAGACAGAGGCATTTTATTAGCAGAAGTCACTGATGGTGTTCCACCTTCTAGCTTACTCATACCCTTCAATTCTGGAATGATCTCCTTGTTGCCACTGGAAACATCAATAGTCAGTGTCTTCCAACAGCTGACACGAGGTGAATCTTTTTGGCATTTGCATTTTAAATTAAGTTGGACAGTATCAATCCCTTCTAGAGATAATAAGCCCATTTTTTTATGTCTTAGATGGAGGCTTTGATTGTTATCTCCTGCAATAGTCTGTTTTGAATAAAGGTTGAACTTTTGGGAGGCTTGCTTTTCTGTCTTGGGTACCAGATTCAGTTTTATTTCAAGTGCTTTTGACTCTAACGTGGGTGGTGGCTGCAATTTAGGATGGATCGCTGTGGGTGTTGTACCCCCGCCCCTCGCAAAGGGTGGTGCCTTCCCATCATCGGAGCAATGAGCTGCTACTTTCTGCAGCAAATCAGCATCCACTTTGCCTTGGATCCTGTTCTTTACCTGGGACTCAAAGACATTTTTAATTGCTTGATAAAGAGGAAGTAAACTTTCTGCACGCGTAGCATCTGCCGTTGTTTTAATTTGATTACTTTTAACCTGAGGTGGTATGGGTACAGTTCCTGAGGAAGTATTTTGTCGCTGGACCTCTGGCATAGCTGTGTCCTGCCCTGGTTCGCTCTGACCTCTATGCTTGGGTGGGGAAGCACACTCCACAGTATTGATTGGCTGAGTCTCGTGTTGTGGTGCCTCTACGCCTGGAGGGGAAATATTCATACTTAGGGCACTTTCTATGTGGGTGGTCATATTTTCCTTTGGATCTTCAGATGTGCCTGGATGCTCTGTGGGCATCAGAACGGGTTCTGGCGCCTTTTCTTCTTGCTCAGTAATAAGCGAGTTAGATTCTTTTATGATGCTTGGGATACCATGCCCCAGAGCAACCCTTCCTTCTGTGTGTGGAGTTAAATTTTTTTTATTTATTTCACCGCTGAAGCTTTCTTCTGATTTGACACTAGGAGGTTTTCGTATTTGTTGTGGGTCTACCATGAAAAGCTGGGAATCTTCTGGAGCTATGTTTGTAAAACCCTGGCCCTCTGTTTTTACGGTACTTGAGTTGTTCCTCTTAACCATGCCACTAGCATCTGGTGATTTTGGGGGGAATTTGGAAAGACAGGTTCTCTTTTCTCTTTCTAGGTTTGTCTCAGATGCTGCTGTTTCTTCAGTCTGCGATGGATTCATCACAGAAATAGAAAGACTTCTGATAAATATTCCCGAGTCACCCTTGTTCCACAAAGCTCTTTCCTTGGGTGTGCTGAAGTTGTACTCTTGGCTTCTCTGCACCTCTACTTTCCTTTCACCTCCACTTGCCTGCATCTCCTTTTCTTGGTGTTTGGGGAACATGAGGTTCATCATCTGCACTCCGGCCTCTCCCTTGTTCTTCGGCCTCTGTTGCTCTCCTTCTTGCGGAATGGTTAAAATATCACAAATCCTTGGCTCTCCACGTACTACTTCCTCAGAATTTGATGAGTTCTGGAAGTTTACTGGGGAAACAGAGGATCTTGTGAATGTCAGCATGCTTTCTTCCTTGATTCTGAAGTTCATGCCCAGGGGTAGTGGGGAAGGGCTAGAAGTACAAGCCTTCGTCAGCATTACACCAGCTGTCTCACAGGTAACTTTCTGAGCCTTTCCCTCTGGCTTTTTAGCTTTCCTCTGAGGGCCACTTGGATTGTACGTAAGCAAAATAGGTGATTTCTTCATATTCAAATACATATCATTGGCACCCACTATACTATTTATATTCATGCTTTTCTCTCGATCCTTTTCTTCTTTTTTAAATTCTTTTACATCATCGAAAAGCTCTCCATCAATTGTTCCTGCAGGTACTAGTTCTGCTGCTTCTGACAATTCCTTAGACTGTGGCTGTGGGAGAGGCATTTTTGTAACTGTTACCATGTACCTCTCTCCTCCTGTTGTATCATATTTAAGATATGGCAGGGTAAGCAAAGAAGTACAAATGTTTTTGACATTTGTAACTAGTTTATTTTTATCTTCTTGTACCTTTCTCTTTTGCTCTTTAATTTTACACTGCAATTCTTTGGTGTTGAGTGTATGTGGAAGTGAAAATTTCTTTGCCTTCAGATCCATATGTATTGGGAGCATTTTGTCCTCAATACCTATTTGGGGTCTATCCTTTTCTTTTAACCTATGACCTTCAAATGACTTAGTATATGCTTCTTTGCCTACATGGGATGAATCTTGAATCTGGAACGGTGGAAAACAGGATTGTGTTGTTCCTTGTGTATCTTCCTTTTCATTCATTCTAGTGTCCCATTTCAGGCAAGATGGAGAAAGTAAGGAAGCGCAAGATTTCCTCAGAACCACTTCTGGTTTACCTTTGTCTTTCCCTGGCTCCTTCATACTCAAAGATAGTCTATTCCAACTGAGGAGATGTTTAAGTGACGATGTCTCTGCTCTCAATGTTCTTGTGTTGGGGAGTATTCTACCTTTCCCATTTTCTATTTTTCCTCCGCCCTTTCCATCTTTATATGGCATACATTGATTAGCTTTTGTTATTACATCCCATAAGCTGGTACCTTTGTTGGAATCTGCATATTTGATGTTCGCTGCACCTGATGACTCAGAGAGCTGTAACTGTGAAAGAGAGAATCCTGTAATTTCAAGCAAGTCTTTGCCAACTTTGGTTCTGTTTTGTTCTCTGTCCTTTTCTTCCTGTGATAGATATGGTTTCCTTTGGTGTCCATGATTACCGATTGTTTCTGTATCTTCTATTTTCTCTGCATCTGAAAATGCTGAAACCACTCGGAGAAATAGAGGGTATCTTTTAATTCCAAGCTCTTCTTCATCCACTTGTGTACCTTTATCTAATTTAAAGTTAGATGGAGCTTTGGAAATAGGAACTTTTCTTAGAGCTGTACCAGGTGGTTTACCTTGGCCTTCATGTTCCTTCTGTCCTGGCCTTCCAATGTTCACGTGCAATTCCGTTCTATGGAATGTATGTGAAGGAGGTGATTTCTCTGACTTCATATTTAAATCTGCAGTATGTGCCATACCTCTCATAGCTACTGTTTTTTCTCTGTTCCTCTCTTCTTTCTGAGGCATACACTGCTTCTTGTTTTGAATATCATTCATGGTATCACCACTAATTGACTCAGTATCACTTGATATCCTCTGCATTTCTTTATCCAGTTGGAGCTGAAGGAGGGAGGGTAATGAGGTAGAAGGTTGGGTCAGAAGTGCACCTAGTTCATCTTTGCTTTCCTCCATCTTCTTTTCTTGATGTTTGGGGAACATGAAGTTTATTGTCACCACTCCAACCTCTTCCTTGTTCTGTTCTGCATTCATCTTCATGGTGTAGCTTGATCTGTCTTGTGTATCAGTGGAAGTGGCCTCCTGTCCTTCCTCATAACATGGTGATTCCTCTAGTTTTAGACAGGCAGAGTTGTGTAATTTTGCTTTTTGTTGGTCTGTCTCTGCTTTTAGTGTGGTATCTATTTCAATATCTGTTTTGCTTTCAGATGACAAAGGTGTGGGAGATGAAAATGCATTCGCTATACTTTTACTTTGTTGCATGTCTTTTATTGTAGATTTTAAGTTGCATTCTTGTTCCTTTCTGCAGTATAGATTGCCCTGCTCAGTGATAGTAAGCATCTGTGAGCAAACAGTCTTCTTTGCCTTCATGGTTACACTTATGGGGCCTGTAAGCACTTTTCGTTCTGGAAAATTGAATACCTTTTCCTGACTTTCAGACTCAGACAAAACAGACACGGTGGGCATTGTTAGTACATCTCTTTGCAGATCTTCATGTTTCTTGGCTATATGACTGTCCACTTTCCTTCCAGAGATTTGATCATACAGATCTCCACCTTCCAAGTTCACTGAGTTGGTAGGTGGGATATTTTGATCAACTGTGTATTTTATTACCTTCTGAGCTTCTGTGTCTTCCATGTCTTCCTTTTTTTCTTTAGCTTGTAGGGAAACTGTACTCTGAACATCCAGCTTCCTTGCAGGGCTCCCACGAGGTACAGTACTATACTCTTTTTCATCAATTAAAAGGTCAGCAGACATTGCTTTCCCTGATTTTGGACATGAAATCTTTTCCCCGGTTGTATGTAGTGTGTTTTCTTGTGGTGGGATATTCTTCTTTAGCTTTTCTGTTTGAAATGGAAGCATCGACGGAGAACAAATTGATGCTGATATATTTTCTGAAACTAGTGGTTTTTGCTGCACTTCTTGCTCTGCAATAAGCATATTGTGATCTTTTCTACTTCCCATCTTATTCAGGGATCGTAGGCCTGCTTTGAATATAATTTCGTTGTCCTCACTTTGCCATCTGGAGTCTAATGTGTTGTTTGATGCACTGCATTTATTACAGGAACTTGTACCTGGCCTTTCCCCTTCATTTCTTTTCCCTGCACCTTGTTTCCAACATCTTCTAACTTTGCTTTTTTTTCTTAATGGGCCTTTCTTTGCTCTTATCTTTTTATGAATTTTGATGGCAGGTGAGACAGGGGTATAGGAAAAGGAAGTATTTATAAACATATTTGACGCACTTAGAGATATTTCGTTGGCCATGGTTTCCAAGGTGCAACCCTGTTGCTTTCCATGGCTAAGGGCACCGGACCTGGTGTTGCTAATTGTCTTCCTAACCATCTGTGCTTTTTCAGTTCCAGACTTAGGAATTTGTGCCACGTTTTTCTGCCCTTTAAAATCAGCTGAAGCTGGCTTGGAGAAAGGAACAAACTCCGGTAAATCCTTTTGTAACCTTATCTTTCCCTCTGGAAGGGAACTAGCAGGGTTTTTTTCAAATGGGCTGTCACTCTGTGCTGAAACAATGCAAGGTTTACTAACTGATTTCCCTGACTTTGGAGATACGATCTTTGGACTCCTCTTAGCTTTTAAACCTGTTTGCGCTTTTGTTCTTTTTTGCAGCTTCTCACGTGGAAGTAAATTCAGAATACAGTGAGAAATAGAAAATAGTACCTGTCGTGTGAAAAGTGTTTGTTGCTGCAGTTCCGGAGCGGTGGTAAGTGATTCTGGGATTTTTTCCCTTGCTGAATTCTCCAGTTCTAGATCTGAGCTCACAGAGTGAGTCTCCTGCATTTTACAAGTGTTGGAACTGAAGTGTTGAGTTTCCCAAAAGGCTTCTTCTCCCCCTCGCACTTTGATTTTCTTCATGCGATTTGAGGCACTGTTCCTCTTATCGCTGGAATTGACCTGTAAGTCCCTCTCTCCTTTTGGTGATGGCTCTTGCTGTCGTAGTTCATGACTGAATCTCATTTTCCATGGCACGTCTGTCTCTACTTTTATCCTATGATTCACATTCGTGTCAAGTGAAATAGGCATGGCAGAGGAAATGGCATTTAGAGCTATACCAGCCATGGGTGTGCTTTCTTCCATCATGAGTTTGAAATTGCATTTGAATTGTCTTCTGTGGCATGGTCCACAGTGTTTTGTGATATTAGATGTCTGGGAAAGCCATGCATTTTTTGCCTTCAAAGTTACACGTTTGGGACTCATTTTATTTCTCTTTAAATACTTTCTCTTGGATGCAGGTAAAGCAAGTGTGGGTAAATCCAAAGACTCCAGATTTGGTGCCAGTAACTCTTGTGCGAATCTTTCCTCTCTCTCGATGGTAAGATCTTCCAGTACCTCAGAATATTTTATGTACACTAAAAAGTCAATAATCCGTAGTTTCAGCATCTTTGAAGGCAAGTTTTTTAGACAACTATTCCCTGGGATATTAGATATCTGTGAAATTGGTGTCTTCTTTGCCTTCCTAATTACACATTTGGAACTCATTTTACTTTTGAAGGCTCTGTGTGTAAATGGCTTTCTCTGCCTTTTAGATTCCGATGGATCAGGTGTGGTGATTTCTGAGAACTCCAGAACAGCTCCTTGTTGATTTTTGTCAAACTCTGGCATTTCCTCTTTACCATGACTGTTCAGTTCCCCTGTGTGGTTCTCAATACTTGGGAGACCACAGTTCGCTGTGTCAATTAAAACTTGACCTACTAGTGATTCTTTTGACTTGAGAAGAGGAAGCTTTGAATTTGCTACACATACTGTGCCATTTTGTGTCTGGTAGCTCTTCTTTGGTTCCTCTACTTGCAGCAGACCTATAGGCAGCACTTGTGGGATGTCTCGTCCTGTGACAAACAGAATTTTCCCACTTGCTTCATTTTCTGACTTGTGGAGGTCAAGGTCCTTCCTCTGGCCTGAACAGGGTGTGAAACACTTTCCATGCCGTGGAACTACTTTGAATAATGTCTCTTGTTCACTTTCTTCTCTCTCTTCACCTTGCAGATTGGTTGCTTTGGTGTCATCTGAAGTAATGTTCCCATCATGTAGTGATATCGCTTGCTTTATTTGATTAGAACTGAGTCCTTTTTCTTCTGGGATGTCTTTTTCTCGTTCTGTCTTGCTAATGTCAGGTGTAATAGGCATGAAGGAGTACATTTTATCTGCCACTTTTTCACCTGGCTCCACCTCTTTCCTTTTGATTGTTAAGTTACATCCTGATTCTTGTCTATGTCTTGGGCTAGCACCAACCTTGATATTGAGTATGTATGAAGTTGATGGTCTCTTTGCTTTTAAAATTCCACACCTGGGATTTATTAAAGTTTTCATGTCTGAACATCGTTTGATAATTCTCTTCCTTTTGGATGTAGAAAAAGCAGACATGCAGGAATCAAAAGTCACTATCTTTTTCTTTTTAATACCACCAATCTGTTCCTTTTGATGGTCTTCATCATATGAAACAACACATTCCCTTGCAGAAACTATTGCATCAACCTTTGCTTCCCCTGTCCTAACATGCCTCTCTGGCCTTCCTAACTGACATTGATCAAATGACGGGCATGAAGGGGGCTCCAAAATGGTTGGTGCAAAGTCTCTTTGTGGCTGTACCTGAATATTTATATGCCCTGGGTGTTTCAGGTCCGCATCTGTTTTAACAAGCTCATGATTCTCCTTTGGATATGCATTGAGTATGAAGCCTCGGCTACTCTTTGAACCTGGTGGAGATTTGTGATCCTCTTCCTCCTCTTTCCCATCTTTCACACCGCTAGATAAACGATTCACATCAATAGAATCTGGGCAACATACTTCTTGACCATTTGACAGTTTCTCTTGCATCAGCTGCATATGACCAAGTCTTGTTGTCTTTTGCATATCTGTCTCCGCACTTAAGATGCCACTCATTTTGATGTTGGGCAAAATAGGCAGTTTGGACTGACTAACATCAAAAAATGCATCTGCTACATTTTTCTTCTGCTGTGGATATTTCATCTTTGTTTTCAAATTGCATCACAGTTCCTTGCTCTGCCTGCCAATAAGCATAGGTGAAATTAACGGATTTTCCCCCTCATAGCTCTATATCTGCAACTTACCATTATTTGCTTCCTTGTTTTTTTTTATGTGTTTTTCCTTCTTTTAGATTTAGAATCAAAAAGCTCAACAGAATCAGAGGACTTGAGAAATGTCACTTGCAAATCTTTTGGTAACTCTGAATTTTTTCCATAAAATAATCTAGTTGATATATATAGATTCTGTTTCTCTGGAGCCCAAACTAATATACCTCCTCATTACCTTTAGTATCATGTTACGTTTGGTTTACTAATGTAAAATTTTGTGTTAAAGTAATTATCACAAATGTGGGCTCTTCAACATCCATGCTACCTCAAATGATTAGGGTTAAGTCTAACATATCAATGTTATTTCTAAGTGATCAGTTTAGGAATGGGCATGAACTAATCCTAGAGACACCGATTTTTAGAGCTTCTGGAAAAAGTTGCCTTAGTTTCTAAGAAAGACATGGAAAGATATGGCCTGTTACTTCCTCTGGTCATTTATGTTCTGATTTTTGAACTCTGTAGACATCTTTCTATCCACCTCAAGATAAAACCAATGCCAAGAGAGGCAGATGGTGAGATACAGGACCTTAATAAAGTTGTTGAACCTCTGTATCAATAAATTCTGCAACCTATTCTACCTCTGGATTTCCTATTATATATCATAAATTCTCTCTTTAGTATGCCAGTTTAAATCATGATTTTATTACTGAAGAATTAAAATATCCTAAATGAAATAGGTAAGGGGGTAAGGATTCTGGGGAACCCAATGACTCCAACAAATTATAGCAGTGTTCAGACAAAATTAGAATAAAATTTCATCAGTACAAGAGTATGACTGTTCACTTAGGAAAATGGAACAAATAGTAAAAATATGACCAAAATAATTAATATTTGCATGTTTCAGAAACAAGAGGAAAGCTGGAATGCAAGACAGATATTTCAATAATGTCATATTGTGATTTTAGACATAATAAAACAATGCTAGACAATTTTTATCTTTTGAACCAACCTTGCATTCCTAGGAAAAACCCCACTTGTTCAGCATATAATCCCTTTAATATGCTGCTGGGTTTGGTTTGCTAGTATTTTGACGAGTGTTTTGCGTCTAGATTCATGAGGGACATTGGTCTGGTATCTGTCTTGTAGTCTTTATATACCCCACTAGTCTGACCCACATTACATACTTTCTAATTGGTGAACTCCCAAGCCATCATATCCTCTCAGTTTTCTTCCTAACTCACTGTTCTTACAGTCCCTTTGTAATCTCATCTTCTCTTGTGGCTTTTAACACTGTACATTCTAAAACCTTCCAACTTATTATCTCTACTAGACATCTTCCCCAAAATACTTATTCATATCTCTCTTGGCTATGTAATCAACATTTCAAATTCAACAAATGTAAAACATTAACTTCTGATCTCCCCATGACCTGCTCCTCCCCACAGCTTTCTTCACCTTATTTGATAACAACTGCATCTTCCTACTTGCTCAGACCAAAAATCTTGATTCATCTTTGTTTCCTCTCTCTCACATCATGCCCTGTTGGCTCTACTTTTCTAAGTATATCCTGAAACCAACCACTTCTTACCACCTTCACTGCTACTGCCCTGGTTTAAGTCACTTTTATCTCTCACTTGGATTACTTGCAATAATCTGCCATTTGCTTAGACCCTTGACTGAATACAGTCTATTTTCAACACAGAGGCAGAATAATCCTTTGAAAATGTAAGACCGAACATATCATTCTCCTCAACAAAACTTTACAATAATTCCCCGTTGCTAGTCAAAGTAAAAGCCACTGTCTTTAACATGGCCTATTAGGCTCAGTCATGATCTGGTCACCTATCACCTTTCTGACCTCTTATATGTCACTCTGTCAGCCACACTGGACTTTTTACTATTCCTCAAATATTAGGCATGCTCCCCTGTAAGGCGTCTGTTCTAGTTGCTTCCTCTGCCTGTCATATATGCTCGGTTAACTCCCCTGTCTCTTCAAAGATTTAGTCAACGTATCTCTCCTCCTCTACTTCTGGTATCCTGATTCCTCTTACCCTTTTCTAATTTTGCTTTACCATAAAATTTATTACCTTCTGACATACAATATAACATCCCTGTTATTATTTATTCATATTATTGTTTCATCATGTTATTATTTATTATCAGACTGTCCTCCAACTAAAAAGTGAGGCAAGAATCACTGTCTACTTCATTCACCAGTGTATCTCAAGAGCCTGTAACAGTGACTGGCACACAGTAGGTTCTCAGCAAATAGTTACTGAATGGTCATCTTTGCTTCTAGGTTTCTAGGATTGCTAATCCTCGTCACAAGCTGACTTAGACATACATCCAGCCCTTTCTCCAACTTCAACAAGGGGGGAAATCCATGTACAAAAACCACCCATAAATGTGAATGATTTGAATGAAAAGTTGGGGGCAGAAATAGAAGGGAGTCAAATACAGCAATATAAACAGCTCCCACTTAAACATTAGGCATGTTTCTCTGCTTTTGAAATGGTCTCAGGCCTCTATCCACCCCAGGAAACCCCAACTGGTTTGAAATTTTTAAATGTATTCCCCACGCTATTAGGAAAAGACGGACAGTTCTACAGCAATGGTAACAAGTACCAGAAGTAGTTGTAAATCAATTAAATCAATCAATGACATGCATAGGATGGTCCTACAGTCATAGTGACAAATAAAAAGCAAATATGCATTTAAACAATTGTATCTAACAATGATAACTTGCCTCAGGAAACATGCCTTTGAAAGTCAGTTGAATGGGGCAGATGCTCTCAACACACTAAGGCTGAGTCAACCCTGACACAAGCCATCTGCCCGCATACAACTGGCAGAAGATCAGCAGTTTGCTTTCCTCTGAGGCTGCACCTGGCCAGCCTGGCTCTTCCTGATTTCAGACACAAGTGGTGGTCTCCCCTTTGGTGTCCTATGCCATTCAGTCCTGTGCCTCTCTCCTCTCTGCCCATCCTTCCTTCCACTTTTCTCTTCTCTCCCCTCTCATCAGTAAAATAAAATTCACTATGTCTCTGAAGTGATGAACTTGAACCATTTTTGGTTAGGCTTCTACCAATATTCAATCCCTTTGATTTGAAAGGAATCTAAGATGATTTCCCAAATGTAGTTCTGTCCCAAAAAGAAATTCTGGTGTCAGGTAAACTATTTTTGCTTTGTTACACATCATTTTAACTAATCGCCATGATATTCCTAAGAGGTAATTCTTCTAACCGCTACTTTGAAAGTAAGGAAATGGAGGTAAGGTGAGTTTAAGTCATTTGCCCAAGGTATTAAGAGGCAGAACTGTGACATAAACCTAGACCTTTTGAAATTCAAAATTTACGTCTTTTCTTTACAATACACTGCCACTATAGGAGCCATATTTCTTCCCTATCCTTTTTCTTCAAGAACTTCCCTCCAACCCCCGTCTCCTCTTCTCAGTTACTTTCTTCTAATTTCTCCTAGAAAGGTACTACCTGAGGATCAAATTCCCCCTGGGTAGGAGTGAAGTCATGGCCCACAGGGATGGGGCAACTTCAAGGTCACCTTGATTCTGCATCTGAAAATTCTTTTCTCCCCATTTCTTCTTGTGGCTTCCTTTCTTGCCTATCAGTTTTTGGCTTTTTAATTAGAAACAGTCCCTAACTTACAAGAGTTTGTGATTTCTTGACTTCACAATGTTGCAGAAGCAATAAACATAATTACATGAGATATTCAACACTTAATTATAAAATAGGCTTTGTGTTAGATGATTTTGCCCAACTACAGGCTAATGTAAGTGTTCCTAGTACATTTAAAGTAGGGTAAGCTAAGCTATGATATTCAATGTCCAGTAGATTAGGAGTATTAAATGCATTTTCAACTTCTGATGTTTTCAACCTAAAATAGGTTTACGATGATGTAACTCTGTCATAAGATAAGGAGCATCTATATGTGTGAACCTTCAATACAGTGCACACCTATCCCCTATATAACTCAAACACCAACTCTTGCTCTGTCCTATTGACTTCTGGATAATCACTCGTTCTAATTCTACTACTGAGGTGCTCTACTTTTCACTGGCATTCCTGCTTCCAATTGGCCCTGACCAGGATGCTATCCACCCGTACCTCCAGATATTGGTACTGCTTGAAGACACCCACTTTACAATTAGAGTTGCTAGTACCCCATATGAAAACAGAGCAATCCCATTAAATGAGTGAAGTCCCTTTATACCTGACAAATGAAAGAAATTAGACTATAGTCAAGTAATGGTCACATTCATTTTCCACAGAGCTAATAGTGACCTAGCTGAAATACAAAACTAAGTTGCGCCTATATCTAACACCGACAGAATATAATCCAAACTTCTTCACATGGTGTAGCAAGCCCACTCCCTGCCCCACCCCACCCCCAACCTGATTCCTGTCTAGCCTTCACGTTCATCTCTACCCCTCCCTGACTCAGCCTTAGCAGCTCAGCCACTCTGAAGCAATGATAATTTACTGTACTTGCCCTGCTGTTTCTTAGTTCCTCGCCTCTGCTCATATCCTGAAATGCCTTTCTTACCCTCCTTCCCTGCTGTCCTTTTTCTGGCCAACTTTCACCTGTCCTTTAAAATTCAGCTGCAGCATAACCTCCCTCATCAAGCCAATCCCCAAACCCCTACACTGGCTTAGTTATTTCCCAAATGTTCTTATAAATATTTTTATCACTGTGTCACCATACTGCAGGGCAAGCATCCTTTTTGGGTCTGTCTCCCCTACGGGAATATAAACTCTTTGAGAGCAGAGACTATCTTTTTGTCGGTATTCTAGTACCGAAGGTGGTGTCCATTGTATAGTAAAATGATTGTCAGATGGGTTTTGATAAAAACAATTAAGTTATCAATAGCCCCGAGAGTAGTGGTCAGTATTTAATCCCTAGCACTGACATCTTGAGGATGCTGATGAATTCTGATCGTACAGCTCCTTTCATGTCACTCCTGCAGCACCTAGCTCAGGGTCTGCTTGGGTCACAGTAGTGCTAAATGAATATTTTCTCAATTGAATTATCAAAACTTGTTATGACTACTTCTTTGTGCCTATTTGGAGAGACAGAGGTTGGGGTAGGGAAGCAAGTCACTTAACCTTTCTAAGCATTATTTTCATCGTTTGTAAAAGCAGTCATAATGCCACCAATCTGAAAACCTAATTTCAATAATATATGAAAAGCCATTAACACAGCTTGAAACAGAATAACCATTTAAAATCAACATTAGTTTGAATTATGATGTTGATCAGCTGTGGTCCTCCATACACATGAAAAACTCCTTTCATAGAATTCAACTGTAAACTCACTTTTTTTTTTTTTAAACTCACTTTTGAATAGGATAAAAACATGTCATTTAACTTTAAAATATAACACTTACCTTTCTTCTGAAGATGAATAAATTGACCAATAAACTAGAGATAAATGGAAATTAAGAGTACCAATGGGAGAAGCTCAGGCTGAACAAGTTTATATATATATTAAAATATGAAAATTTTAAATATTTACAAAATTCCATGCTTTTCAGGCAACTGTCTTCATTCTACTTCAAGGCAGACAATACAATATTACAGGTGTAATCCCAATATCAAAGTTCCACAATTTTGTGTTATTCTTATGTGTGATTTTAAAAAATAGGAAAGAAGGAAATCAACCATTTTTCTTACCTTCTGGGCATCAGAACTACCCTTTTCTGGAAGTGCAAACTTTTTCTGAGACCATGAATAAATCTTTATGAGCACAATCTCAAAACTAACTCCTGGGAAAATTAAAATAAAAAAGATTGACATCCAAATACTTTGAGAAGCCCAGGATTCTAGAAGGTCTCTCATAAGTTCAAAAGTGTATTATCTTCCAATCCACGCATCAGTGCTTTTATAAATCAATAAAAAAGCTTTGATATTTTAATATGATATGTGAAATAGATTAATGTCCCACTCTGACGTCCTCCTATCTCAACCACATGCAATGCTCCTACCAGAAAAAAATGTCCAGTGCTGCCCAGTGTCTTATCAAGGGCAGCAGTGATTGAACAAAGTGAGGTGTGTGTCATAGTGGGTATTTATCTGTGTTCATAGCAACTTACTTTAGCAATAAAAAGGGTTCATTTGTGAGACCTGTGGTGCTATAATAGTTTTTTAACTTAAATTTAAAAAATTTTTCTATTAAGTTCACAAAAATACAATTCTATTAAGAGAATTCCTTAGCGTAGTTGCGTTATCACTGCCCTATAATTCAAATGTAGGGCAAATTTGAATTAGACATAACCATTATCTATTATCAGCAGGAATAGTACATTTTATGTATTGCTGTAATGAGCAGGAAAATATAAATGTAGGGTTGCCAGGTTTGGAAAAACAAACAAACAAAACAAAACTGGATGCCCGAGTGTACTTAAAATTTCAGATGAATGCCAAATAATGTTTTAGTATAACTGTGTCCCATTGTTACGATGTAGGACATGATAGTTTGTCTCTTATGGAAAGTTTTCCATCATCATTTTTTCAAATAGGTTTTCAATTTTTTGCTCTTTTCTACTTCCAGCACCACCTTTTCTGCGAGAATATTGTTAAAAGTGTTGGTTCATTCATTCTTGCGTCATTTGGCAAATATTTGAGTAGCTTTTTTGTACCAGGTAGACTTTCTAGACGCTACACCATGGACTCTAGACCCCATGGAAGCAAGTGCCAGGAACATCTGAACCCACCTAGGGAGCATTAAGAATGACTGCATTGGAAGATCAGCCAAGGTACATTTACACAATAGAGTTCTGTGCAGCAGAAAGGAAGAGAGAACTCCTATCACTTGCAATAGCATGGATGGAACTAGAGCGAATCATGCTTAGTGAGGTAAGCCAGGCCAGCAAAAATTAAATACCACATGTTCTCACTTAATACAGGAGACTAATGAACAAACAAACAAGCAAACAAAACAGAGCCAGAGTCATGAATACAGGGAACACACTTTCAATGTGTAGAGGGGAGGAGGTAGGGGAGGGGGAGAAGGAGGTAGGGGAGGGGGAGAAGGAGTAGGGAGGAGGAGAAGGAGGCAAGGAAGGGGAACAGTTTAGTCAAGGAACTAGCGTCCATGACCCATGAACACAAACAACATGTGGGATTGACTGTGGGGTGGCGGGCAGGGAGGATAAGGAGGGTGGAAAAGGGGAGAGCAGAGGGGGAAAATGAGATGAATGTGATATAACAACAATAAAAAAAAAAAGAGGACAGGAAAAGGGGCAGAAGGTTAGAGCAGAACGAGCTAGAGGACAACAGAAGAACTGTTAGAGATGTAGAGTGTGTTATGGGCTGGCTGAAAGGAAGGGATGACCTCAGAGATGATTTCCAGGGTGGAAAGTGCTACTCTGCCTCTCAGATACGGAGGATTTGATGGCATACAGTTTACTTCTAACCTCAGTCCTGCCTCCCTGTGAAGTGGTACCTGTTTTCTCTTTGTCTATTGTTCCTCCTAAGTGCTCAGCTTAATAGATCTTGTTATAATGTATGCCCTTTTTTGAAGTGTTTTAACATTTCAGCTACACACTGATTAAGGTATATATAATATAAACAAATGGACGATTTTACAGATCCTTCTTTCCAAATTGTTGTAGTGTTTTCATGGAATACATGCCTTAGTATTTAAAATAAACTGCCCTTTCTATGAGGGGGGACCCAGAAACCTGGGAATTTTATTTATAAAAAGTTTTGTATTTATTCATACATGTTTAAACTTCAGTCACCTTCAAAGTACTCCCCATTTGATGAAATCCACCTATTGAGATGTTTCCGGCTGCTCAAAGCAGTTTTTGAACCTGTGGATTTCGATGCCTTTTAGTGCTTCTGCCATTTGTTTGTTTGTTTGTTTGTTTATTTTTGTATCACCTCTTCCACACTGGCAAACCATTTCTCTTCAAGGACTTTTTCCATTCAGGTTAACAAAAACAGGCCCCTCAGGATGAGATCAGATAAATAGGGAGGGTGGGGCCTGGGGGTCATGTTGTTTTTGGTCAGAACTGTTGAACATTCAGCATAGTGTGGGCAGGTTTGCTCATAAATCACCAATCATAAAATAGGCAAACTCACTGAAAGAGTCTTCAAAAAAAAGGAAATGTGCTGAAGTCAAACGCAACCTCTCACAACAATGCCAGCTGGCGCACTGATACAGATGGGTTCGTAGAACACTCACTGAGCAAGTGAAGTCTGTACCACAAGAGGCCTGCCCTCCAGAATATAATTCCAGCTTTTGGGGGGTTCCCCTTGTACAATTAAAACACTAAAATGAGGAAAGAGCAGATAAGAGGACAACCATAAAACTGTAAAAAAAGTAGAAAATGCTTTTAGTAAAAACCTTAATGTTTGCCTAAAACTGTTATAACTGTGGGACGAGGCTTGATAATAGTTCTTGCTTCTAGGAGCCTGCATTTGCTTCTGGATTCGTGAAACCAGTTCTAGGAGAAGCTGTGAAGTAAGACCTAGGCTTTGTGTCAAAATCATCCTAAACTATTCTAGAGCTCAAGGCTAAGCTTTGGTCTAATTTCTTAAGTGGCTGCAAGGCCTGAAGTTTTGTGAAATTATCTTACCTAATCTTTGCTGATGGCTATGAAACAGGGAAATCTAAACCAGGCAGTTCCTGCGTTTGGTGTGGTAGAAATAGAAGGGGTGGTAAGAAGACACCTGAGAAACAATAGTATGTGATCTTTAGGAAAGAAAATAGATTTCATTATTTATTCTATATTCTGAATTTACAGAGCCTGCATTGATTCGAATGAAAATGGGAACCTGAGTAAATCTACTGTATTGAGAAACTATAAAGAAACCGAAGAATAAGGATATTTCAGTACAACTGAGATGTTGAATTACTTCATTTATATATATTGATGGAAACCTGCTTTCTGACCAGTGGATATATTCTGTTTCAGATTTGCTAATCAGAGTTTACAAAGTGCAAGATGATAAATTCCTATAGCCAAAAGCAGCCTTGTAGAGAATTTAATCTAGAGATTCCAACTGATGAACTAGATCTGGAATAATAAATGTGATTTGATTTCCTGGCAAGGTGTTGTTTCTTAAAGTCACAGTTATGTAGAATCCATTCTAAGAGTACAAGCATGGTTCCAACACACACACACACGCACACACACACACACACACGCCTACACACAAATCCATCAGCATAATTCATCTAACGAACAGCAATTTTACTTCCCAGTATTGTATTAACCATTTGAGAAATTCCAACTTTTTTGAAACAACACAGAATGCTTTAGTGAAGATCTTTTTACCTGACTCTTTGTGTTCCTGGGTGAAATGGTCTAAATAACCATCAACAAAATGAATGAGTTAAAAAAAAACTATATATTGTATATTATTCATGCTGTGAAATCTTATACAGAAATCAAAACAAATAAATGTCTGTATGTATCTGTATTTATAAATCTCAAATACATAAGTTTTAATTAAAATTATTAATAAGAAACTTGTGGAGAAATGTTAAACATGCTAGATAATAAATACTATACAAGGTTTATGGATATGTGCTTTTGTATGATGAAAAAGCAGAAGAGAAGAAAATACACAGCCGCTCCTGGGGAGGGGACAAGGGAAGTGAAGTAGGAAGGCTCTAACTCTTCATCACCCCTCCCTCAACTTAATATTAAGACTTAGCTGAATAGCTGAAGGACAATAATATACTAGGTGTGTGTGCGCACCTGGTAAGTTTTGATAGATGCAAACTCCCAGGAAGCCACCACACGGTCAAAATAAGGAACATATATCCATCACCTCCACAAGTCTGCTTGTCTTCCTTTGTAAATCAGCCTGGCCTCCACCCACATCCCCAGGTAGCCATTGAACTGACTCTAGATTATTTTGCATTTTCTAGAATTTTATGTAAGTGAAATAAAAAATGCTTTTTTGGCCTGCTTTATTTCAGAATAATGGTTTGAAATTCATTTATATTATGATTATAAATAGCTTGTTCCTTATTGATGAGTAGTAATTCGCCATGTGAATACATCATGCTTTGTTTATTCATTCACCTACTGATGGACATTTTGATTGTTCCAACATATGTGTCCAAGTCTCTGTGTGGAAATGTTTTTGTTTAATTTGGAGTGATATAGGAGAACTGGTTAATTGTAATAGGTGTACGAGGTCTGTCCTAAAAGTATCGAGCCAGTGTCAACATAATTAAAACAGTTTGCGCAGCCGATAATTTTAGAACAGACCTTGCATATTTAACTTTTAGGGAAACTTGCAAGCTGTCTTCCAGAGTGACTGCATCCTTCTACATTCCGCCAGCAGAGTAGAGTGAGTGCTCCAGGAGCTCCATGTTCTTGTCCAAAATAGTGTGGTCAGTCTGCTTAATTTCAGTCATTATAACTGGGAAGGGGTGGTGGCGAAATGTTTGTATGTTTTTGATGAGATGGAAGGGGGGAATTACATTAAAATCCAGCTTTCCTGCCGTGCCCAGGTGGCTCAGTTGGTTGGAGCATTGTCCTGTATACCAGAAGGTGGTGGGTTCAATTCCCAATCAGGGCACACACCTGGGTTGTGGGTTCAATCTCCAGTTGGGTTGTGTACAGGAGGCAATGAATTGAGGTTTTTCTCTCACATTGCTATATCTCTCCCTCTTCCTCTCTTCCTCTCTCTCTAAAATCAATAAACCCTCAGGTGAGAATTATAAAACTGAATTAGCCCTGGCTGGAGGCACTGTGGATAGGGCACCGGCCTGCAAATCCAAAGGTCGCTGGTTCGATTTCCAGCAAGGGCACACAACCAGGTTGCAAGCCAGGTCTCCAGCCAGGTCCATAGCTGGAGGCAGGTGAAAGGCAACCACACATTGATGTCTCTCTCCCTATCTGCCTCTCTCCCTTCACCACTTTCTAGAAATAATAAAATCATTTTTAAAAACCTGAATTATATTATTTATGTTTCTAGAGTAGTTTGCAAATGGCTCCTTGAGGTCCTTGAGGACCTGTCAGCTTTTTTGTTCTTTGAAATTCTCTCATATGAAGCAACAACTTGGAAATCAAGATATTTTCACAGAGTTCACTTTGTTTTTTTTACTTAATTTCCGTGAAATCCATTGCCTTTTTATTTTTACACCTTTAGTTCCCATATACTTTCCCATCATTTGTCTTTCTTTTCCACCTCATTTCTCTTATTTTCTCTTCTCTTTGCATGCCCATAACTAATCCTGCTTTCTCTTTCTCTTTCTCTTTTCCCTTAATCCAAATGTCCCTTCAAATTTCCTGGTGTTCTGGTGGCATCAGGGTCTGAATGGCATGGCAAGCTATTGGTCAGGTCTGCCTCTGTCACCCAGTGGTAGCAAACTGAATTGGGGCAGTGACCTCTACCATGCAGGCTGGTGACCTGAAATGTCTCCTAGCACCAGTCCTGGGCCTTTCTGTCTGACTTAGTGGGGCAGAGAGTGGACGCAAGGGGGGGATCCACATACTCCAGGAAGCCCTTTTCAGGAAGGGAGCGAGCAAAGGGGAACCCTGCCAGCCTGCAGCCTCTTCCCCAACACACAACAGGTCCTGCCAGCTTTTGGTCTGAACCCTATTGCAGACCAAACTGGGTCTGATTCTTCTCCAAGAGCAGGCGGTGAATCCCACAGCATGAAGAGACCCCAATCCTGCCTGGAGTCCCAAGTCTGAAGAAGCAAAAATTTAAAAACAAACGGCTGTGGTGACTACAGTTAGCAATACTGCACTGTCTAGTTGAAAGTTGCTATGCGAGTAGAGCTTTAATGATCTCACTGCAACAGCCAGATGGTAATTACATGAGGGAAAGGATGCGATAACCTTATTGTGGTAACACTTCACGATACATTTGTGTATCAAATCTTCACAGTGTACACCTTAAACTTACATAACGTTGCATGTCAATTATATGTCAGTAAAGCCGGGGTGAAAAAGAAGAGCTACCCATGAGCTCTGCGTTCATGAGCTCTGGGTGCCTCCTGTGCAGAGAGGCCGCTTGCCTTGAATCTCCTTGGTATTCTCTGGGTGCGGGGAGGAGGGTGGTTCTAGTTCTCTCCCTCTCAGCGCTTCCACAGCCTCTCACTTCTCTTGTGGCTGTCTTCCTCTGGTTGCTCCATCAGACTCGCTTGCGGGGTGACTGGCTTTCCCTGACCCAGGCTGCTACTCTGGGTATATGTTGCGTGTGGTCCACATGGCCTCAGAACTTTGGCCCAAGGAAGTTACGTGTGGCTGGAGCCCTCTGATTGGGCTCCATTTGGTCAGGAGTTTACTTCTGGGATCTTCGTTTTAAAAATGAAGACACGGAGGTTCAGAGAGCCCAAGTAATTTGCCCAAGGTCACACAGCAGACCTAGGATTGGAGCATGAACTTTCTGATTCCAAAGCCTCTTTCTTCCTTCTATGTCACACTATTCAGCTCACTAACCCAAGTTCACTCCCAAACATATCAAGTTGCTTGAAACATAGCTTTATATTCCAAGAAAGGAAATCACAGGGAACACTAGACTATTGCTATTTTTGAATTTACATACAACCGTAGGAATTGCTCACTTTTTTCTTAAATTATCCTTTAAGTGTGATTATAGAGCTTCACTAGCAAGTGATGAAGATGAAATAATTTGTAGGTGTGTCAGCAAGTATGTACCCTAAACTACATGTGGTACACTGACAAAATTGATTTCCCCATTAAAATAAATAACTCAGGCCCTTTTGACATTCGATGTAAACTCTGATTTTGATAGGGAAGCCCACAGACTCACTGTGCAATCTTATACGACTCATAACTGTGTTCCAACCTTATGAGCAAAGGAAGGCCAAGGGGGAGGGCCCTGACTCAATCCCTCAAACCCAGGGTCCACACCTTTGGTTTAGCTTTTCTTTTATCGCGGTTCCTTGCGCCCTCTCGTGGTCAAAGATGACGTGAGCACCCAGAAGGCCCGCTGTAAACTCCAGGTGCTACCAACAGATTCCAGAGGCATGCCCCATTTTTTGGAGGAAAATCCCCCATAGAACAGCACTCCTCTTCTCATAAACCTACATACGTCCATCCTTCATAAAAGGGAGCTTAATTTTTCTAATTATAAGAGAAATACACGTTTCAAAGTTTTAGAAATCGAAAAATAGAGAAAAGTGTGAAGAAAACAAACAACAAATAACTGATCTGGCGCAGGTAGTAACTGTCAAATTTTGTTAAGTATTCCTAATTTTTTATATGAGGTACATATACACATACAGATAGCATTTTTGTTTTAATATATACAAGACAACATAATTAATCTATCACCAGCTCCCAAGTTAGCTGTGACTAATGCCTACATCTCTCCATGTAAACGTCCTCAGCCCAATCCTTCTGCTGCCCCTTCAGGGGTAAAGTGATGTTTATAGTTATAATTTCCTTGCTCTTCTTAAAGTAAAATGAACACACACACATACACAGGGTTACACTGTACTTATGTTTCCTCCTGTTTTCCCACGGAGCCTCTCCCCCAAATCATCAAATATTATCAGAACACATGGTTGTACTATAATCCAGAAAATGGGTATATTAGTTTCTTCTTTTTAAAAATTTTAATCTTTATTGAATTTTTCCATTACCATTTAGTCCTCTTATATCCCACTCCCTCCAGCAATCACCACACTGTTCTCCATGCCGCAAGTCCCTAATTTCCTTGTTAGTCCAGTTCATTTTTTCGATTTCACAAATGAATGAAATCATATGGTATTTGTCTTTCAATGACTGACTTAGTTCACTTAGTAAAATGTTCTCCATGTCCATCCATGTCTCAAAGGGTAAGATGTTCTTCTTTTTCTGGCTGAGTAGTATTCCATTGTATAAATGTACCACAGTTGTTTTATCCATGCATCTACTGATGGACACGTGTGCCGCTTCCATCTCTTGGAGATTGTAAATAATGCTGCTGTGAACATAAGGGTGCTTATGCTCTTCTGAATGTGTTTTGGATTCCTTCAGATATATTCCAAAAAGTGGAATAGCCTGGGTTGAAAGGCAGATCCATTTTTAATTTTTTGAGGTATCTCTGCATTGCTTTCCACAGTGGCTGTGCCAATCTGCATTCCCACCAACAGTGCAAAAAGGTCTTCCTTTCTCCATGCAAGCATTTTTTTGATTTATTGATGGCCATTCTGACAGGTGTGAGGTGATATCTCATTGTGGTTTTAATTTGAATTTCTCTGATGATTAGTGATGTTGAACACCTTTTCACATGTCTATTGGCCATCTGTATATTCTCTTAAGAGAATTGTCTATTCAAGTCCTTTTCCCATTTTTTAATTGGGTTTTTGTGTTTTCCATGTTGAGTTTTGTAAGTTCTTTATAACTTTTGGATATTAACCCTTTATCAGATGCATTGGTGAATATGTTCTCCCATCCTGTGGGTTGTATTTTTAGTTTGTTGATGATTTCCTTTCCTGTGCAAAAACTTTTTAGTTTGATGTAGTCCCATTTATTATTTTTTCTTTGGTTTCCTTTGCCTGGGGAGATGTATCCAATAAAATACTGCTATGAGTAATGTCCAAGATTTTGCTGCCAATGTTTTCTTCTTTGATTTTTATGGAAACTTGGTAATTGCACTGAATCTACAGTATAGATTGCTTTGGGGAGTATGGACATTTAAATGGTGTTAATTATTCCTATTCATGAACATGGTATGTGCTTCCACTTATTTGTTAGAATTCTATTTTTTAAGAAAACTTTTTAAAAGTATATTTTATAGATTATGCTACTACAGTTGTCCCATCTTTTCCACTTTGTCCCCCTCTAACCAGTACCTCCATTCCCTCCCGCAATTCCCCCACCCTCTTAGTTCATGTCCATGGTCATGCATATAAGCTCTCTGGCTTCTCTATTTCCTTTACTATTCTTAATGTCCCCTTGTCTATTTTGTACCTACCACTTATGCTTCTTGATCCCTGCATCTTTCCTCCCATTCTCCCCTTTGTGCCCCCCTATATGACCTCCATATCTATGGGTCTGTTCCTGTTCTAGTTAATTGCTTAGTTTGTTTTGCCTTTCATATTCAGTTGTTGATAGTTGTGAGTTTGTTGTCATTTTACTGTTCAGTTTTTATCTTCTTTTTCTTAAATAAGTCCCTTATTTAAGCCATATCATAATGGCTTGGTGATGAACTCCTTTAACTTGACCTTGTCTAGAAAGCATTTTATCTGCCCTTCCATTCTAAGTGATAGCTTTACTGGCTAGAGTAATCTTGGTTGTAGGTCCTTGGTTTTCATCACTCTGAATAATTCATGCCAGCCCCTTCTTACTTGCAAAGTTTCTTTTGAGAAACCAGTGAACAGTCTTATGGGAACTCCTTTGTAGGTAACGCTCTTCTTTTCTCTTGCTGCTTTTAAGATTCTCCCTTTATCTCTAGCCTTTAGCATTTTAATTATATGTCTTGGTGTGGTCCTCTTTGTGTCTAGATTGTTAGGGACTCTGTGCTTCCTGGACTTGTATGTCTATTTCCTTCACCAAATTAGGGAAGCTTTTCTTCATTATTTTTTCAAATAAGTTTTCAATTTCTTGCTTTTCCTCTTCTCCTCTGGCACCCCTATGATTTGGATGTTGGTATGTTTAAAGTTGTCTCAGAAGTTCCTAAATTTCTCCTCATTTTTTTCTAATTCTCGTTTCTTCATTTCTTCCTTATGTACCAAATTGTTGATTTGAACCCTGGCTTCCTTCCCTTCACTATTGGTTTTGTGTGGGGTTTTCTTCATTTCACTTCATGTAGCCTTCGCTTCTTCCCTTAAGCGTTTTTGCCATACTTGATCATTTCTATGAGCATCACTATCACCAGTGTTTTGAACTCTGTGTCTGTTAGATTGACTATCTCCTTGTCGCTTAGTTCTTCCTCTGGAACCTTGATCTACTCCCTCTTTTGACCCATACTTCTTTGTCTCCTTGTCTCCTCAACTTGACTTCCTCCTGCGTTTGCCTCTGTGTATTAGGTAGAGCCTTTGCACCTGTTACATTGTAAGCGGTGGAGCCTTAGGTATTTATCAGTGCTGGGCAACCCATTTCACCATCTTTTGGTGCTGCTTGTGGGGGAGGGGTCAGAGAGGAAACAATGCTGCCTGCTCGGAACTTGCCCCTTTTCTAGTCACTTTGTCCGCTTACTGTATGTGACTGGCACCCCTCTAGCTGTTGCCCTGGTGATGGTTCTCAGGGTGGGTAGGTTTGCAGATGTCCTAGGCCCATGGGGGCCCTCTAAATGAACTCTACTGAGCGATGGGCAGTTTCCTCTGCCGCCTCTGGAAACCCCCACTGGTTTTCACAGGCAGAAGTGATGAGGCTTTATTTTCCCATAATTGCAACCATAAGTTGCAGCCTGGCCTCGGACGGGGATTGCTCCCCAGGTGTCCCTCCTGGCTTTTATAATGTGTGACTCCTTACCCTGCCAGCTGGCCACAGCCACTGCCTTGCCACCCTCACACTGGATCCTCTCCACCCTGGCTCCCTGGATCTGCTCCTCCTACCTGTTTGGATGAACATTACGTCTTTATATCTTTGTTTGTTGGACTTTGGTACAGTTCATTTTCTGGTAGTCCTATTATAAATTTTATTTTTAATGAATTTTCTGAATTCTCTAACATGTTGGTTTTAAATTTTTTGCTACTTTAAATCATTCAAGCTATTCAAGATAAATCTTTGCACAAATCTACGATTATTACACTGAGATGTGTCCTTAGATATAGAATTTCAGGGCATAATGTACTAAGTCTTTGATCACTCTGTCCCCCTGAACTGGAAGGCATTCCCTTGCTGTCCACCTGGGTCATTCTGACATCACCCTTCAGAGGAGCCTTCAGTCTCCTCCCTGTGCACAGTTAGGTGTTTTTGCTGCTGGGTCCCTGTGCTCTGTGGCTTTCTTGTAGAAGCACAGACACATGGTTTGTACTTCCTCTTCTTCGAAGATGCCTAGGGGATCCTCACCCTTCAGAATTTTGGAGTTCTAGGAAACAAGCAAGTGGACCCTTTTCCTTTAAAGAAACAAGGAATTAACACCACTGACTCCAGAATCTTAGTTTTTCTTACACCTCAGGTGACTGAGGTACCAGTTCTTCACTGTGGGGCTTCTGTTCTTATTTTTTCATTTCTTAGGGTAAAAGTATATTAACCTTCTGAGATTCCTCTCTCGAAAAGACAACGTAAGCAGATCAGCAGGTTATCTTGACTGGAGTAGGGGACCTGTGCTAGGAACTTGCTCATCAGGTGACACCATCACCATGGGCTCTGGCCCCACAACATTGATACATTGGGGTGTTTCCTCACACATTGGCTCTGAGCATGGTGCCCTGTACATAGTACAGACTTAGCTGGCCCTGGCTGGTGGCACAGTGGACAAGCACCGGCCCGCGAATCCAAAGGTCGCTGGTTCGATTCCCAGCCAGGGCACATAACCGGGTTGCAAGCCAGGTCTCCAGCCAGGTCCGTAGCTGGAGGCAGGTGAAAGGCAACCATACATTGATGCTTCTCTCCCTTTCTTCCTCCCTCCCTTCCCTTCTCTCTAAAAATAAATAAAATCTTTTAAAAATTAACTTGGCAAATGTCTCACAACTAAAGGAATCTAAAGTCCCTTCCCTGCTCTAAAATTCTGATTCTAGAGATGTTATCGAAGAAGAACACCAGGTTATTAGGATTTGGACTGAGAATGTACAATACTTTCTACGCTACCTAAGAGTTTAGATCCCATTGTAGGCAGGGAAATGAGAACTGGCTGTAGTTTTGAAGCGGCCAAGGCCAGAGGCCTGATGTGGGCATTGAGCATTAAAATGGATCTAGTTAGGCTGACAGGGCCAGAGGACAGGAAGCAAAGGGAGGGTTCTCTCCAAAGCAGCTTTTTACTTAATAGTTTCTTTCATTCATCACCTTTCTACTTCAGGTGTAGGAAGAGGAAGTTTCTCTGCATGACCTGGGATGGGCGGTGTCAGATCCTTTCAGGAGAAAGATCTTTGGATAACAGAAGCCATCTTTAGATAGCGGAAGCCACAGGAAGGAATGTTGCCAGATTCCCAAAGTGCTCCTTATAGCCTTTAATGGCTCACTCGCTGTTTTGACAAAAGCCAGATCTGTGCCTAAGTACAGATTGAAGTCATGGTTCTAACATGCATATATATGAATAAATACAGGTTTTGTTTGCATAACTTTTAAACTCATTGCATATTAATTTTCTTCTGTGTTAGGAAGTAGTGAACATTTTCCATATGCCAGGTAGCCTGTTATGTGCTATGAATACATTATAATACATTATTTGATTTAATATCTAGTACAATACTCTCAAGTAGATCTTATTTAGTTATTTCACAGATGTAGAAACTGAGGCACAGAGAGGTTACGTTGCTTGTCCAAGACCACAGAATTGGCAGATCTGAGACACAAACCCAGCTTCTTTTGACTCTAAAGCTCATTTTATTTAGCTTAGTCAGTCATACTGCTTTGCTTATGACATTCATCATATTCTGCCTCAATTGGCATCTGTTCAGCTTCTGCATTATGAGCCTTTTGGGAACATTTACCTTATCTCTTATTAGCCTGAGATGTCACACCACACGACAGGCAAATAGAGGTATTTGCTATTGGTTCAAGCAGCAACCTGGACTGTGGACTGAACTTCACTGCGTGTGTGGGTTCTCCTCAACTTTTATTCTGAAAATTTTAAACTTACAGGAAAGCTTCAAGAATAATGCGATGACCATCCATATATCTTCTACCTACATTCACCAACTGTTAACGTATTGTATATTTGTTATTTCCTGTCTCTTTTTTTCCTGACCTTTTGAGTCAGGTGCAGACATATGCCATTTCACTCCTAAATACTTAATTTAGCATGTCTCCTAAAACCAAAGCCCTCTCTGCATAACCAAGATACAGTTAATGCTCTCAGAAAATTTTACATTGTTGCAATTCTAATATACTCTCCAATTTTTCCCAATTGTCCCAATAATCTCTCTCAATAGCTGTTTTTATTGATCCAGGGTCCAACTTGGGATCACATTGCCTTTAGTATATTTTTCATCTCCTTTCACCTAAAACAGCTCACTAGTCTTTTTCTTAATCTTTCATGAAATTTACATTTTTAAAGAGACCGGACAGCTGTTTTGCAGAATGGACCTCAATTTGAGTTTATTTCCTCATGAATAGAGACAAATTACACACTTTTCCCAAGAATAATTATCACCGTATCCGCCATGCATCACATCAGAGAGCACACGATGTCAGTCTTCTTTGATGTGAAGATACTCTTTTCTCTTTAGTAAATTATCTAGAGAGGTGGGAGGAGGAGGCAAAGAAGGGGAGCAGTTTAGTCAAGGAACTAGCATGGAAGAACCATGGACATGGACAACAAGTGGGGTTGACTATGGCGGGGAGCGGGTGGGTGGGGAAGGGGCCAGGGCAGTAAAAAGGGGATGGATGTAATACAAAAACAATAAAATTAAATTAAAAAAATGATCTTAGGGTGATACTTGGACGGCATAAGTACCTTCAATTGTTCTACATCCACTGATAATTTTTGCCTGAATCAGTTATTGATGGTCCCAAAGTGGTGACTTTCTACAATATTTCTGCAATTTCTTCTACATGTATTAGTTGGTATCCTCTGAAGACGGGATTTCCCTCTACCTCCTTCCCGTTGAATTATAGTCTACCTAAGGCTGCCCGGGTGTCTTGATACATGACGTCACTTTCCTCCCCTCCGGGCCAACATTTTCTCATCCTTGGGGTGAGACAGCCTACCGGCCGCCTTCCTGAATTTTAGTCTGTCGCTGACTTTCCCGCAACGCTCTGCAAGGCATCCGTCAGAGCAGGAGCCGGTCTGGTCTGTCGTGCGGGCTCACACCACCCACCCGCAGGGAGTACCTTTGCCCCCCACCCGCCTTCCCGCGGCCCCTCCCCTGACAACAGTAACCAGGAACCTCCGCGAGTTCTGGCCACGCGAGCCCCTTCAGGGACAAAAGTGCGCTCTCCCCGCCCCCGCGCCCCCCGCGCCCCCGCCGGCGGCGTCGGCCCCTGCACCTGCGTGCTGGGCCCCGCGCACGCGCGCTCCGGCCGGACAGTTGGTGGTGTCGGGCCGCTCCGGCCGCCTCCCCCGCACGCAGCTCTGCGGCGCGCGACCCCGGTGACACCACGGCGCGTACGCGGCGCGGAGGGCGGCAGGGGCGCGCAGGCGCTGCGGGGCGTCAGGCCGCGCAGGCGCGGACGGCGTTGGTTGGAGAAGACCTTCAGCGGTGCCCTAGCGGAGTACCTGCTCTCCGGGTGGAGGTGAGGCGAGCGGGCCGGCCGTGCAGGGGGCCGGGGGGCCGCGGGTGGGCGGCGGCTGGGCCCCACGTGAGGCGGCCGAGCGGAGGGCCCGGGCGGTGGCGAGCAGTAGTGGGGCGGGCCGGGCGGGGCAGGGCCGCGGACCGCAGGGACGTGCCGCCGGCCGCCTCAGGTGATGAAGCCGCGGCCGCTGCGGGGACGGGCGGCCCAGCGAGCGCCGAACCGCGACCTTCGCTGCGCCTGGGGTGCCCGCGGGACATCGTTTCCAGGCGTCAGGCCAGAAAGGAGGTTGGTTTCTGGGGAAGTTGGGTCTTCGAACCCCCAACCCGCCCCTCGTGCCCGGCTTCCGCTCTGGGATTGTTGTTCAGCATCGGGGCGCCCTTCCACCGCCGAGGGAGGCGGGTGCGGTCCGTGCAAGGGAAGAGGGGGGACGAGACACAAAACGGGGTCTGTCCCGACTGCAGCTGTGTGGGGCGGCACGACCGCGCCAACGCCCGCGCCCGGGGCCGCGCCGAGCGCACCCTCGGCGGCACCGCCGGGCCGGCGCGTGCAACGCGTGCAACGCGTGCGCTCATAGGAACCCGTGACGAGAGCCCTGGTCTCGGGTAACGCGGGCTCTTGACCGTCGCGATTTTTTGCTTGATCATACCAGGCGTGCGTTTCCCACCAGAACCTGAAGCAGCCCGAGCGTCTGAAAAAGTAAGCTTGAGCCAGGGCCGAACCGGTCAACGCAGCCGCACGGCTTTCGCGTGGTGTCTGGCGGTGCGCGGTGTTGAAAAGGAGGCAAAAGGCTGAAAGATTGTCGTGCGTCCCCAGATGGAGGCTTCGAAACATTCAGGGGCACCAGCTCCTTTGTCACTAGAGGAAAAGCCAGACTGGAAAGACTTAGCCTTTCTTTTTGGACGCAGAGCGCCTACTTTTTTCTGTACTTGCTTCCCCAAGTCTAATGGCAAAATTTCCCCGGACACCAGCGCCAGTTGTGATCATAAGAAGTAATAGATTGCAATTGGCAGCGTGTGAAATGTGGAGGGTGGGTCATGTGAATAGTTGTAAAATAATTGCTCCGGGAGCGAACTCTGAAACCTTGGGGCACAGAACAAAGTTTTATTGCGGTGCATGAATCAGTAGTACATTTATCCTCTTTCTACTCGTTCCTGCCCACGGTGCCTGTGTGTGTCACACGTTTGCTAGGTTTAGGTTAAGGAAATGGGCTCCTTTAACGAACTCACGGCCAAGAAGTGCATCCCAAGTGTGTGTGACGGAGAGGCAGGAACGAGCAGAAAAGCCCGATTCCGACCCAGGCGAAATCCAAGGGAAGATGTTTGAACGTGTAGGTAGTTCAGGCAAGGGCTGCTGGGGCTCAGGGATTTCCTGGGGCGCTCCCAGGGCTGCGGCGGCTCCTGCGCGCGGTGAGGCCACGGCAGGAAAGGTCCCCCAGGCGCAGGGCGGAGGAGGGGTGTGTTCAGCAGCGTTACCGGAACCGGCATCTCCGGAGCCGCAGGCTGCAGCGGAAAAGCGGGGTGTCGGCTGGCAACGGGAAAGTCAAGGCACCCGGGGGTTCTGAAAGCTCTCACTTGAGAGTGTACACCGATTTTTGGTCAGCAGATTCCTGCAGGTAGAATTTATCCTATTTCTGGTTAATGGGTAAGATTATATTAGGGCCCTTCATTTTAAGAACAGCTTTGAAAGAGGGCATGTTATGGATGAGTGGATGCATTTCAATTCGCATGGCAATTCTTATTTTAAAAGCTGCATTTCAGAGTGGTAAACCATTTAACCCTGAAGATTTTTAATGCATCTGTTTAAGCTTACAGTTCGTTAACAAGTTTACCTTGCTGCCTAATACAGCTCTTTGGCTTTATAACAGCCCAAGATGTTTTTCTTAGGTAGGTTTTCCTTATTTATTTACTTATTTTTTAAGCAAAAAAAATAATAATAATAAAAGTTAAATTAGCATATTTCTCCTTCAGCCAATGAGAAATTTCTTTTCTTTGAAATGCAATCAAGAAGATGACCTCTGGACTCTTCCTGGAAAAAAACCTTTTTTATTCTCCAGTGTTTGAGAAAGCTCTTTTTAAAGGAGCAGGATGTCTGCTCAGCTTTGCTTGAATTAGGGGATAAGCATTAATGATGCAAAGGAAAAGAAACCTCTTTCACAGCACTAAATAGTAAAAGGACTAAGGATGAATAAATACTAAATGGTTATTTTTATTCCATTGTCCCCATTTGTCTTTATAAGATATGTGTAACACACCAACTTACTGTGACCTAGGAAAGGCTGCCAAGGATGTCTTCAACAAAGGATATGGTAAGTATGGTGTTGTAAATGCTGAATTTTGGCTCAGAGTTAATATTAAATGCCTATTATGTTGTGCTAGTAAAATGAGGTTAAGTCAACGTAATGTGTCTCACAGATTTTAAGGGAATAACCATTAACAGATTATTAGACTTCATTTTTTTAGAGATAGAGTCTCACAGGCTTTAAAAACAATTTTTATGTGTGTGTGTGTATGTAAACACATATGCATAGTTAATATTTTCTGTAAGACCAAATAATATAAATCTGTACCATGTATACCTCTCTGGCTAGCCCTGGTGACATTTAAAGTAGAGGTGCACTTTTTCCTTCTCCAAATAATGGCAAGGTTTTTGTGAGAGTGAAGATACAACTTTTGATGGCTTGAAGTAATGTAAATTTTTTGATTGAAATAGATGTTTATTTTTAGTTTTAAAAGTTTAGTCCTTAAACTAAATTTTTTGTGTTGTACACATTTGATTTTTTATTAACTAGTAATGTTAATTGTATATATTTTAAGCTTGTATATAAACCCACATAGTATTTTCCTAAGAATTCTAGTTCTCAGTATATATTCCTTTATTTATTTGTTCTTTAAACAAATACATTTTAAAATGTTTATTTTGAGGGTTTTAAAAGTTATGCTTTTTTCATTATAATTTACTTTCTTTGAAATTCTCACCTAAGGAGAATAGTGTTGATTTTCCATATGGAAGCTACTGTGGACCGTTTTCATAATTTCTAAGTTACAAACATTGGAGTAAATGTCACTTGTTGTAAACTACTGTGTTTTTGTGTGTGTCTAGGGTTTGGCATGGTCAAAATAGACCTGAGAACCAAGTCATGTAGTGGAGTGGTAAGTATCTATTTTCTATAGATGCAGCTTGATTAACTGAAAGGAACCTGTTTAAAAATCAGAGTTTAATCTAGTTATGTGAAGCAGCATGCTTTTGGGTCTATGCTGTCTTCCTGACAGCTTGGTTCCACTCTCAGATTTCAGTGAGAATCCTCACTCAGTCACCTAAGTCTTACTCTCCGGAGATGCATACAGTGTGTGCCATGTTGTTGCACCCTCACAGATGTGGGTACTTGACAACCTGACTTTCACTGTATTGGTTCATGCACATTCTATCACCCTTTTACAAGAACAAATTAATTTCAGTCTGTCCCTTCATGATTAATTGAAGCAAATGTAAAAATAAAGTGCACATAGAAATTAGTTTATAGTTTTTATTGATGTTCATGAAGTCTTTCTTGCTGGGAGTTAAGAATATAGTCAGAGATAACTGTACATACTTTCAAAGCATCATTAATCAGAGTTTTTATTCATTGAGCCTCAGCAATTAGATTACATTTATATCATTTTTTATTTCTAGATATAATGATTTAGAAGGACAGGAGGCATATGGAATTCTAATAATACTTTGTCTCGTACTTGGTATAATCATGGTTTGTCACTGTCGTCCTTTCCTTGAGTTTTCTAGTGATGAATATACATGCAACTTCCTTATTAGGATGGGTATATTGTATGTGGTTTTGTTAAAATGGAAATAATACACTCATTTTGAGTCAAGTTTCAGAATTTGCTTATCAGGTTTGTGTTGCAAAAACCATCAACCAAAATTTTATCTTCCTTTCATGCTGCTGTGGTATGGGAATATTCATTCAGATGGTAAGAAAAACAGCATATTTGTGTGCTTGTTTTTATGGCTGCTTTTGGTCTTGTACTGATTCATGGTAACATATCCATTGCTCCAGAGATTTTAGATTGCATCTTGATATTTTTATCACATGATATTTAACAGTAACATTTTAAAATTGTTTTGTTGCTTTCTAGTATTTAATATAGAGCTCTAGATGTTATGTGCATGTTATGAATGTATTTTGCACTGTTTGATCTAATTGTTAAATTAGACAAAAGAAATTATAAGCTTAGAACTGAGCTTGAAAAAATAGTAGCCTTCTCTTTGAGACTTACATCTCTATTTTAGACTTTTGACAGAGCTTCAAACTAAGAAATGATAAGGAAGGAAAGAAAGTAGACTGACTATTTTACCTTGATTTTTGAGCACCAAAATTAAGGTTTATATTTGCTATATTTTCAAGTTTATGAACAGTAAATGTGAAAAATAAAACACTGGGTAATTGGATCTGCTAAAAGAAGGTGCTGGTCAAATTAAATAATTGTGTGCACTATTAAACATGGTTAGCTTTTTATCATTTTTTACTAAGGCCTTGCCCTAAATGTGCAGCATGATACTTTGTTTGAAAACTTTCTGTGTGGTGTTGATAAACAGATCAGAGTTTTCCAGTTGTTTCCATCAGCCTTGAACCAGAGTTATGGAGCAGGGCATTTGGTGAAGGGAGGATTCATGTTGTAGCCAGTGAAACATAACTGGTTAGGCTTGGCAGCATTTCAGAAATGTTCTTTAAAAACAGGGACCGTCAGGATGTTTTTTTCTTGACAGTTCATAGATTGTCAGTGACAGGTGGTGACTGTTTGCTTCCCACTAGAAGGGTATCTTTCTCTAATTGCTTATTGTCATATGACTGAAATGATATCTAAGTTCTAAGTTGGGAGGAGGATCTATTTTAAGGTACTCATGGTAACTCTTTGATAGAAAGTGCTTTAAAAAGATAGGCGGAGAAGGAAGAATGGGGGATAAATCATGATACTGCATTTTGTTATAAAAAGTGGATAGACGTTTTCAAATAAAATTGTTTATGCTTAACATTTTATATAGTTTTAAGGACAAAAGTAATAAAGTTTTCCTAACAACATGGATGTATACTAAATGCCACTCAACTCTACACTTAAAAATGGTTAAAATTGTACATTTTATATTGTGTATTTTATCACAAAAATAAAATTTAAAAAAGTGATCAGAGTTTTGACCTTATTAAAAGGAGGGAGGGAGGCTAGTGCTTCCACCGATTTGGGAATGTTAAGGACTTTCAAATTAGCCCTGGCTGGTGTGGCTTGGTGGATTGAGCACTGGCCTGCAAACCAAAGGGTTGCTAGTTCGGTTCCCAGTCAGGGCACATGCCTGGGTTGCAGATGGGTCCCCAGTTGCGGGTGTGTGAAGCAACCAGTTGAAGTGTGTCATGCGTATTGACATTTTTCTCCCTTTTCTTCCTCCCTCCCTTCCCATCTCTCTAGAAATAAAGAAAATCTTTTATTAAAAAGTAAAATTAAACTTAACTGATGGTTTAAATGATGATAGAGAACTGATCATCATTTTCAGGCCACGAAAATAAAATGTTCTTTTTTAGTAAAGGCATTTATTTTCAGTTAATATATTTCTCTTTTAAAAGTAAGAGAGTATACAAAACAAAAAGTATCAGTAAGAGAGGTGGAGTAATGGAGAGATATAAAACGGGTTGAAGTATTTAGATTAGAATGGAAGATGGAAAGCAGGCAATAAGTTGCTGTAGAGTAGGGCTGTGATAAGAAGTTACTTGTACTGGTGTGCAGTGCATTGAACAGTGCTTTCCGAATGATCTTTTCCTGTTTGGTCAGCTCCCTTTAAAGTAATGATTTTTTTTTATTGCTTAGGAATTTTCTACTTCTGGTCATGCTTATACTGATACAGGGAAAGCTTCGGGCAACCTAGAGACCAAATATAAGATCTGTAACTATGGACTTACCTTCACCCAAAAATGGAACACAGACAATACTCTTGGAACAGAAATCTCTTGGGAGAATAAGGTAAGTGAAAGCATTAGAAGTTATTTGTATGATAAACTTATCTTGCAGATAAGATGATGAGCAAACCCCAAATCTGAACAAGATCCTACAACCTATTCAGTAGTCATATTTTTTCTTTGTACATGTCCTTTGCTATGTCTTATGTTTCTAGAAAGTAAGACTTTTTTGTACATAATTATCACTCTTCATTTTTATACTGAACTGTTTTATTTATTCTTTTATATTGGGTTGGCCAAAAAGTTTGTTTAGGTTTTTCTGCATGAGGGCTCTAGTAGTGTTTAGTTGTCTTGAACTTCATTTGAGACAATTTGTTAGATTGTATTGTGACAGTTGTCACATCAACATAAATTCAAAAAGAAAATAGCAAAATTTGTGGGTTTTTGCGCAGCCATTTTAACATTCAAGATAGAAGAAGGTACATAACATTTTCGGCACATTATGTCTTATTATTTCAAGAAAGGTAAAACACAACTGAATTGCAATATAACGATTTGTGCAGTGTATGGAGAAGGTGCTGTGGCTGATCAAACGTGTCAGAAGTGGTTTGTGATTTGGCCAAATAATTCTTTGCTATGGGGCTGTCTTATGCATTGGAAGATGGTTAGCAGCACACCATGGACTCTACCCACTAGAAGCCAATAGTGGGAGATAGCCGACATACTCAAAATACCCAAATCAAAGTTAATCAAAGTTATTGGTGAAAATGAAAAAATGTGTCTTTTATAAAAAACTTAAGAGACTTTTTTGGTCAATCCAGTAATACATCTGAGCCTCTCCTGGGTAGACCAGACTATTCTCAGTGATTTAGTTTCAATTTTATTTTGTAAACATTGCAAAATAGGCTCCACAGAAAAATGTTTGTAAAATTCTATAATGTTTTCAAAGAGAAACTCTATCAGATACTTGCCAAGGGCTTGCTATGTAAAGGGCACTATTTTTTGAAGTCTGTCTATATGAACATTACCATACATAGGTAATATAAATGGATAATGGAATAAATTACTTAAGTTGGCTTGTTAAATGTTATCAGGTTGTCTTATTAACAATAAATATTAAGAGGTTATCAATATTATTTTGTTGAGTTGGGATTTTGGTTTTTGTACTGTGATTTATGTTCCTGGTTGGAAGAAAATTTGACCTCTATAGTTTCACCTGTTTTTTTTGGTGAGAGAATCATGGTGAAGTCTGGGGTGAAGGGACAGGGATCAAGAGACAAGGAAAGTCACAGAGGTAATTTATTAAATATAATATTTGTTTGTCTTAAGTTACTTCCACTTGTTGTTGGAGAAGTTTGAGAAGACTTTAAAATTGTTTTCTTGAGTCAAAATAAGAATTGAAAGTTATTAATTATTAATTTTAAATCTTTATTTTTCAGTTGGCTGATGGGTTGAAACTTACTCTTGATACCATATTTGTACCGAACACAGGGTAATTATCCAAACCCCATTTTCAAACTTTTTTAGTCTGTGGGTTTAGAATAGGGAGTTGAAATGAAACATTTTGATGCTGAAGACCTTAGGAAGTTGCTGTCAGGACTATTAGGGACCTTGTGTATGCAGTAAAGAGAAAGGAAGACTCCTTGGAGGAAGGGTAAAATTTTTATTTGGAAATTGATCAGATGAACAGAAACATAAATCTAGTCCATACTAAAAAAAGTTTAGGAACTAGAAAGATTGGAGATCAGATGTTTCTTAAGCTATTCTAAAGATCCATGGATGTGGTCTTTTGCTGACACTTTCTTAAAACAGTGTAATCTTGTGGCTGTAGAGCATTATAATGAATAATTGTGCTATTGACTTGCTTTCTTAGCTTATATAACTCTTCCCAACATTTCTGCATCTGTTCTTTAATCTAAAAAATGGGGATTGTGTTGTTGCTTATCTACCTGTCTTGGGCCAAGATTATCAGAAGGACAAAGGTGCTAGATAAAGGCAGAGGAACATTTCTTAGGACGATAGGTGTGTCCTTCCTGCCATACACTTTAGCTGTGTTTAGGACACATATTCCCATAAGAGGCCTGATTGGAATAGAAAAGGATTATTAAGAACGAATTTCAGTATTGTCCTTCAAAAAATGCACTTTCTTCTATCTGTCTAACATGGAGCAAGTACTTACCCTAAGGAAAATAAATATGCTTAGCAAAGAGAATATACTTACCCTTTAAGGAAAAAAAGTACACTTTTTCCCATATAGGTTAATAATTTAAAAGTGAAGTGGGTTGGGTGTTACGTTTTGTAGCATTTGGGCATTTAGAAATATTTCAAGAAATTTGGCTTCTAATGGCATATACGAATTCACATTAATTTGGTACTGAAATACTGTATTTCTATCATTTGATCTTGTAGTGAAGAATAGGTAAAAATAGTACATGCATTTCTAATACTAAGTGATTTAAGACATTTTTGCTACACATGTGCCATCCACCACTGGGGGAGAGGAGATCTTACTGTAAGATTCCTGGACAGTAGGAGAAACTCATGTTGTTTACATTGTGTTGTGTTTGTTTTTCACAGAAAGAAGAGTGGGAAATTGAAGGCCTCCTATAAACGGGATTGTTTCAGCCTTGGCAGTAATGTTGATATAGATTTTTCTGGCCCAACCATCTATGGCTGGGCTGTGTTAGCCTTTGAAGGTTGGCTTGCTGGCTATCAGATGAGTTTTGACACAGCCAAATCCAAACTATCACAGAATAATTTCGCTCTGGGTTACAA